>OY856412.1:136609606-136939606 GCA_963693085.1 Alisma plantago-aquatica
ATACTTTTTATCTTAACCATATACTGAGGTATCACTAAATTCTGGCATCAACTAAATCACTGGCATTGATAGAGGCATAAACTAATAAATGAGTAATCTAGATTAATCAGTAAAATATCAAGATCACTATACTTTATATACTTTTTAGTAGCAACAATTACCAATCAAGTCTTGAATTCATAATATAATACATTAGTTGTAGATATTAGGGAAAATGGCAGGTCTCTATTGCTTCTAATTCTAGTCTTAGAATTTACCAAGTCTAATGGTGTATCATTACATGACTAACTTTATCTATATGACCAATTAGTATTGTATCCGAGATTGAGCATTCAGTACCAATAAATATTTGTAGTATGAATCACCAAGTAGAACAATATAATATCTTTATGCTATTTGACATTATTTTTGACAAATCAAGATGTAGAGGTGATTTTCCACTGACTTGGATTTGATCCTAGGTCCCCGGTTTAGGAACTAAGCTTGCAAGTCCAAATTCATGGTCTCTTGAGCTTGAATTCAAGCTTATAGCTTCAAATCTACCTTCTAACTGCATGATGTTAGATCTATAGATAAGAATAGGGTCTTCTAGAGGAAGATGATGAAGAAATGAGGAAGAAGAGATCTTTGAATGAGTTCCACAGTAGATATCGATCAAGGGAAAGTGAGACAAAATAAATATATGGTCAAAACTAACTTACCACGATTGATGTGGGGCTAGGACAGTGATGCAACCCTATTTTAGGGCTTCATCTTGTTTCATGTCGCACTTCAATCACATCTATACCTATAAGATTACATGTTATTTTCCCTAATATGCATATTTGTGTAAAATGCACTTATGGATGCCATTTGCATGTTTTTCAGGTACTTGGACCATGCTTGGATGGAAGAGAGAGAAAAAGAGTGATCCAAGGGTTTTTCTACCCCTAGAGAAGCCCAAAGTGAAGTCCATGGCTCCCTCAACCTACCCCCACTAGAAAAAGATCAATTGAAGAAAAGATTTCTAGGATGATCCAAGTATGAGACTAGCCCAACTGTGGTACCACAGAACGACAGTGCTATCCTAAGAAAATCAACATAATCAAAGCTTGAAGAACCAAAGTCTGCAGCATGACTGTGTAACACAAAACAACCGTGCCATCATGCCCTAGAACGACCATGCAACATGACATAGGTTTATTGCAACTCAACCAGAATGACCATGGAACTCAGAATGGTCAACACTCCTCCAAGCCACCATGGCCGTGGTGACCACCATGGCCGTGCTACCCCTACCTCACCACGGTCATGGTGACCACCACGACCGTGCCACCAACAGTTCAAAACCACAACAATTACTATAACTTTTGCCATTTTCCACCTCGTCCATTCCCATCCACCATGACCATTCCGATCACACCCACCACTGTTGTGCTTCCCAACATAGATGTGCTGCCCAGCACATCCGTGCTACATACAAACCTAGCACATCTTTTAAACGAATCTTCTCATTTTACCCCCACTTAACCTAGTGCTTCCCCACCACCTACATATACTTGGGTGGTGGCCTAGATCGAGGTTAGCCACTAGTAGATCACTGTAAGCTGCCCCATTTCTCCCCCACACATTCCTATTCCATTCCACCTCCATTTCATTATCCTCCACCTCAAAAACACATATTTTAGGGTTTTTGACCACTTCCCACCATAGATCCATGCCATGCACTTACCTTGGAGGGAGGTTCTCAAGTTGCAGCTGCTAGGAGGTGGAGAAAGAGGAGTCTTCACCAAGCTCATTATGTCTTTCCACTCCTCTACTCATTTTTCTTCCTTTCTATTTGTAGTTTCATGTTCTATGAGTAGCTAAGCTCCTTAGGTGGGCTGTTTGGGGCAAAAAATGTTACTTTGATACCATGTTGGGGGGGAAATGATATGCAAACATTATGGTTTCATTTGATAATGATTATGGTTTATTTCTATCTCATTCGTCATGAATTTCTTTGTGGTTTGTGCTTGAAATCACCTAGATTCTAGGAAAATTGCTTATATGTGGCTCTTTTATTGAATTGCTCCTAAGTCCAATTAATGGATCCCTAGTTAGCTATTCATATTCCTACATGTTAATTAATTATCATACACCTAGTTGAGAGATCTAAGTATCTAGTATAGGAACATTTAATGTAATTAGCTTGGAGCCTTCTCAAGGCTAGAATGTGGGTGACGTGAGGCCTAAAACATCACTTTCACCTTACATTACTACCCTCAGCCCCTAATTACCCTAAGAATTCCTATCCTAGAAACCTAGACTTGACTAGACCCTAATTGAATTCCACCTAAACCCTAACCCAATTGAGCCTCGTAAGGGTGGTAGGAGGTGATAGGGACTAGTTCCCCTATACACACCCTATCTTACCCATGACCAGTTAGTAGTTTAGGGAAATTCATTAGCCTCTATCTTGTTGTTTGATTTGATAACCTAAATGAGAGAATGATGTTCACATGTTATCATCCCCAACCTAATTGATAAGTGCATCCCCAAACAACCCACACTTCTCTTAATTACTTTAGAACCCTAATTGCCTTCTTGTTTAGCTAGTGCTAGCTTAATAGCTCTTTACTGGCTTAGTTAGTTCATTGTTTTGTTCTTACCTTGATCTTCATAGTTTAGTTATTTAATTTCTTTTGCTTAGTTTGCTAGTCTTGTCTTAGTGTTACCTATTGCCTTTGCTTGCCTAGTGTAGCTTGCCCATATTCTTGCTTAGTTCATCTTTTCTTGCTCATCAGAACTAACCATCTAGGGTTAACTTAGGTTTTGATCTTGTTTGTTCTCCTTTACTTTCTTGTTCACCATTAGTGTAATCAACAAATCAGCCCTCAAACCCTTAAAACCTAGACTCTGTAGTAGTAACCTAGCCCAAAATTAACCTAGCTCTAGTGCCCCTTTTCTCCTTGTGAATGAACCCTATTATTGTCGTTTGACTATACTATGACACGACCCTGTCTGCTTGTGGGTTAGTGTGTTAGTTTAGCTCTTATATAAATTTTGAAAGATCCCAAGTGTGTTTGAAAACCTCTTCCTAGGGTTGCATCTAGTCACCATTCAGTTGATTAGTGTGTGACCCTAGTAGAAACACATCAAGATTTTTGGCACTGTTGTCGGGGAGAAAGGTGCTCGGCCTAGGTAGTTAGTTTTGCTTTGATCTTTTCATAATGCCCTCATCATTGCTATTCTTTATTCTTTATATTCTCTATGCATATTGGTTTGCTAAATTGTTTTCTTTTTCCGACAAGGAGTGGCTCAAGTGGTCAAGCATGGTGTCCCCTAACAAAGGGACCCGAGTTTGAATCCCACTTGCCACCTTGATTTACCACCCTCTCAGGTGTTTGGCCTTCGCTACAGGCGTGGGAGAGAGGGGGAGAGAATGCCTCTCTTAATACCAGCTTGTTTTCTTTTATTTGGTTGAGCCTTGTGCATGTGACAAACCACTCAGGGAAGACAAGATGGAAGGCCAAACTGCACCTCACAAGAAACTTCAAGATTACTTCATGCTTAGAAACTACAAATTACCAATTGCAAGTAGAGCTGATCAAATTCCAGGGGAGAAATTCTCCGTCCCTCTAGGTCATCTTGGGCTCCTATTCACCTTCTATGGCTCAAAGAGTGAGAACCTCCACAAGTACTTAGACTCCTTTCTTGAAGTATGCTCCACCTTCAGGACGTCGACAGCCAGTGATGACACAATTAGGTTGACCTTGTTCCCATTCTCCCTCAAAGGCAAAGACAAATATTGGTATGATCTGAGAAGGGACATCATGAGTTGGGAAGAGATGAAGAATGCCTTCTTAAAGGAATTATACTCTATTGCAAGCTTGACACAAATGTGTCGTGCCATAGTGAGTTTTAATCAAATGGGCAATGAGCAGTTTCATGATGCTTGGGAGTGATTTTAGAAGATGTTGAGAGAGTGCCCGCACCATGATATCCCTTTGTTGTTTGAGCAGCTGGAAGAAAGTTCAAGGATCTAAGATTCTAGCATGATGGATGATGGTGACCTCCCCTTTGGTGTGACATCTCTAATTCATAGTAATTCAAGCCCGCATGTGATGAAAAATTCTTGGTGACATTATGAGTTTCATGAAGAACCAAGTGACAAATGGTCCTTGTCATTTGTGAATTATGTTGGTTCCTTTGATGAAGATAACAAGGCACCTCACTCCTATAGCTACCCAAAACAACAAAGCCCAAGATATAGCTCAAGGTTTGAGGAAGAGGTTCTGTCTAGATTGAAAAACTTTGATGATGCCCAAAATAATGTTACAAGGCTTGAAGAAAGGATAGAGCAACTATCTTCCATACTTGCACTCCAAGAGGAAAAATTGTCTTCAAATCCCATAATGAGTTTTAGTGAAGCAAATGGACCCATGCATTCCACTCAAGTTCTCTATAGTCCACATCCAATGCAAGTGCAACCCATATACGACTTCCAAGTCTATGCGAGCCCATTTACACCTCCTCCCTCTCCATCACCATGACTTTCCTACCAATTCACCTCCCAACCTCAATTATCCCCTCCACCCCAATTTCAATACCAAGTGTCAAATCCACCTCCTCCACAACCACAACATGCTCCCTTTCTCCACCACGACAAAGGTATTTTTGTAATAGTTCTAAGGAGTGGGAAATCTCTTGAGAAGCCTGCGAGTTAAAGAAAGGTTGATAAAGCACATCAAAGGTAGCCAAGTGGTGATACTGTGATTGAGATTGCCGAAGTTGATTCTATGACACCTACTATCGAGAATGCGATGCCGTGTGTTCCATCTCACACTCCATTTGTAGGTTCCACCATCCTAGTATTCCACTTCACAACATGCCCCAAGAGAATCATGTTGGTACAAGTAGGGTGAAAGCTAGTGAGCCGTCTTTCATTAAAGCAGTAGATGAGCCACCAAAAGTAAGGAGGAGACAAAATCACAATGTTGACATTCTAGAGGTGATTTGCCAAGTGAAGGTCAACATTCCATTATTGGATGCTATGAAGCGGATCCCATCTTATGCCAAGTTTCTCAAGAACTTTTATACTGTAAAGAGAAGGTCAACAAGGAGAATACTAAAGAGAGTCAAGTTGACCGAACAAGTGAGCTCAATCCTCCAACACTCCCTTACTGTGAAGAGGAAAGACCCATGAGCCCCACTCATACCTAGTTACATAGGGGGATATCACAAAGAAAAATCCCTACTTGATTTGGGATCCAATGTAAATTTGATGCCATATACTATCTATGTTGAGATGGGCTTAGGCAAGTTGAAATTGGCACATTACACTCTCCAATTGGCAGACTATTCCATCAAAGTGCATAGAGTAAGAGTGGATGATGTTTTGGTGATGATAGATAAGGAAAGGGGTGCAGTGTTCTCGGTCAATTTCATTGTTCTTGATATGGACTCAGAGGATAGGAAGATTCCCATCATCTTGGGAAGACCGTTCTTATCTACAGATGATGCTGAGATATATGTGCACAATGGCACAATGACAGTCTCTTTCATGGACATGAAGATAAATATCAATATGTACAAGACCTCAGCTCGACGAGCTCGAGATGAAGATATTGAACATGGTCACTTCAAGAGTTCGACTAGTCATTTAAGAGAAGGAGATCCAGATGAAAGACTTGATGATAGATTTTGTGATCAAAGGGATGAGGAACATATGTTGATTGCAAATGAGAGATGCATTTATTGCAAGAATGGACACATGACGATGCCAAATGGTTGAGCAGTTGGAGAATCTCAAAGAAGCCCAACTGAAGGCATGAAACTCAACGCTTGTGGGAGGCAACCCACCTAGGTTTGGGGAATTTTTCACCCAACCTCTCAAAATTTTTTTTGGTTATTTTTACACTTTTCCAAGAAAACACACACTTATTTTTAATATTTTTGTTTAATTTCAAAATTTTCAGGTGAAAATATGGTGAAATGAAGAAAATTAGATGAAATTTAGACAAAGAATTAATGAAAAATCACTTTGGGTCAAATATTTGAATTTTTGAGGCAGTTCAAGTTGAAATGACATGATATATTACTCACCTTAGCTGTGGTACCATGGAATGATTTAGACAAAGAATTCATGACAAATAATTTTGGATCAAATATTTGAAGTTTTAATGAGTTAAATTTGAAATGACATGATATATTACTCACCACAGTCGTGGTACCATGGAATGGCCATGGTGGTAGACTCAAATAAATAGGAAAATTAAAGAGATTCAAGAAAAGAATAGCAGACCCAGAACGACCATGTGGATTCAAGGTCGAAGGGGTCATGTCACCCAAAATGGTCATGTGACAAGTAGGTCAACACGGGCATGATGCGGCCCAGTCCAATGACTTAAGTCAGCAATTCCAACAACTTTGCAAACTTGTTCATTTCAACCTTACGCGAACAAAATGCCTGTACAACAACTCCAGCGGTTGTGTAGAGTTACGCAACCCCTCTTTAACCATCGATTCTCCATAAAATCACCTCCAATTCACCACCAATCACTTCTCCCACGTTTCCCTTACTTCCATCTGCCATTTCCACCCCTTTTCCTCCATCAAATCATCTATATTCTCTCCAATCCACCCACATATGTGGAACTCCAAAAAAACTAGTTATTTTCCAAATCTTCCACTAAATTTCCTCCAAGATAAATCAAGTTGCCAAGAGGGATATAGAGAAGACCAAAGAACATCATATCCTACAACCTCCTCTTGAAGAATGACTCTTCTTCATCCCCCTTGACATCTCTGGTCGCACCACCTTCATCAGACCGACCGTCGACCTTGATCCGTCCTTCGACATCCACAACACCACAACCACAACCACATTCGTGGGGATGAAGGCATCTACTATTAGATGAGGAGGAGTAAGTGATACATGATGCATGATAAGAGAATGCACACGAGGCACATCATGAGAAAACACCTGAGGTGAAGAGTAGTAAGGCAAAGAAACCAAAGCACCCAAAGTGCTTGACGCGTAGGGTGATAGCCACCCGCTACGCGTGCCAGGAAACACTTGAGTTCCTTGGTTTATTTTGAGTATTATCAGGGTGTGATGGAAGTAATGAGACTGTTCGAGGTCTTGACTATAGTGTAGGAGACCTACGTCGAGTTGACACACCAGTTTTTCACTACTTTGGAGTAGGTCTCCAATGATGGTGAAGATGCCATTAGAGTTATGATTGGAGATAGATGATGAGTCATCACCTCCTCCCTGATGAACATTTTTTTTGCTCCAAGTGAGGAAATGGAAACACTCTTAAATAATGAGAAAACAGATAAAGACTCCAACGCCAAATACACTACCATGTGGAGAGCATTCACCGAGCACAATGATTTTATAGCAGGGAAGTCGAAGACAAGTTTGGTTCTTAATCCCTTCCTTTGCTATGTTCAAATAGTCCTCACAAACATAGTTTTTAGTAAGTATGGAAATTAGGGGAGTTGCATAAAGAAGGATTTGTGTCTCTTGGGTTGGATGATGAAGGGTAAGCATGTGAACTTGGGTGCATTATTTATTGATCATTTGAAGACGGTCCCCTATAATAATATGAATCCATTCATCATGGGAGGAATCGTTATGTCCATTTCGATTACCCTGGGTCAGGATGAATACACGAAGGCAGAGGGGGGAGTTCGTAAACCTACAGTACCTAGTCTGTTCTTTTATGATAGCATTTGTTGATCAGAAGATCATATATCAGGTCAACCCCCCGTATGCACACATCACACCTCTCCTAGATGAGTATGGACACACTCCATAGTTGTTGGATACAGTGAGGAGATGGGAAGAGGAAAATCCTTGAGACACCTTCCAATAGGCAGAGATTTTTCCTGAGGGATTAGGAGAGTCACAGGCAGCCACTAAGCATAGGAGGACAATGTAGGAGAGAGAGGCATACATGGTGAGAACAAGAGAGGCCAAGGTGACACAAAAACCATAAAAGCCCGTAGTGAACACCTATGACATTTATATGATACATGCACATTTGGAGGGCATTGAGAGGACTTAGGAGGGTATTCTGAGGGCACAGGAGGTATTTCAGCATACAGAGGATGCATTGTGGTTGGATCATCAACATATGCACCATCAGATCAACCACATGTATCAGTTCCAACATGCCTGTGCCTAAAGGAACCCACAATGAGGGGAAGATTGGTGGGGTGCACTCTCAGCATATTAGGATACCTACCCACCTCCACAGGTAGACTACTGGGGCAGTTACTATCAGTATCCTCCACTACAATGAGGAACACTACTAGAGCCACCACAATAGCCATGATCATCTACCCTATCACTCCTAGACTTCAGTGTCATGTTGAGGACAACATGATTCAAAAGTTTGGGTTGGTAGGGTGGTACCTCCCTCATTTCACTCATTCTGCATTTCACCTGCCATTTACTTTTATTTTGTTTCTCCTTCTATCTAGGTTGTATTTTACCTGCTTTGGATACTTGCATTCCATGTAGTTTACTTTCTTGCAATTTTTTCATAATTTCAAAACTTTTTTCTTTCTTCATGCATTGCATATCATGTAGATTTTTGTAATTTTTCATATTTCAACTAGGATTTGCTTATTTCATGCTTTATGTTTCATAATGAAAGCTTAGATGTGATTGAAGGAAATTTGGAACTATTTTGGCCAATTTTACCCAAATTTAGAATGGTGTGCCCAAAAAGAATGTCTTGACCCAATCTATACCTTATGAATTGAAAATAATGACATTTGATAAATGCAAGTGAGTTATCATGGTTTATTGTTAAATGATATCAATGCTTGACTTTTTACATGTGCATCACCTCTCTTATGTTTGTGAATGTTTTGGTTGAAATGTGATTTGAGCAAGCTATGAACGCTTAGGGACTATGAAATCAAATGATAGCAGTATGAATTTCATGTTGTTCATTCGTGTGGTGTGGTGTTATTTGATGAAGTGTTGGAATAATTTTCATGCAGGAGATCTTATGTTGAGAACCACACTAGTGACCCCTCTTTGACCCGACTTTTCATTGATCATCTTCTTACCCCTCAACCTCATGAAAAGATGACAAAGTGAACATATTCAACCTTGGCCACCTCTAAAAGTTTGGGGTGGCCAAATCTATATATCACTGCTTCACTCTCACCACCATATGCCCTAACTCCATCAAGGGAAAAAGAAAAGGAAAAAATGCAAAAAGATAATAGAATATTCTCATGTGTGAGACCATCTAAATAAACAAAACATGAGTGTTATAACACTCAAATTTCTTATTAGAATCCTTTCTTCTATTTTCATACCCATTGAGCTAGGAAACATCAAACCTAGCTCACTTCACCCTTTTTCCACAACCATGTAGGTCACTTGGTGTGGTTTGAAGCATAAGATTGAATGCATGAAAGTGAAACAACACTCCTAGTCATCTTTGATTAATGCCATCATGAAGCAGTCTATCTGGAGCTACATGAAAACCATATGAATAGCTTTTGTGTTCTACGCCCTATATTTGAAGTTAGTATGCTCAGTTCTTTTTTCATGATTGGTTTGTGAAAGTAGAAAGGAGAGTGGTGGAATGCATAAACTTAGTCATCACTAGTCCCATCTAGTCGATATTCATCTTTTGCATTGTATTTTCCATTTCTTGATTGTGAAAAATTGTAGAGAGATTGAGTTGGAGCATACTTGAGGACAAGCATGTTTTAAGTTTGGGGTGGTGATGCAGCCCTATTTTAGGGCTTCATCTTGTTCCATGTTGTACTTCAATCACATCTATACATGTTAGATTACATGTTGTTTCCCCTAATATGCATATTCATGTAAAATTCACGTTTGCAAGTTATTTACATGTTTTTCAGGTACTTGGACCACACTTGGATGGAAGAGAGAGAGTGATCTAAGGGTTTCTCTACCCTAGAGAAGCCCAAAGTAAAGTCCTTGGCTCCCTCAACCTACCCCTAGTGGCTAAAGACTAATTGAAACAAAGATGCCCAAGAATGAACAAAGTACGAGAGCCAAGTGCTGATATAGAGACCACCACAACCACATTACTACAGAGTGGTCGTGATAGCCCAAGCAAATCAATAGAGTCAAAGATTGAAGAACCAAAGTCATCAACATGTTCGTGCATCACAAAATAGTCATGCCATCATGTCCCAGAATGGCCGTGCAGCACAACACGGTCGTGTTGTAACTTAGCCAAAATGACCATGGCACTCAGAATGGGCAACACTCCTCCAAGCCACCACGACTGTGGTGACCACCATGGTCGTGCTACCCCTTCCTCACCATGGATATGGTGACCACCATGGATATGGTGACCACCATGGCCATGCCACTAATAGTTAAAACCCACAACAATTACTATAACTTTTACCATTTTTTCACCTTGGTTGTTCCCATCCACTACAACCATTCCACTCACTCCCCGCCATGGCCCTGCTACATACAAAACCTAGCATAACTTTTTCATTGATCTTCCCATTTTACCCCCAGTTAACCTAGTGCTTTCCCACCACCTATATATACTTGGGTGGTGTCTCTAGTTCGAGTTTAGCCACTAGTAGACCACTCTCAGCTCCCCCTTTTCACCTCCACTCATTCCTACTCTATTCCACCTCCATTTCTTCATCCTTCACCTCAAAAACACCTATTTTAGGATTTTTGACCACTTTTCACCATACACCATGCCAGCCACTCACCTTGAATGGAGGTGCTTGATCTGCAACTTCTAGGAGGTTGAGAAATAGGAGTTTTCACCGTGATCATCATGTCTTTCCACTCCTCTACTCATTCTTCTTCCTTTCTATTTATATTTTCATGTTCAGTGAGTAGCTAGGCCCTTAGGTGGGCTGTTTGGGGCCAAAAATGTTACTTTGATATCATGTTGGGGGAAAATGATATGTAAACATTATGATTTCATTTGCTAATGATTATTTTCTATTTCTATCTCATTCCTCATGAATTTCTTTGTGGTTTGTGCTTGAAATCACCTAGATTCTAAGAAAATTGCTTATATGCGGCTCTTTTGTGAATTGCTTCTAAGTCCAATTAATGGATCCCTAGTTATCTATTCACCTTCCTATATGTTAATCAATTTTTATACACCTAGGTGAGATATCTAAGTAGCTAGTACAAGAACATTTAGTGTAATTAGCTTGGAGCCTTCTCAAGGCTAGAATGTGGGTGACGTGAGGTCTAAAACACCACTTCCACCTTAGATTACTACACTTGTCCCCTAATTACCCTACGAATTCTTATCCTAGAAACTTAGACTTGACTAGACCCTAATTCTATTTGACCTAAACCCAAACCCAATTGAGCCTCGTAAGGGTGGTAGGAGGTGATAGGGACTAGTTCCTCTATACACACCCTATCTTATCCCTTTCCAGTTAGTAGTTTAGGACAATTCATTAGCCTCTAGCTTGTTGTTTGATTTGATAATATAAATGAGAGAATGATGCTTACATGTTATCACCCAACCTAATTGATAGGTGCATCCCCCAAACAACCCACACTTCTCTGAATTGCTTTAAAACTCTAATTGCCTTCTTGCTTAGCTAGCGTTCATTGCTTTGTTCTTGCCTTGATCTTGCTACTTTAGGTATTTAATTGATTTTGTGTTTAGTTTGCTAGTCTAGTATTAGTGTTAGCCATTGTCTTTGCTTGCCTAGTGTATCTTTCCCATTTTCTTGCTTAGCTCATCTTTTCTTGCTCATTAGAACTAACTCTCTAGGGTCAAATTAAGTTTTGATCTTGTTTGATCTCCTTTGCTTGCTTATTCACCATCAGTGTGATCAACAAATCAACCATCAAACCCTTAAGCCTGAGACTCTGTAGTAGGAACCTAGACCAAAACTAACCTAGCTCTAGTGCCCCCTTTTCTACTTTTAGATCGACCCTATTCTTGTCACTTGCCTATACTACGACATGACCCTGTGCGTTTGTGAATTAGTGTGTTAGTATAAGTAGGTGTTTTTGTCTAGGTCCTATATTATTTTGAAAGATCCCAAGTTTGTTTGAAAAGATCTTCCTGGGGTTGCATATAGTCACCATCATTTGATTAGTGTGTAGCCCTAGGTAGAAAAATGCACCAGTCGTTAGTTTCCTGTGTTCTTTACATTCCTTCCAAAAGGCACCCTACAAATCACCTCCGCATAAATCTCATGAGTGCATTAGGATCTAATTTTGTGGAGAAGTAAAATATAAATCCAAAGAGATAAATTTCATTAGATTCAGATATGCATAGAAAAATGATGGTCATTATACTGATTGGTTGTCTTGGTGGCTGCATAGTTCATTTCCATCGGCATGCGTGGTTGTTAGTATGCATTATCGGCCGGCCTACGTCACCGATCGATCTATGTGTCCATGAGCCTGTGTGGCCTGTCAGTCTGTGTGGCTTGTTAATCTACATGGCCCATCGGCCTACATGACTATCGGTCTGCATGTGGCCGTCTTCTGCGTGTGGCCGTCCGTCTGAAGAAAAAGTAGACTGAAGCCAAATCTACATATGTTTACTAAAACTATCATAACTCACTCACTTGAACTCCCATTTGGTTTATCCTTTTTGTGTTGGATTCATAATTGAAATCTCTAAAATACTAAATTATTATTTTCATAAAAATATCAAAGATAATTTCTTTATTATTATTTTATCAAATATCTTTAGTTCTCTTTCCGCATACATATGTGGGCTACTACAATATCAACCAGAACTCAAGTCCTCTAATATGCTCAATCATGATTTTGACTTATCAAAACAAAGACTAAACATAAAGCAAAAGGTAATTATATCATTAACAAAAGCACACTTAACACTAAGGTCAACTTTATTCCTAATATTACCAGTAAAGCATGGTACAAGTTGTAACAATGATACTTAAGGTTATCTTGCATTCCTAGTGTATCTAGGTAGATCATTCATCCTCAGAAAATACTTGATATGAAAACTAATGTTGAAATATTAAAATATCAATAATTGCTAGATGAATGATCACCTCTGAGGTCTAACTAGGACTTCAGAACCCCAACCTTGAATAATGAAATGATGATCATTAAATATCATGATCATGTCCCTTGATCCATATTATATTTACCTAGGATCTGACCTAAACCATCTATGTATCTGCTTTAAATATTTTACTCTGATAACAATTGAGAAATGTACACTTTAAATTTCCCTCTTAAGTAGACTAGTGGTATTGATGATGCTTCTATGTACTCTTCAATATATACCTGCCTATGTACTTGTCTGAGCTACCACATTCTTTTGAATTTCTATATTATATCTTTCCAAATAAATCATGAAACACAAATGATATTTTTTTGGTGATAGAGAGAACCCACCCCGGGCTATCCTGGAATGGTAAACTCTTGAGGCATGAGAGGGTGTGGTCCAGTCACCCCATACCGTACCAAATTAGGGTGGAGTGCCTTTCGTAGAGTACCTTCAACATAATGCAAACCCTGGTCCTTTATTGGGACTTTCTGAGCCATAACCGGTTGGGCTACTCTGGCCAGGCAAACATAAATGATATTTTCCACTAGGAGTGACTAAATAACAATGTTGAAATTGAGTACAAGTGACCTCCTCAAATCAAAGTGATTGACCTTATACAAAATGATGACCTCCTCCTTTGAAGGAAGAGATGATGCTAGGTAACCTCACCCATCATGTTGTCGTGATGGGACCATATATATAATTTTTAATATCAATATAATGAGAAAACTCATAATGATAATCTTCTCGAGTAAACTAAGTTTTGAACCGCTTGTTATTTATTTTGAATATAAGTCCTACCAAGTATACTATTCTTCTATTAAATTGCTTCAACTATTTTTATTGTTGTACGAATACATTGTGTTGATTGTTATTGATTTTCTTAAATTTTAGGCCATATAAGAAACTGAAGATCCAACACCCACTATCATGATATTTCATTCAATATATTTTTAAATAAAGAATATTACACCACATCAGATTATCCAATGGGATATTATGTAATGAGATGTAGAATTAAACTTGCTAGGTATCATCTTGTTATCTATTATTTCCTTTCTACCTATGGGTGCCATTGTATAAATATCCTGGTTCATTTTTAAATAAAGTGGAATGCTATTTATCTTTGCATATTATTGTGTGTGTAATTTTTAAGCCACTCGGATATAATGCTCTAGTTCCCTTAACACTTCCTACCCATACATTGGGATTGAGATTTGGATAAATTTTTTGAAATTAATATAGATTGGAAGATCCAGATCTACAATGAGAAATTTAAGTTGAATAATAGGAAGTACTTCCACAATAAACTATAAACTTGTGAACTCTAATCTGATTTTTTTTTTTGCATTCGACGGATCCTACTTGATGGAATCTCAAAAAATAGCTTCATTTAGTTGCTTTTTCCTCTATGAAGAACTCAATAGTGGTATCAGAGCTACATCTAATGCTCCCTACCAAATTTTTCAATTTGTGAGTGCACAGTTTATTATTGGATGGAAATTTTGTAGATATTTCACATGCTGAAATGGATTAATGTGCAAATCCAATTAATAAAAATGCCCTGATTACTATCACTGGTATCATATATGATATGATAATATATTTGCACACACACACGTAGTATATTTTATATACTTGAATATATTACAACACGTGTGACCAACCGATTATATTGTAGTATTTTCAAAATGATATACTCTCTTTAAATCTTTCTCCTTTCTTTTTTTGAAGGATTTTACTACTTTTGATTTTTTTATATCAAGCGATCACCATCGTACCCCTATGAGACTTACTCCCAAAATGTAATTGCCAAACAATTTAGTTCTCTCACTGTCCACACTTTGCCCACATAAATAGTTCCTTAATTTTCTCTCTTATACACATTATCTAACTAATCTTCCCTCCATTATTCAATTATTGAAAATATAATAGAAAGCAAATTTTCATCATCTTACTCCCTAAACTCAAGAAATTTAATAGAAAACATATTTTTCTAATTCATTTTAAGTCTCAACTACATTTTACAATTTTAACAGGCCTACTAACTAAAAATCTGCGTATGCGTCCACCATATTTAGACTAATTTCTAACTCATTCGAAGGACTGATTTTATCATCCAGATAGGACTAGGATGTAGCTTCTTGTTCGCTTGTCTTCTACTTAGGTATAAATCTTTCATTCAAAATACTAGAATTCCAAGAAGACTAATCTCATAAAATCTATATGCTTTAGAGTAAAGCAAGCACGAGTAACTACTCTCTTGGTTGTCTCTAATCATGTCCCCACTCCTTTCAGACTAGAAAGGAACAAACGAGGAATGTGACCCACTTCTTCTCATCTCAACTACCCACTCATAGAACTCAAACCTTGCTATTTCCAAGTGCAAAACGACACACGGGTGCTCATTAAAATCCATCTCAGTGTCTCATCGCAGCCTTGTACCATTCCCACTTTTTTGTTGAAAGAGAGGTTGGGATGATCATGGCACATAGGCATAATATAGTAACCCAACCGGTGGAGGATCTACTATAAGACAGGGGGCACACTCCCCCAAGATTTTTAAAGATTAATGAATAAGGTTGGGTGGATAATTTTTAATTAATATGCTTTGTTACGTTTGCTATTTCTAATTTGATAAGACCCCCTTATGTTGAGTTCCTAATATGATAAGAAGATATTTTCATTCCTTTATACTTTTTGAGTTAAACAATAGAATATATAGTCTTGATCGGTTTGAGTCCCTGACTCCTCTATGGCATTTACAGGCTAGTCGCCAAACTAACCTCCTAGATTCCATTCTAGTTGGGGTTGCTTTTACAATTACGAATAGTATTTCTTGTGCTATTGGCTATTAGGATTCCCTTTCTATTTTGATTTGTCTCTCTTTCTCTTCTAGTCTTTTGGTAATCGTCATTATTCAAAATTGTAAACATAAACAATGAAAACAATCCACCTCTTTAAATTCACACATGAACTTCCAACATTAAACATGTCACACTCCATGCTTCGTCAAACAAGCATCAAATGAGGTTATAACATCATGTCACCCTAATATGATCAAAGATAATAATAACAACCTTGATTAGGTAAAAACCCTAAAGTCTGGGTATATGGACACATAATGACAATAGACATTCAACTCCTTTTCAGGGCGACCCACTCTCACATGTTCAATAGATCTACATTAGAATTCAAGATTTGATAAAATTAGGTATATGGGATTACTTAGTATATGCCTAAATTACCTTGTATGGAAGATAAATATGAAATATTGTTTGTCTTATTTGAGAATATTGCTTGAATGTACATATAGTATGATCTGCACTATGACATTAAGAACAAAAATAAAGAGATAAACAGTATCTGTAAACGTTTTATTTGGGAAGGTGCTGCTGCTGAAAAGAAGATTCATTATGTGAAATGGGATCAAGTTTGTAAGACAAAGAAAGAAGGTGGTTTGGGGATAAGGAAGGTTAATGATTCTAATAATGCTGGTATGATTGTGAATGTTTGGAATATTGCTTCTAAAAAGGATTCTTTATGGGTAAGATGGCTTAACGGGAAGTATTTAAAGAATGATTCTTTCTGGTCCAGTAAAGCTAATTCTAACAGCTCGTGGATGTGGAAGCATGTTTGCAGTTACAGAAGTACTATTTTGCCTCTTATTAAGCTTCACATTGGGAATGGGTCTTGTTTTAGGGTTTGGAAAGATCCTTGGCTGCCCAATAATAAATTCCTTGGTGATTGTATTGATACTACTAATGTGCTAAAGATCGGAGTTGGTCTAAATGGCTTTCTCAGTACTTTCATCAGTGATAAAAAGTGGATCATTCCGGAGAGAAGATGCTTTAAGGTTTTCAAGAGCTGCATTGATGAAGCTGGTATTGATCTTCATGATGAGGATTCGATTAGTATTCAAGGTCTTTTTTCTCTTAAGATCAAAGATGCTTGGAATGTCATTAGAGGCAATAAGACTTGCCCTGCCTGGGCTAATTGGATTTGGAAATTTGACCATCCAAGAGTTATGATTATCAATGCTTGGAAGATTTTCTTAGGCAAGCTTCCAACCCTTGATTATCTTCAGAAGGTGGGTTTTCATCTAGCTTCTCGCTGCTGTCTTTGTGAGAGTGATTCTAAAAGTATTGGCCATGTTTTCTTCAAGTGCAATTTTGCTGTTACAACATGGAGACATGGGGTGAGTGCTGGGTACATTTATAATGCCCCAAACTATCCTGAAGACTGTCTGAAGATGAAGACGAAAAAGCAGCAGCTGGTGTGTCTTGCTACTCTGTTCTTCATATGGAAGGAGAGAAATTTCAGAATCTTCAAGAGTTCGTCTGCTGTTAATAAGAGGTGCTGAGAAAGTATAGCTGAGATTGTTTCTTTGTATGATTGATTGTTGGGTTCATTTTTTATGGCCCGATCTGTCCTGAGGTCTGTCTGAAGATGAAGATGGAAAAGTAGCAGCTGTTGTGTCTTACTACTCCGTTTCTTCATTTGGAAGGAGAGTTTTTCCATATTCTTCAAGAATTCATCTACTGTTTTTAATAGATGCTGGGAAAGCATAGCTGAGATAGTGTTTTTTCTTTGTTTCAGTTGTATAGATGTTTTTACTCTCTTTCCCGCTTCTATACCTGTACATAAGAACTCTTTTCCTATCTAATAAAGAGTAAGGCACTTACAGAGCAAAAAAAAAAAGAGATGGTTTGTAGCTACTAAGTGTGGTATACACTCTCTCTTTTTCTAAATATAAGGTCAGCACATCCCTATAAACTTATGGGCGGGGAGGGCTCAACATAAAAGTATATGTATGAGGTGTTGACACCACTTAGTAGTATATTTGCATCAAGAGTCAATATAAATAATGATTTCCCTAATTTTTCACATTAAATAACGAGTTTGTTTATTTTTTCTTTTCATTCTTAAAATATTGACTTATGTAAGTATATTAGTATGTATCTTTTACTCACGTACACAACACCTAATGTTGTTTTACTATTTCATGTATTTTCTAGGTGTAAGAGACGCCTGAATTGGAACAAATTACCAGAAGGCACTTATAATGGATCTTGGATGATCTACCTTAGTTAGATAGGTTTGTCTTCATTTATTGCCCTGATTGCTGTATAGGATACATATCATACCCTATGTACTATTCATTCATTCATAAATATATTTTTTTTATTCGAAATAAATTTAAACAATACCATATCCTTTTATGAATGATGGTCTCTTATGTAGCATAATCCAACTTCTGTTTATTACATAATGTTGTGGACATGATCCAAATTTTGTTTATTATTAGATCATAACCATAAATCCTCATGTTTTCTCTATTGACATCTTGTTGGTATGAATGTAGGCATATCAATGAAATATCACCATAAAAATATACTAGATTTAAGGTCGTTACACATGTTCTGTCTAAGTAGGATAAGTTGAAGCTCTACTAAGGGCCAGAGCATCACCTAAAAAAATTATTGATATGCTCAAGGAAACTTATAGACTTCTAAAGTCGCCACCAATGTTTATGTAGATGTCCAGAAAAAAAGCAACATATGAGCCAAATCTCAGACTCATACCAACATAATTTCTTGTCTGACATGGTCTCACATCCCATCTCCAAAAAGGGTCCAATCAAACAAAGACAATAGTGAGTCGTTACATGAGTATTCACTAAAGTATGCTTATCAAAATATCTCAGACACAACTATCATCATACAAGGAGATGCTAGTGCATACTATGTCATGCTATATGTAAAGAGATATGCCAATTCTTAATAACTACATTGATATATAGCAAATTCAGCTCATGTGTATTATTGTGTATCTTTAGTTTTTATCTATGTTTACAGTGCATAGTTCAAATCCCCCTCTCTTGGTTCTTGGGTGGAGATTAGATATAATATATAATGCTTTTAAGATACATAAATATGGGATATTTTTATCGTATACAGTGAAATATGACCTTTGATGTATACCATACCCTTTATTTTGTTAAGCTAATTAATGTGTGCATAAGAACTTGCAACATTGTGTTCTACATATACATATCTTCTAAAAGAAATTGAACATAAAAAATTTCATTTATATTTTAAATGGACTCAACATGATTTATAAACTTCAATAAACATATTGTCGAAGGTGCCAGGGATGTTCAATGTACTCAACCAAAACTTTCAAATACCATGCGGATACAATTTTAAGGATTTTATACTTAATATATTTAACTCAAAATGGTTGACGATAATATGATAAACCATACATGTGTACATGTGGGATAAAATTGTTTATAGAAATAATATTTTACTTGAGTGAATTGAACATAATACAAAACACTATATTTGAAACTGTGCAAAAATTATTATTTTTCACATTTTACTAATTTCTCGTATTGTAAAATGCCATTTCTCGAATCACACATCAATAAAAGGTATGTTTTACAAGTTTAGAAAGGCATCTTGGTTGAAAAAAGTTATTAACTAGTCTATGTAAACCAAATTATAATACAATAAAAATTATAAAGTATAAATGGACAATAGTGAAGTTCACGTGCATGTGTTTAATTACTAGAGTGTGTGTGTGTGTGTCTATATATATATATATATATATATATATATATACACACTAGTAAATGCACACGCGCACATGCATGTGTCACTTCAAATCTATATAACTTATATTAGATCATTTCAAATATAAGAGTTGTTTCTATATTTTTTCAAATATTATTTAAGGTTGACTCATGTTCTATTATTTGTTGGTGAACATGTAAAGAAAGAGAGTTCAAACAAAAATGTGCATTAGAAATGATTGATTATCACTTTCTTTTAGTAGTGTGTATATGCTACATGACAAATGTATTTATAATGTCAAAGCATATATAATATAGGATAATAATATTAAATATTAAGTAATTTAATGTTATTATAGTTTGCACTGCATTGAAATATTTTTCTTATAAAGTAGTCATGGTTAATCTCTTATCTAGATACTTAAATTATTACAAGAATTAAATTAAGCAAATAATATATGTCCGCATTCAGTGTCTTTGTTTTGAAATGATATAGTTTTATAATAAAGTACCTTGAAACAAATACATATAAGCTTTTAATGCAAAGATGTATTAATTATCTTCATTGAAACTATATAAGACATAAATACACTACATAATATGAAAAAAAATGGAGGAATGACAAGTATATGAGATTTTTACAAACTATTTCAAACACAAATGTGATATATGACATTAAATATTTTTTAAAATGTATGTGTAAGTGATATATATGGTCTTAAGCATTTTTTAAATGTATGTAAAAGTGATCATGCAGAGAGAAACATGACCAACTACTCTATGTTGTGTTCTTTCTATGGATGTTATGATAGAGAAGAAGCAGAGGAAGGATGAGAAAATGATGGGAACCAAAAAAGTTAGGATCACAATTGTTCACTAATATTTTATATCGTAAAGGAAGTTATGGTTTTATACCATCGTTGCACTTTTCTTATTTTAAGGGATGTGGCAAAATGAGTTAAAGATCCGTAAAGACAGATTGAATAAAAAAAGAGGAAATCAGAAAAGAAGTGAGAGGACAAAGAGTCTAGAAAGAGGGGGAGGCGAGAGGGAGAGGAATAGACCACCCTCTTTTAGAAAATCGAAGAGGTAGTAATGAAGTAATTATTTGTGGAGTGAAATAGTTTCTATCAATAACTAACAATGTAAAGGAGAGTAGTGTGGATGTTTTCTCCATTTTGACAAAGTTACCATAATTAGGGATCATGGTGTATATCTTTTCTCAGCGTTAACGTTTAGTGTTGGTAAGTATATAGTTAGGAATCACGGTGTTTCCGTTTTAACTTCCTAAAGGAAAGAATTGTATGTTGGTAAGTATATAATTAGGTTTCATGGTATTTCCATTTTAACTTCCTAAAGGAAAGAATCTTATGCTATGGAGAGATGCATGAGAAAAAATACAAATAAAAAATAAATAATGTAAGAATTCTTTTTGCAAGGTCTTGTTTCTGAAATCAGTATATTATAGATAACACCTTCTTAGAACTACTTATTTCAAAATCATCTAATTGAAGAATTACATCCGAGCAAGTAATTCTTTGGGCACATACATCAAAACAAAAACAACTGATAATTGAGAGAAAGAACAAAAGAACAATATTGTTTTCAGTAATAAAGATAGTGAGGGCAAACGTTTTGTTGGCTATGCGAAGTAGGAAAGAGTGTTGTTAAGTTTGCAATTAAGGAGAGTGAGAAAATGGAACGGAGAGTTGGGGAAGAGATTGAAGATACGGGCATGATCTAGAGAGTAGATAGAGCTGGGATGTTGGGAATCGAGCTATGAGGAAGTAGGAAAGACGTGGTTTTTTGGGTTGTTGAGAAAAAAATATGAAGAAATATGTTTTACATGCCGTGTACTATTAAGTCAGGAATAATATTCTTGGTCCCAATTCTTTATGATAATTAATTTATAATGATAAAAAATAATATTTGGATGCAATCACAATCTGATACAATGCTATAATAAGTTTTATATTCTAAAAATATTAACTAATTTTTACATATTAAAATGTTTGTAATTATTTAATTTACAATCCTAACAATTGATTAAAACAAAAATAACATTGGTAACAAACCTCACTTTTACATTGCAAACTGACAAAATAAATCTAATTATAATTAGTTTTAGGTTGGAGATTATTATTTTCATTTTCTTACCCAATTATCGAGACATGTCCAATAAATTTGGATGGTGTTATCACAAAATATGTCCTTTATTGTAGGTTAGGATAGTTGACTTGCAAACTAAAGAAGTACTATGATTGAATGCTAAAAAGTGTAGTGGTGGTTGGTTGTGCCTTATGGGGAAAGGAAGAATAGTTATTTTTCCACATCTTGAGAAAATGTAATTTATGAGAGAAAAGTTCTACTCTTCTTTTCACAAAGAACACAACTATTTTTTCACTTTGGACGTCTAAATCAAAAGTGACTTGGTGGGTTTTACGATCGCGTCGTGTATGCGTATTGTTAAGTTTGAAGTGATACCCTGAACAGAAATGAAATACCATACTTATCGCTACATTATTTAGTATAAACATGAGACTTAAAAAAAAACAGTATAAACATGAATGGTACACATGTATATATATAGCTACGATATAGGTGCACTGGAAAATTCCTACATTTTTTATTAATTAGAAGATTCCTACATTAAATTCTAAAGAGAATAATATGGAAGTTTCAAACTCTAATTTCTCAGAGAAAAAAGATCATGTTGGTTTTCACAAGTCAACTTAGCACGAAGCAATGAAAAGATTGGTGTATTGATTCTTTAGTTAGAATTATTTTTAATGTAGCAACATGTTTGCTGTACGGAATATACCAAAATATTGAATACAAGATACAAAGAAGGAAATGATGAGAAAGAAACCGAAACATTATTATCTGATAATGAAATACCAAAGTTTGAATGTGTGTGGCTTGTGTAGAAAATCGAAAGAAAAGCATAAATTGATGTATAAGAAAGGAAACTGATAAATGAAATAAATTTACTAAACTGTCACAACATAAAACTCAATAAAACACACATATATCAACCTTTTAAGAGATTTCATACACCACAATACCACATGTTATTAAAAAAGAATTCTCAATAGACTTGAAAAATGAAAGCATATACTTCTTAACCCAAAAAAACAACACTCACAATATTGAAAGAAGGAATCAAGACACAAGTGAAACAATCCCCCTCACTTTAATTAGCTACCATCTTTCCTTCCTCACAAGTAATCACTTCTTACTATTTTGTTAATGCAGACCCTTGATATGCGGTACCCCTTCAACTGCGGGACCACTTCTAGGATGCCACCTTCTCCCCTAAACATTTAATTGTCAGCTACATGCATTGATTATGTCTACACTCCAATGTGACACAATTATAGTAAAGATATGCATATTCAACTACTGAGTTTTATTTCATTTGATGTGCTGCAGTCCACGACGTGTAAAACAAAGTGCAAATGCCATTGTATTTGTAGCCAATACCTGTTCCAAGATAAGTTAACACTTTATAAAATGTGATTTCTAATAGGTTCCACTCAAGCTATAAACTGTAAATTTTTTTGGAACACGCCTAACCTTCAACATTTCGCTAAACACACTTACTAAAAGTAAGCGATTGAAAAGATCATTATCTTCCCCACAACGTGCATGTAGAAATGTGGGATCTAAAGGAGACCAACGTGAGGAAGGCAAGAAGACAGAACAAAACTTGATTCTCCAGGATCAAGGGAAGGTTGGAGACTGAAGTGATTCACCCTTTTTATATGCATTGAAAGGATGTTGATCAGAAAATAAACTACAAATCTGGCCTCATCTTTGCTGCAACCATGGCCACCAAAGATGACTCTTGAGTTCGGCCTCGTCAAAGCTGACGATATTATAGGAGTAGTTGGAGATCAGAGTAGAGGGAGGAGGCGTATGGGTGGGAAAGGTGGAGGTTGTTTGGTGGTAGAGAGAGATGAATGTGGGACATGGTGATTGTTTTATGTCACGTTCAATTATGATTTGTTAGAAATAGTGGGGATAAGGATCAAAAGAATCGTTCGATTTCTTGAGATAGTGGACATGTTAGTTATGGTAAATAGTGGGATGTGGAGGTACTTGCTGTAAAAGGAGTCACAATAAGAGGCGGACAAATTGTGAGTGGTTACGGCTTATGGGAGAGAGAGCGGTTGTTGTCGACCAGTCTGTTGTGTGAGGGGGAAATCATTTAAAAAAATACAAAATTCTTGAAAAAAGGAGAGAAGAGGAAGAGTCATGGAGAGTGTAAGATTTTAAAAACGGTACAATCTGATTGGTCAGTGGTACTATCATAATTAGTAAAAAGTATTCACTCTTTTTATAGTAGTATAGATATAGTGTATGTGTGTGTACACACACACACACACATATATATATATATATATATATACATATATATATATATATATATATATATATATATATATATATATATATATATGACCCTATCCTGAAATTCGCTACACGTGTCGCTTGAAAAGTAACTATTTGGTCAGAAAAGTAACTCACTGGAACAAAAAGTAACTATGTTGATCAAAAAATAACTATTTGATTAAAAAAGTAAAACCATGCAGAATACACAGTAAAATTTTTAAAATAAATATAGAATTGTATATTTGTAATATCTATAGAAATGTATCTATCTATGCATCAAAAGTAACTATTTGGAAGGTAAAGTAACCATGTACATCTGTAAACTAAGAAACTTCAGAAAGAGTAACTGAAATTGAAGCGGGCAGCTACTCATGCAGGCAATGAATGAAGGCGATTATATATATATATATATATATATATATATATATATATATATATATATATATATATATATATATATATATATATATATAAAATAGGCAATGAATGAAGGCCATATATATATATATATATATATATATATATATATATATATATATATATATATATATATATATATATGCATGTACATTGCACGTGACATCCTTGCTTAATTAATTGTTCTAAGAATTATAATGTATTTAAATTTTCATGATAATTACATATTTGAAAATGATGAACAATAAATTACGCTTCAAAATATTTTTGAGTCATTTTCCTTCTATTTAACTTTAAGTTATCTTTTATCACGTCCATTTGCACTATATTTTGTTAACCACATGATGGTACTTTGTTTTATGCTTTTTCATGAAGAATAAATTTTTTTAGTCAAACAAATTGTTCATATCTTGATTGTAAACTATATTTTACTTATAACATAAATTGTTTTGTATTTTTATTTAATGTGATCATCAATCTCTTCCATGATGATGTGTATAATTTTTTTATTTTTGTGTGGATGATCCTTCTTTGAATTCACATCGAGTGTCCTTCTAGAGAGTTCATAGAAAGAACATTATTCAATTTGTGATTGTAAGCGTTGAAAACAAATTCTTGAGATTAAAATTAAACTTTCTACACTATAAAACTTTTCCATGTACTAGTTATACATTTGTATGATATTTATTGTTGCCTTTTATCATAGAAAGTATTCAATATATTTCCAATAACATCACCTATCATACATCATTAAAATTTGATGTAACTCTTGAATTACATAAACCTACCGAGGGAGACATGTAGAGAAGGAAAGTGGAACCCACACCAATAAGTAATAGAAAATCTTTTGAGACTCAAACTAAATTGAAATTTTTGCTTTTTTCTTGCGTATTTTTAATATATAATTTCACATAAATATATTTTAGACAAAAGACAATGACTAATGATAATGCTTATTTTATACTTGCATAATTCTATGTGGTGTTGTTTTAAAATGAGTCATACCAAACATTGAAAATGTCTTGTCAATTCTAATTGAACCTTAATCATTAAAAGGTCTATATTGATGTGGTGGTTCTATGATGTATTTAACAAAGATAATGGAATGAATATATAAAAATAAGAAGAAAAGATGATTACATCAATTTTATTTAATTTTACTTGAATTTGATTGGACGAAGGTTCAATTTTAGTTTTATATTAGGTAGGTAAAAATATAAATAATATTATTTCGTAATTTTAATTATATAATAATTAACAATGAACTTATTTTTCTTAAATGAAATATAAGTTTTTCATAAAATATTACTATACTTCATTACCTTAAGAAAATATAAAATAAAGTAATTACCACACTAATTGACATGGCATATTTTGATTACACTTGAAAAAAAAAGAAAAAATAGAAATAATATATTTTAAGCAATTGTATAAGGAATAATTAAATACAATATACACATCACCATTTAGAAAAATAGATTTCTTATGATTATTATATATATATATTATAGTGAAATTTTAATAATATATTATATTGCCTCCTGATTGATTACATTTGCGTAGATGTCCTTCTAACTAAGTGCCACATGTATGATATCATGACTATCCATGGAATATTATCCAAGTGTTGGCTTTACAGATGTATGACCAAACATATGAAATATGATAATGCCTTAATTGTGTGTTTTGTAAGTTAAAAATTTTGGAAGTAGTGGAGAGGAATCATTGTATAAGATGAAAAAAAAATCTACATCATGTGTCAATGGATCCTATGGTTTGAGTTTTTCTTATAGAAAGAAAGAAATGCTTGAGAAATATGCCTAGGATGTAGTTGGTGATGCAAAATGAAGAAGTTATTACGAAATAGTCCATTATTGTAGGTTGATCTAGAAGTGGAAGACAATTAGCATATCAATGGTACCATTTATTGTGGCTAACTTTCCTAGGTAGTTTATAAGATACATTGCACTATCCCATTTATATAAGTTGGTATAAGAAAAAATGAAAAAGAAGACGAAAGATCTCTAAATTGAATGGCATTGTCTCTTACTCTTTGTTGATGTAGGTGGGTTGAACTGTTTGAAAGATGATAAAATAAATAGTAGTCATAATGAAATATAAACTTGGATTCCTACCATAGGAGGATAACAATCGATTGAGATGATATATTGTTTGAGAAGAGCTTTCATCTTTGAAATTTTTATACAAAGTAAAATTATTTAGTATGTAAATTTTAAACAAAATAATAGTTAGATTTAGGACTAACAAATGATTGAATGGTTCTTTATTTGAATATTTATACCGCCAAAAATGATTCTTGGTAGGGACACAAATATAGAGCTCATGATACATTCTGGTTAAAAGGGAAGACAATGAGGCTAAGTAGAGTGTCAATTACGATAGACCAGACCAACTGAAAGGTATTCCCTTCTTGATGATTTGAAATTATACAACACGAGCCCAATGAACATGAAAGGCATCAGTTTGGTGACTTGATACAACTTTGTTTTTAATTATATGCATACAAATACTCTATGATGAAGTAGATATAATGAATTTTCAATGAAGATTATAATTGAATAGGTTCTTATTATATAGTATGTGATAATACAAAAATGAAGGTAATAATGATGAAAATGAGTTTATCCATATGATAAAGCTAATATCTATGAGGATTAAAGTTAATGTGACATTCAAATGCCATGGTGGAGACATAAAGCATCTTGAGCGTAATATGCAATGATGCCACTGTGTAGACTGTTTATAAGAAGTCCTAACATGCTCCTTGGTCTCCATCACTTCTATGTATCCCTCTAATGGAATCTTACATCTCTATCCACTTTTCCTATGTATAGGTTATTGGATAGAATAACTCCTACAATTCCTACTTTTTGTTAAGGTTTTTGTTCTTCTATTGTCCATTATTTTGATAAAAGGTGCATGAACTCATCAATATAAAGCCGTACATCATCTAAAAGCCATAAAGATCAAACATATACAAACCATACAATTATATATATATATATATATATATATATATATATATATATATATATATATATATATATATAGTTGAAATCAGCAAAGATCACACACTATTCACACCCTATTCCATGTTTGTTGTATGTTGATACTTTGATTTGTCATAAATATAATGAAAAATAGATAACATTGAATTAATAGCTTGCAAATGGAGATATATCAACCATTTCTAATTCATGCAAGCACACATCTCAAATATTTAATAAATGAACACTTTATAAACCAATAAAGAATATGTCAATATAATTTGAAAAAGACCTTTTGAAAGAAAGAGGGATATACATGAGAGGAACCCAAGGAAACATAATGAAAAAAGGTCATTCTTGCTCCAATGAATGATTTCCTACCCTTTCCTAAGCACAAACCCTCTTAGGATACATTTTATTCAAAATATTAGGAAATCTCATCGAGACAGTACCCCCTCTTACATACATATGTTCCAAAATTTAGGATGGCCTAAGAATGCAAGGGTGTAAAGAAAAGTTATATCCCCTAGATAACTGTAATATCTTCTTAACATTATAAGGATGTCAATTGCTTATGGTGCAGAAATAATTTCTCTTTTTAGAAAATCTTTGTTGATGTCATTAAAGTTTTAGAAATAATAACAAGGTTAAAGACCATAAGGAAATACTATTAGTTCAATTAAGTGTGTATCCATTTTCAAAGTATTACAATTATATGTACATTCGGAGTGTTAACGAATATTGATATTGCTTCATCAATTGGTATGCATCTATTAGTTTTATATTATTTGAACAATGTTGTAATGAACTGTGATTTTTTTTTCTATATAGTACTAAAACTATACCTTTAATATGATGGGTTCGTGTGGTTAATCACAATTGTTCCTGGTGTAGGTATGATTTTTTTATTGAAAGCCACGACGGATATGGTGTTGTTATGGTATACAATGTTTCTTATCATTGTGTGGTCACGCTTTAGAGATAATTGGAACATATTCACATCGCTACCATCCCTAAAAAGGTCCCTCAAGTCACAACCACAATGCACTACTCTATTATGGAGCTTTTTCTCTTTAGTATATATTAAGTGATGCGGTTGCATTTAAAATCAATTTTGGATGGTGCTAAAAAATAAATATACAACATGGAGCATTGAGTATAGCTAATTTATACAATTTACTTAACTCATACTCCAAAAATTATTTTTGAAAGGAACATATCCTTCACTATTGTATTAAGTCATACCTCTTCTCTTCCATCCTTGGACCAAATCCTCTTATCTTCACATCTCATGTGTTATAGCTTTGCTAGATAACGCGACTATGTATTCATCGGCTCTATCACCAAATCAATTTTGCTCGGTAAAAAATTGAAGAACAGTGGTTGCAAGCGACCAAGCCAAGCTGTAAAAACATTTGTAGAATATATAGTCACCAATTGGGTATTCTGAGATTAATATTGGTTTCATCTTAATGCAATATCTAATATACTCATGTTATTGTTGTTGCTGTGATGGTAGTCCTCTAGCTCGTGATAAATCTGAATCTTCACTGGAACAAAGACATCGCAGTGCTCTATTGGGAGGGACAAAAAGTTGAACCACGGAAGGTCTGTAAATAGACGATCTCATGAATTACCACTCGGTATAAATTGCACAAACCATCTTAGCGATGTCAAAGTAATTACATTGGGTTTGTGTATAATGATCAATAACTCTACCTTGACCCTAGCAATGAGAGAGTGTAGCAAACGACCTTCATCACCCAATTTATATGTTGCGCTCTGGGTGATTCTATCAAGTATGTCGACTTGCATGGCTATATGAGTGTATGGTAGTGGATACCGGTGAATGATCATCTATGTGGGATCAGGAATTATTAGCGGATGTGATAAATGAGTTTTCCTTAAAAACAATACCTACCTTTGATCCAGAGACCAGGCTTGAACTATGTGACTGTGATTCCGCGCTAGATAGTGCCTGCAGAAGAGACCATGCTAGCTTGACCGAAGGAGAAGACCAAAGAAAAAGGAACAATGGGACTTGTGTAGTAGTAATATCTATCTGCGGCAGCAGTCTCCCTCTCGAACCTCATGCTCTCCCACTGGCTCTCCCACTGAGCAAGTGGAGCAGCAACCAATGTACTGTTGTTAATATTTATTAACGTCGGGTGCAAAGTAATTAATAATTTCAGGAAGATCTAAAATAAGAAACGAAGATCAAACAAAGTACGAGAACAGAAATAAAAGAGTTAGATTCGCAAACCAGATCGTTCGTTGAGAAACAAACGTAATATTTAAAGAAATCAGTGTCCGGCAATCCTTGCGGATAGGCACCGTTCTCCCAGACTCGGTCTGGCACGAACCTGGAACCGACTTGTCTCGCTCGCGCTTGACGTAGTCACGTTGCACTGCTACCAGTGCAGCACAGCAACCGCAGAAACCACCGCCTGACAGATGCGTCTCGGTGACGGGAAGGAGAATACCGCACTTCGCACAGGAGAACAACTTCACGAAGCGGCTTGGAACGAAAGCACTCGCTCTCTGGATTAGGGCTCTCAAAACACACGTGAAACGGCAGCAGAAATATGTTTGATGTGTGTTTTACCCTAATGACCGGAGGTGTATATATAGTCACGCACGTCCCTAATCCTATTCCCAGTAAGACGCAGACACTCGGTTGCTCTTGTACACAATACGGAATAATCTGCAAAAGAGAAACACTTTCTAATTAGGATTAAGAAATCCGAATAAAAAAGAGACAATTAATTACATGAGTAATTAATTACTTAGTCGTATCCTAGTGCAAAAAGAAGATGGAAGATAGAAGACATTCTCCACAATCCACAAGCCCAAGCCCGAGCCCGAGCCTGGCCCGGCCAGGGGAGGCGAGGCGTGGCGTGGCGCGCACGCGTGCGTGCGTGCGTTGTGATGTGGTAACCCCACCCACCAAGGAGGTGAGCATACCTCCCTCCTAGGACCCCTTGGACACTAGTGTCCCTTGTGATCCTACATATGAGGACCACAAAAGTTCTAGGAGTGAGCAATATGGGATAAAACTTCTTTGTCATTTGTACTAGAGACAAAACTACTTTTCTCACATGTACTTGCTGCACTACATTGGGCTTAACCCATGCTAAATAGATGTTGCTACAGTAAACGATTACTACAGTAATCATACTGATACAATAACATTTATCTAACAATCCCCACAAAGTCCAATGTGTAGTGTGCTCTACCATTCAGTCCTCCATACTGTACTTTCAGCAGATACCTTTCGGTTTGAATCTACCTGAGTTATCCAACTGTGATCCCCTTAGGAACTAGGTAAATAAAATTCTTGAACATGAACCTTGGGTACAAGAGTATAGGTTGGTAACAACATATTAAAAACATAGTAGAAAAGAAAACAATGCATTAAGGCCATGCATACAAAAATCTATATCATGATTGATAACAGAGAACAACTCAATTCTCCTGTTGCGGCCTACACAACATCAATTACTTAGCTGGAGTCTCCAAGGATGTACTGCTAACATTCTATCCTAAGACTTGACACCATTAAGAGACTACTCTCTTACTAACTTACAGTCATGACACTAACAAGTTTCCAGAGAAGAGACACACAGATGCAAGAAGCATCAAACAAGAATACATAGTGTCATCTGATTTACCTGACAGCTTGTTATTACCACATTGAACCTAATTTGTGGGATCTCCACTCTTTTGGGTTGGGTTGCTATTGCCTGCAAATCTATAAGATTTTCAGTCCCATCCCCAACCTGGATTTTTCCACTAAAGCCAAGGTAAGACCTTTAGTGAAAGGATCAGTTGTATTATCTTTGGTACTGACGTAGTCCACAACCACAACCCCATTAGACACTAACTCCCTTACAGATTTCAATCTGACTTGGATGTGTCTACGCTGTTTTTGATTGTATTTAGAACTCTTTATCTTAGAAATGGTTGTAGTGCTGTCACAGTGAACTGAAATTGCAGGAAGCGGCTTCATTACCATAGGTAAACTGGACATGAGTCCATGTAGCCATTCAGCTTCCAATACAGTTTCATCTAAAGCACACAACTCTGCTTCAAAAGTGGACCGAGACAATATGGTATGTTTCTTAGACTTCCAGGAAAAAGCTCCTCCTCCCTATAGGAATACATATCCTGAGACACCATTACTCCCAGAATTCACGGCATTCCAGCTTGCATCACTATATCCTTCGACTACGGAAGGATGTTTACCATAATGCAGCCCAAGAGAACATGTTCCCTTGATATACCTCAGAACTCTGTCAAGAGCTTCCCAATGGGTCTTGTCGGGACAACTGGTGTATCTACTTAACTTTTTCACGGCAAACGCAATGTCTGGACATGTACAGTTCATAAGATACATCAAACTTTCGATAATCTGAGAGTATCGTAATTGAGACACTGGAACTCCAGTCTCATTCTTGAACAAGGGCTTGGATGAATCATGTGGAGTCTTAACAGGTTTACGTAATGCGTACTCAAACCTCTCTAGTATCTTCTCAACATAGTGAGACTGAGAGAGAGTCATACCACCAGTAGACCTTATGATTTTAAGCCCTAAAATCACATCAGCGACACCCATATCCTTCATCTCAAACTTGCTACACAAGAATGACTTTGTCTCATTTACTACTTTCATATCGGAACCAAAAAGCATGATATCATCGACATATAAGCATAATAAAATGAATCCATTATTGACAATCTTGCAGTAGAGACACTTATCAAATTCATTAGAAATAAAGCTAAACAATGATATCACAGAATCAAACTTCTCATGTCATTGCTTAGGGGCTTGTTTCAAGCCATATAATGACTTAATAAGTTTACACACTTTGGACTCATTCCCACGACCCACAAATCCCTCAGGTTGTTCCATATATATCTCTTCTTGAAAATCACCGTGTAAGAACGCGGTCTTCACATCCATCTGATGGATATAGAGATTATAAATGGAAGCCAATGCTATAAGCACTCAGATTGTAGTCATACGGGAAATAGGTGAATACGTATCAAAATAATATGTTCCTTCCCTTTGTGTGTAACCCTTAGCAACTAACCTAGCCTTATACTTATTGATTGTCCCGTCTGCATTAAGTTTCTTTTTAAAAATCCATTTGCAACCAACTGCAGAACAACCAGGAGGCAAATCCACCAATTCCCAAGTTCCATTCGAGAGAATTGATTGGATTTCATCATTAACGACTTCTTTCCAAAACTTAGCTTCTGGAGATTTCATAGCTTGTTTGAAAGTAACAGGATCATCCTCAACATTGTAAGTGAGAAACTCACTTCCAAAGTCCTTGGATGTCCTAGGCCGTTTACTTCTCCTTGGTTCAACTATTTCTTCATAATCATCCGATTCAAAAATAGCTTGTTCTAAGTCGCCCCCCACATTTGTCATCCTTTCCACGTGCTCGGGAATGGAACCTGTGGTAAATGAATTTTCTTGAGATACTTCATTGGGCACACCAATTTTTATAGGAAACACATCCTCAAAGAATGTTGCATCACGTAATTCCACAATCATATTGACCTCAATGTCAGAGATATCTGATTTTACAATCAGGAATTTGTAAGCATAGCTTGTCTCTACATAACCCAAAAATATGGCATCAACTGTTTTCGGTCCCAATTTCTTCCTTTTGTGTTCAGGGACAAGTACCTTTGTAAGACACCCCCACACTCGAAGATATTTAAGACTCGGTTTCCTTCCTCTCCATAACTCAAACGGACTACTCTCTGAATGTTTATGGTGAACTCTATTCAGAATATGGCAAGCCGTATTCAAAGCTTCCCCCCACATAAAGTTGGGTAATCCAGATATTTGGAGTAAGGTATTTACCATATCTATTAAGGTTCGATTTTTACGTTCAGCTATCCCATTTGATTGTGGTGAATAAGGAGCAGTGACATCATGAACTATACCATGTAATTGGCAAAATTCCAAAAACAAGTTCGAGGTATACTCTCCTCCCCTATCAGACCTTAATCGCTTAAGTATTTTACCGGTTTGAGTTTCGGCTTCTTTCTTATAAATTTGAAATTTATCTAATGCCTCATATTTACTTCTAAGTAAAAATACATAACAGTATCTACTCGCATCGTCAATAAAAGCTATAAAATAACACTTTTGATCCCTCGTAGAAACACCATTAAATTCACAGATATCTGTATGCACTAAATATAAAATTTCTGAATTCCTATTCACATAATGAAAGGGCTTTCTAGGAAATTTAGCTTGTACACAGATTTCACATTTATTGTTGCTAATTTCAGATTTAGGGATCAAATTTAAATTCATCATATGCTTCATTGAGGCAACATTAACATGTTCCAAATGTAAATGTCATACATCGGATGAAACAAGATTCATGCAAACATAATTATAATCATTCAAATTTAAAATGGAATTTGAAATAGGTTCAACATGAATCTTAAATAAGTTCTCCACATCACATAAGTACCCCTTGTCAAAAAATAAAGAATCACGAAGGCATGTAATAATAGCCTTATTACATTTGAGTCTACTCTATAACCTTCCCTAACTAAAATGACACCACTAAGGATATTGCTTTGAATGGTTGGAACATGTCTGACCCTGTTAAGAGTCAAAACCTTCCCCGAAGGGAACTTCAAGTTCACCCGTCCTTCGCCTTTAACTTCTGTAGAGTTGGAATCGCCCAAAGTCACGGACCGACCTCGAGAGGCCTGATAAGACACAAACAGGGATTTATCAGCACACATGTGTGCATTAGCCCCAGTGTCAATTATCCAATAAAGTGGTTCAAAAATAGAAAGGATTTCAGGCTTGATAGACACGTACCTATCATTGAGGTTCAAGGATGTAGTCATCATGTTGACCACAACCTCCTCAGTTGCAGATGCGGTAGCTTTCTTTGCCTTCTTAGTAGGACAATCCTTTGTCCAGTGACCAACCTGTCCACAAGTCCAACAAGGTTTGTTCTTTGGTTTCTTTTAGATCTTTGCCTTAGGTTTATGTGCATTCTTAGATTTCTTATCTTTGGTGTTTTTCGCAGAAGTAAAATTAACAGTTGAATTTGCATCAGTAGGCACCTTGATCGTTTTCTCCTTTAAGTGTTCTTCTTGTATATTAATATCCATCATTAGTTCTTCCATTGTATGTATCCCTTTGCGATGCTTCAGAGACATACCAAACGATTCCCATGACTTAGGAAATTTTTCTATGATAGACATAACAACAAACTTCTCAGGCAACACCATCTTGGGATCTGAGAGTTCATGAACTAGGAGTTGCAGATCATGTGTTTGATCGGAAACTGACTTACCCTCAACCATCTGAAACTTAAGAAATTTAGACACGCAATATTTTTCAACACCTTGATTTTCAGTACTGAAATTCTTAATCAACAATTCCCACAAAACCTTGGATGTAGTGACTGGCGGCTTTGAGTAAGAATTATACAGTTTGTTATTTAAACCAAACAGAATCAAATCACGGCAGGTTTTGTCACCCTTCTTCCAATTAGCAATTATATTTGCATTATCAGGAATCGTTTCATCAGATTTAGGTTCAGTCTCTACTAAGTACTGATCAAAACCCGCAATATTCAGCCAAATTTCTATCCGACTCTACCAACGGGCAACGTTGGTACCAGTAAATTTTTCAGGCATACTGCTGGTCTCAATTTTATTTCCCGAACCACCCTGACCGGCCATTGTTAATTAACGAGAGAAAAGAATGATTTCTTTAAGACTGTTGTTAATATTTATTAACGTCGTTCATGCAACAGCGACATGTGCAAAGTAATTAACAATTTTATGCAGAACTAAAATAAGAAATGAAGATCAAACAAAGCAGGAGAATAGAAATAAAGGAGTTAGATTCGTAAACCAGATCGTTCGTTGAGAAACGAACGTAATACTTAAAGAAATCAGTGCCCGGAAATCCTTGCGGATAGGCACCGTTCTCCCAGACTCGATCTGGCACGAACTTGGAACCGACTTGTCTCGCTCGCGCTTGACGTAGTCACGTTGCACTGCTACCACTGCAGCATAGCAACCGCATGAACCACCGCCTGACAGTTGCGTCTCGGTGACGGAAAGGAGAATACCGCACTTCGCACAGGAGAACAACTCCATGAAACGGCTTGGAACAAAGGCACTCGCTCTCTGGATTAGGGCTCTCAAAACACACGTGAAACATCGGCAGAAATCTATTTGTTGTATGTTTTACCCTAATGACCGGAGGTGTATATATAGCCACGCACGTCCCTAATCCTATTCTCAGTAAGACACAAACACTCGGTTGCTCTTGTATACAATACAAAATAATCCGCAAAAGAGAAACACTTTCTAATTAGGATTAAGAAATCCGAATAAAAAAGAAACAATTAATTACATGAGTAATTAATTACTTAGTTGTATCCTAGTGCAAAAAGAAGACGGAAGACATTTTCCACAATCCACAAGTCACAAGCCCTAGCCCGAGCCCGGCCACCAAAGAGGTGAGCATACCTCCCTCCTAGGACCCCTTGAACACTAGTGCCCCATGTGATCCTACATATGAGGACCACAAAAATTTTAGGAGTGAGCAATATGGGATAAAACTTTTTTGCCATTTGCGCTAGAGACAAAACTTACTTTTCTCACATGTACTTGCTGCACTACATTGGGCTTAACCCATGCTAAATAGATGTTGCTACACAAAAGGACTACTACAATAATCATACTATTACAGTAACATTTATCTAACATGTACTTCGATTCTCCCAGCCTATCCACCAAAAGTGTCCATGCGTGCATTGTGATGTGGTAAACTCACCCACCAAGGAGGTGAACATACCTCCCTCCTAGGACCCCTTGGACACTAGCCCCATGTGATCCTACATATGAGGACCACAAAAGTTTTAAGAGTGAACAATATGGGATAAAACTTCTTTACCATTTACACTAGAGACAAAACTACTTTTCTCACATGTACTTGTTCCATTACATTGGGTTTAACCCATGCTAAATAGATGTTGCTACAGTAAATGACTACTACACAAATCATACTGCTAGAGTAACATTTATCTAACATGTACTTCGATTCTCCCAGCGGATCTCAATTGAGTTTCATGGAATTGGATATAGCGAAACTCGAAGACAGCCACCGCAACATTGCACCATACTCTTTTGAAGAGTCCAGATAAAGACAAGTTTGATTGACAAGAGTCCAAACAATACCAGGAGTTGACCAAGGATGGAAACGAGTACGGTTCTTAGTATGGTAATAGTAGATATACACCTGTGTCATTTGAATAAAGAATGACTACAATCTATCCGTGGTCGCCTTTTGCAACGATGGCAACTGCAATCAGTTTTAGCAATGATTTATCACTATACAAGACATCTCTAGACCGGTAATGGACATCATCAGCTTTTGGCAACAAGCATCACAAACACAAACGACTTACAACAGACAGTTGGCAAAACCAATGCCAACGATAATTGTTAAGGGGGCACAGCGAGAAAACGCAACGGCGAGGGGTAGAGTACAACTCTTCGTCGCTTAGGATATATGCAAGTTAAACATGCGGGAGCATGAGGGAACAAAGTGAATATGTTTGGTGATCCTATTAAAGAACAGACAGTATTGGATATCAAAGTAGGGCACATACTCATTGTTCACGCTATTTCTTCTGATAATTCCTGCAATAGTCCACATAAATTAGGAAGTGTCAAGACATCGGGTAGGGCATATGTCTACCCGTGCCCTTAAGCGGCTATGCCACTGTTCACGAAGCTTGATACATTGTTTTATAAAGACAAATTTGATTGACAAGAGTCCAAACAATACCAGGACAGTATATATATATATATATATATATATATATATATATATATATATATATATATATATATAGTTAGTTAGTATTAGTTGCCCGCGCGGGTAACAACTTTAGGCTACCCGGCAGCAGTTCCGGAAGGGAGAAAAACGGGAAAAAGAGCCCGGCTACCAGTTCGTCGCGCCGTCCCCGCCGGAGAGAGCTACTCGCGAACCCCAGATCATCGCCGTCCCCGCCGAAGCAAACCCCAGTTCGTCGCGCCGTCCCCGCCGAAGCAAAACCCCAGATCGTCGCCCTCCCGTTCTCGCGCACTTCCTCCTCACTCGTCGCTCTGCCTGTCGTGCAAAAATCACCGGCGACCCGAACTCCTCCGTCTCTAATTGCTCCTCCATCTCGCTGCATCTGAATTTCGACAGTTACCTCTTCCAATATGACGAGAACAAAGAAAGCGTCAAGGAAGACCTCGACAGGGCCGCCGTGGCTAAGGCGTCCACGACCAGTGATTGAAGAAGATGATGACATCGAAATGCAGCCCCATCAGGCCGAGGAGAAGATGGCCAAAGAACCAGAAGAAGCGGATAAATCAGCATCGCCGGCGGAAAGGGAAATACTCGACCACACTACTCCGACAACCCCGAAAGAGGATAAGAAAGAGGCTACCAAGGACGTAGAAGCAGAAAAAGAGGGGAAAGAAGAAGCTGCGGGAATGAAGAAGGGGCTTGCTGCTGAGACTCCTCAGACAACTAAGACACAGGATAAAGGCAAAAAAATAGGGGTTACAGCTCCCCCATGGATCAAACCTCCATCAAAAAGTGCAAAGCGCAGTCATGTTGCTATTGCTGGTCGTGGAGTCAACATAGCAGCTGAGAAGAAAGAATGTACGCGCAGCAAAGCGGTAGAATTTGAACAACAAGGTAATGCTCGAGTAATTATTACATAATGCTTCTTGAATAACCGAGAGTAATGCTTGAGTAACCGATATTAATGCTTGAGTAACTGATAGTAATGTTTGAGTAACTGAAATTAATGCTTGAGTAACTATTACAAAATGCTTGAATAACAGACATTAATGTTGAGTAACCGAGATTAATGCTTGAGTAACTATTACAGAATGTTTGACTAACCGAGAATAATGTGTGAGTAACCGAGATTTATGCTCAAGTAACTATCACATAATGGTTGAGTAACCAAGAGTAATGCTTGAGTAACCAAGAGTAATGCTTCAGTAACTGAAATTAATGCTTGAGTAACTATCACATATTGCTTGAGTGACCGATAGTAGTGTTTGAGTAACTGAAATTTATGCTCGAGTAACTATCACATAATGCTTGAGTAACTGAGATTAATGCTTGAGTAACCAAGAGTAATGCTTGAGCAACTGAAATTTATGATTGAGTAACTATTACATTATGTTGAGTAACCGAGAGTAATACTTGAGTAACCGAGAGTAATGCTTGAGTAACTGAAATTTATTCTCGAGTAACTATCACATATTGCTTGAGTGACCGATAGTAGTGCTTGAGTAACTGAGATTAATGCTTGAGTAACCAAGAGTAATGCTTGAGCAACTGAAATTTATGATTGAGTAACTATTACATTATGCTTGAGTAACCGAGAGTAATGCTTGAGTAACCGAGAGTAATGCTTGAGTAACTGAAATTTATGCTCGAGTAACTATCACATTTTGCTTGAGTGACCGATACTAGTGCTTGAGTAACTGAGATTAATGCTTGAGTAACTGAAATTTATGCTTGAGTAACTATTACATAATGTATGAGTAACCAAGAGTAATGTTTGAGTAACCGATAATAAGCGATAAAACAATATTGTTAAGCTAACTACTACATTCTTGGAATAACTTTATTTGTATGCAGGAGAAGAAAGCAAAGGGGATGAGGAGAGTACAACTGCAAGTCAGAAACAGAAAGAGACAGAAAAGGCTAAAGAGAAAGGTAAGATTGTATGGATTTGTAATAGTTTTAATTTTCAGTTACTTACAGTTTATTAAATAGCTTTTACAAAATAAACAATGATTTGTAACGATAAATTTTGATATGTTTGCAGTGGGAGTAAATAGACTGTACCACAGGTGCTCCTTAAAGAGCTACAACAATACCAGCAAGAGCATGGTTTATACAAAGGAACAACTTATGATGCTGAGCTCAACAGCCTTTGCAAACCTCGTAAATATGCCAAATCTTGCGGTTGACATAGGCTTGTTAGAGGATTTAATAGATAGATATGTCGATGAAGACATATTTCTGCTGGCCGACGGAGAGGAAAGAAGGATGGCAGTAGATGACGTGGGGATAATTCTAGGTATCCCCAGCAAAGGTATAGAAATAACACAAAGAAAAGATTCTGCCATAGTAAAGTCGATATGGCAAGAGTTTGCGAAGGCGACTTGTAAAAATAGAAATGAAGGTGAGACATCAAAGAAATTGAGAGAAAAAGATGTCCTGCATAAGGACAACTTAACAAAACTTTGGCAAGAATATGCCAAGACCAACAATCCAGCGGACAATACAAATATGTGTCGTGTGTGGATGTTGCACCTGCTGGCAACATTCCTAATCCCAGACACTAGCTATTGCACACCAATCTACATTATCCACTACCTAGATAATGTCACTGCCACTGGGCAGATGAATTGGGCAAAGCTGGTGCATGGGAGTATCTTCAAGAATATGAAGATGCTAAAGGAGAATGTCCAGCTAAGAAGGAAAGGAGAGAAAGGGGCTAAGAACACCCTGTACACAACAGGCTGTGTCATGTGCCTATGCGTAAGTGAATAAAATCATATTCAACTACATTGATACAATATTGACTATGGGGGTGCAGTTACATATGCATTATTTTTTCTATATATTACATGCAGGTTTGGGCATATGAGATGACAAAGATGGCAAAGCCAACATTCCTTGACTCCAAGCCAAGGATAAAGAAGTGGGATGCGCCGGTCGAGAAACTGATGGAATTAGTGAAAGTGGAGCCTAAGGATGTAAGATTGTCTAATCTTTGTTACAAAATCTAATATACAACATAATCATACATGTTTCATTTTGTGACACATTATTTTTTTTTATATGTTGGACAGGTATGTCAAATGATAGTGGTAGACCAGGGAGATGATTGGCATGCTGCAAAATCATCAAATGACATGCCAGAAAAAAGTACGCCAACAACCACTGAGGCACCAGCAAAACCAATCATCGAAGAGGGAGACACTATTGACACCTCCACCCTGGAGACAAGAATCAAAATGTTGGAGGAGGAGCTCAAAATACATAAGGAGATCTGCACAAGAATAAGTGTTGATAAATTCACAGAACTGCAATTGGAGAATAAAAGGCTAGAAGAAAGAATAGCCAAGTTAGAAGAAGAGAACAAAAACCTAAAAAGAAAGTGGGAAGATGAGGGTAACAAATCACAGTCACCTGGAAGTGGATTCCAGGAATTTGTAGAGGGTTTTGTCTCGGTGAATGTAGATGAACCGAAAGACGCACCGACAAAGGATGTCGCCCCACCGACAAAACGAAGAAGGCTAACCCTCAGTAGAAAATACGTGGAATCAGAAGATCATAGTGAGGACGGGAAAAATGTTGATGAAGAGGAGAACAAAGAAACAAAAGAAAACTGTTCTGCACAACCAAAGTCTGCAGAAGATGCAGACCAAAAGAAACAAGAAGAAGAGGAGAAAAAAGAAACAAAGGACAACAGTTCTGAAGAACCAAAGTCTGCAGAAGATGCAGACCAAAAGAAACAAAAAGAAGGGAGCCAACAGCCGGAGAAGATAGTAGAAGAAGAAGGGCAGAAGAAGCCCAGAAGAAGATTGAAGAAGAAGACGATGGAAGAGCCAAAGATAGGAAGCATAGAGAAAAATGTGAAGAAAAGAAGGGAGGAAAAGGTAATTTTCATCTCCTTTCAAGTATATCATAACTGCAAGTAATGCTTGAGTAACTGAACCTAAAGCTTGAGTAACTGAACCTAATGCTTGAGTAACTGCAAGTAAGGCTTGAGCAACTGCACGTAAGGCTTGAGTAACTGAATATAATGCTTGAGTAACTGCACATAATGAATGAGTAACTGAATGTAATGCTTGAGTAACTGAACATAATGAATGAGTAACCGAGAGTAATGCTTGAGTAACTGACAGAAATGCTTAAATAACTTGGGAAAAATGAAGATTGATTCTAACATGGATTTCTCTATTGTTGTTGACAGCACAAGATGTCAAACTTCATAGGTTTTAAACATTTCAAAACAAAAGAAGCCAAAGAAATTGTCCATCACTTCATGGACAACATAGAAAAAATGTAAGAGAATTGGTTATTGTCAAATGTAAAATGATAAAACATTAATGTTTCTATATCCAACTCGTATGTATAACATCTATAAAAATAATTGGCAGGTCAAAATGAGAATGGAAATTCAGTGAAGACACTTGGTGCACGGGGAAGGACCTCGCCACCCTCCTGTACAAGGATCAAATGACACATTCACCTGTAAGAAACAAGAATGTAGTTTAACTCTTTGAAATAGATAATTTGGATTGCTAAACTGATAAAGCTTTTGGTTTTATTTAGGTTCTCGACTGCTTTGTACAGATGCTCAAGGAGATCACAAGCAAGTGGAGGAAGAAGGGATTGACGTGGCACTGCATGAGCACTTATGCTCCGGTAAGACAAATAAACTTTGTATACAAATTTACATGAAATTACAATATATAAACACAAACTGAAACTTATAGATGTGGTTTTTAAACTCTACATTTACAGCAAAAGCTATCATTTAATATTGAGGACATCACCTTGGAACAGATAGACATGCTATCTCCACTATTCAACATTCCAATGAAAGATTGGGACGCAATGGACTCGGTGTTCACAATACTAAACAACGACAACCACTGGCACTTGTACGAAGCAAGTTTTAGGGATGGAGCACACCGGTCCTATAATTCAATGAGTTGGAGTAGCAACTCAAGAAAGGAATTCAATAGATGGGTAAGTGATCTATAAAAATTAAGTCCATTATAAGTGGATTGAAAGGATTACTGATCTTTAATTGATGATGAATAAATGTCTTGTTTTTTTAATGCAGGTGGGTATAGTGCACGACTTCTTTAGGGGTGCACCTGAAAAGGGAAGCCAATTGTCGCAGTGGAAACGGGATTACCCGATCTGCCCACAGCAGGAAGAAGACTCACTTGACTGTGGGATCTTTGTCATGAAGTACCTAGAGTGCCTAGTAAATTGTAAACCTATGGACTTCACCTGCAAAGACATACCATCAATAAGGGCTGATATTTTTCAACGAATGATGACAAAGGGGCAGCTGCAGCCTCCAAGAGACGATGAAAAAGCTGAAATCGAAGATATCAAAGAAGGTATATCTGTTGATAACAATGGAGGAGAAGCTGAAGCTGATAAACAACCATAAACAAAAAAGAATGAAGAAACAACAAGTGTATAGCTGCTATTGTATAAGTTGTTGTTCAGTTACTCGCTGTTGTATAAGCTGTGTATATCTGAATGTACACCTGCTCTTGCATGTACAACTATTAAAAGTCTAAATTTACAACTGATCTTAATGTACATTTGATCTTGCTGTACATGTCATCTTGAACATATATTAATTTTGCCCTTATATTTTGGCTAAATGTTCTGGAATGCTTTAGATAACTTTATGCTTTGAATGCTTATGTACATCTTGAAACTACTACGAGTAACTGAGCTGAAAGTAACAGAATGCTTGAGTAATGCTTGAACACCCGAGAGTAATGATTGAGTAACTTAACAAACTATTCGAGTAACTGAAAAAACCCTGGGATTAGCTCTTGAGTAACTGAGAGTAGTGCTTGGGTAACCGACAGTAATGGTTGAGTAACTGAACAATAGTTGCGGGTAACTATCACAACCCTGGAGTAACTGAAAAACACTACGAGTAACTGGAAAAGGGACTGCGAGTAACTGAAAAAGGACTACGAGTAACTGGAAAAGGACTGCGAGTAACTGAAAAAGGACTACGAGTAACTGAAAAGGGACTGCGAGTAACTCAAATAGCCTGCGAGTAACTGTCACAGCCGCTCCGAGTAACTGGAAAAACAATGTGAGTAACTCAAAATAGCTCGCGAGTAACTGGAAAACGCCGTGAGTAACTGAACAACCCTGCGAGTAACTGAACCAACACTGCGAGTAACTGAAGAAAGCTCGCGAGTAACTGGCAAAACGCTGCGAGTAACTGTATCAATACTGTGAGTAACTGAAGAAATCTCGCGAGTAACTGGAAAAACACTACGAGTAACTCAAAATATCCTGCGAGTAACTGACCAAACACTGCGAGTAACTGAACCAACACTGCGAGTAACTGAAGAAAGCTCGCGAGTAACTGGCAAAACGCTGCGAGTAACTGTATCAATACTGTGAGTAACTGAAGAAATCTCGCGAGTAACTGGAAAAACACTGCGAGTAACTCAAAATAGCCTGCGAGTAACTGAACAACCCTCTGCGAGTAACTGACCAAACACTGCGAGCCACTAAACAACCCTCTGCGAGTAACTGAACAAACACTGCGAGTAACTGGAAAAACGCTGCGAGTAACTGTATCAATACTGTGAGTAACTGAAGAAATCTCGCGAGTAACTGGAAAAACGCTGAGAGTAACTGAAAAAAGCTCACGAGTAACTGGAAAACGCCGTGAGTAACTGGAAAACGCCGCGAGTAACTGAACCAACACTGCGAGTAACTGAATAAAGCTCGCGAGTAACTGGCAAAACGCTGCGAGTAACTGTATCAATACTGTGAGTAACTCAAATAGCCTGCGAGTAACTGAACCAACACTGCGAGTAACTGAACAAACGTTGCGAGTAACTGAACAAACGCTGCAAGTAACTGAACAACAAAAAGGTATTGGCGACAACCATACGAGTAACTGAATCCTATGCGAGTAACTAGACAACCATGTGAGTTACATAAGCTCAAGGAGAGTACAAGCAAGATTACAACATTCAGGATTACACCATTCAAAACACTACAGCTAAACATTCAAGATTACAACATTCAAAGCATGAAACGTTATATATTATACAACCAGATCGAATATAAAGAAGGTCCATCAATTGAACTTAAAATACAGAAAAATACATCCAGATCGGCTATAAAGAAGGTCCATTAACTAAACATAAAAATCAAATAGCTCAGGGGGTCGGATCCATACCTGGCGACACCTACTTACAGATGAAGAAGCAGTGTCTTCTGCAAACTAAATTGGATTTACAGCTGATCCCGGTGCTGCTTGGTGTATGTCCCTAACGAAAAGCTGATCTGCAGAGTCCTCCGATCCAGAGTATACTTCGTCTCCAGGCATTCTGAAGAGAGGAATAAGCTCAGTTGGTGTTTCTAAGAACTGATCTGTGATCCATGCTGTGATGGTCTGGTGATCAGTTGGCTTGAGGTAGATGATCCAACCTTTGCGAAGACTGAGCTGTGCGATCATCCTTTTCCAGCCCTTAGCAGTTGAAAGTGACCCATTTTTATTCTGCATAAGGGTTATCTGGAAATACTGGTTTCCGATTAGGAAGGTGGTTTTGCCTGGTTTGATCTGAAAATGGAGATGGTTCCATTCTATAGGAAGTAGAATGGATTCCACTATCTTGTCGTCAAGGGTGTAGTTGATTGGCTGGATGAATGGCTCCATGGTAGGCTGTGAAGAAATGTTAAAGGGGATCTGAGGAGATGGTCAAAGGGGGTGCTACTGAAAAATTGTACCTTATGAAGAAATGTAAAAGGGGATCTGAAGAAATGTAAAACTGTACCTTATGTAAACCGTAACAGTCACAGATGAAGAAGTGGACCTCGAGGGTGTCGTCAAGGATGGAGATGTTGTAGATCTGAAAGCCCCCCTCCGTGTTGTAAACCGGAGCAGTTGCTGATGAAGAAGATATGGAAGGAGAGGGTGCCGTGGATGATGGAGATGTTGCAGATCTGAAAGCCACCCGTTGTGTTTGAAACTGTAGCAGTTGCTGATGAAGAATAGATGGAAGGAGAGGGTGCCGTGGAGGATGGAGATGTTGCAGATCTGAAAGCCCCCCGCTGTATTTTTGGTGCAGGAAATATGTGCAGCAGTGATAGTAATGCTATGTGTTGTTGGTGCTGCAATTATTGACATCAGTGAGAGTAATGGTCTGTGATGTTGGTGCTGCAATTATTGACAGCAGTGAGAGTAATGGTCTGTGTTGTTGGTGCTGCAATTATTAATAGCAGTGCTCTTTCCTGTTGGGTTGCAAAGATGCCAGCATACTCTGGGTTGTTCTGACGACACATCACTGCAATTATTTATAGCTCTTTGCTCTCTCTTCTAGAGTTACTTTTTGTACAACAGACTCATGTACTCATTTTTCTCCTACTATTACTGAACAACCCCTGCGAGTAACTGAAGAACCCCTGCGAGTAACTGAAAAACCCCTACGAGTAACTGAAGAACCCTGCGAGTAACTGAAGACCCCTGCGAGTACCTGAAGAAAGCACGCGAGTAACTGAAGAAACCTTTTCGAATGTTGCTGAACCAATGCATCGAGTAACTGAAAAACCACTGCGAGTAACTGAAAAAAGCACGGGAGTAACTGAAAATCCCTGCGAGTAACTGAAAAAACACTGTGAGTAACTGAAAAACCACTACGAGTAACTGAAAAAAGCACATGAGTAACTGAAAACCCCTGCGAGTAACTGAAGAACCCCTGCGTGTAACTGAAGAACCCTGTGAGTAACTGAACCAACACTGCGAGTAACTGAAAACCCCCTGCGAGTAACTGAAGAAAGCACACGAGTAACTGAAGAAATCCTTTCGAAGGTTACTGAACAAACACTGCGAGTAACTGAAAAACCCCTGTGAGTAACTGAAGAAAGCAGGCGAGTAACTAAAAAATCACTGCGAGTAACTGAAAAAAGCTGCGAGTAACTGGAAAAGGACTACGAGTAACTGAACCAACACTGCGAGTAACTGTGACACACTACGAGTAACTATGAAAACAATGCGAGTAACTGAACCAACACTGTGAGTAACTGAAATAGCAGATAGAGTAACTGTGAGCAGTTAGAGTAACTGTGAAAAAAATAGCCTGTGAGTAACTGGAAAAACACTGCGAGTAACTGGGACAACCCTACGAGTAACTCTAACAGCAATAAGAGTAACTGACAAACCACTGCGAGTAACTATGACAACAATAAGAGTAACTGTAACAACAGTAATAGTATCCATTATACACAAAGACAAACAAATAATATTAAAAAAGAATAACAATTGATCAGAAAACATTCTTTGTAACATATTCAAAGTATACATACAATTGCTGGAGCACAAGGTAACACAAAGATAGATTACAAACACAAGTGAAGTACTTAGAAAGTTACAAACTCACTTTCATAAAACTACACAAAAAGAACAACCCCATTACATATTTGAACATGCCTCACAAACACACTACAAAATCCAATAAAAAAGATAGAACCACATATACATCAATAGCAACATCAAGATCACCAGAACACGAGCAGTATACATAGTAGCAGCAAATCCCAATCATATAATGCACTACTTCTTAGGACAATTCATGTTGTCATGGTTAACACCAAACTCTAAACAATTCTTGCACTGCCTCTCTCTTTTAGACTGTGCAATCTCAACTCCAGATTTAAACCTCACATCTGTGGATTTGGGTCTCCCCTTAGTTTTACAAACATTGGGGATATTAACCTTGACAGCTGAAGAAGAAGCTGTATTTGAAGCAGTTACACCAGCACCTACATCTGCACAACTATCAGAGACATCCAAATCTAACAGCTCCTTTTGCAATGCTAGCAGTTTTTCATGGCAAATATCTACAGTGTTGTTCCTACACGCTATGTTCACAATAGAATTGCAGGCAGAGACAAGCTTAAGAGTCCTCCCAGTGGATAGATGACTAACTACAGCTTTGCCAAAGATCAAAGGATGTTCTCTGTAGCCTTTGGTCCACCTCTTATATATGTATGGCTCGGGAAGAGTGCAAAAGTCACGACTCTTCAAATAAGACAGGATGTGCCTGCAAGGAATACCTTTGAATTCCAACATGTAACAATTGCAATAAACAATCTCACTCGACGGATTCTTCTTTGAAATGCGGGCAGATCCAAGGCCACCAACGCGATACACTTCAAACACACCTTCTGAAGATTCCTTTACATTATATATCATGCTTTGATGAACCTCACTCTGAAAGATCTTAAAAATTGACTTTGTGTATATACCTCTCATCTGCTCCTCCAGAGGCCAAAGTGATGACAAAGGGAGATTACTATACTCGTCTTCAAAGTCTTTGAAATTTTCAATCTCCCGTACATGAGAGTAAGCAGTCTCCAATGAGCATACAAGTTCAAATAAAGTCTTCTTACTATTCACATGGCTTCTAATGAACGCATTCAAGCTCTCGCTCCTTTGCGTTGTCCTCATGCCTGCGAAGAAGGAAAACTGCATATAGCACGGGACCCAATCCGAACGCATAGCATGCATGTCAGACAACCAATTAATAGATGACAGACCATAAACCTCAACAACAGAATGCCACTTCTCTTCAAAGGTACCAACATCATCCACATTCCACACGCAATCATTCAAGGAGCTTATGATCTGCTCCTTGTTAGGAACACCACCAAGCTTAGAGGGAAGCTTTTGTAGGATGTGCCAGCTGCAGAACCGATGCTTGCAGTTTGGAAAAACAGTAAGGATAGCAACATTCATAGCCGGGTCTTGATCGGTTATGATGGACACTGTCTCTTTGCCAAAACAAAGTAGATACTGCTTGAAAACCCATACAAATGACTCGTACTTCTCATCAATCATAAGAGCTGAAGCAAACAAGACCGTCTTACGATGGTGATCAACACCACCAAACATTCCAAAAACCATTGAATACTTGTTGGTGTGGTAGGTGGTGTCAAAAACTATCGCATCACCAAACAACCCACAGTCTTCAACGGAAACAGGATCAGCCCAAAACAGATGAGTCAAGCAACAATCAGGATCGTTTTGGTATGTATAGAAGAATTTCTGATCGAGTACCTTAAACTTGGCAAACCGATCCAAGACCATGTCGACGTCGTATTTAGCTGCCTCTTTCCTCTTTCTACTGATGTGTCCATGAGCTTGTCTGCTAGTAAATGTCAGATTTTCATAACCACCAGACTCCGATGCCATCAATGCAATTTGTCTCGATACATGTATGTTAGCTTGGCTCATGGAAGAAAGCATATCTTTTTGAGTTTCATTAAGAGATGAGTTACACTTCAAGTAACGGAGATGTGCATCATCAACAAGATCGTGGTTGTGTTCCTCAACAAAGGCAGTCACAACCCACGTGGATGAGGGCTTGTCTAGTGTGAATCGGATCATGGCTCCACAACCACACCTCTTCACAGATCGCTTGTGCTTCTTAGACAGATTTTCCTGTAACTTACCCACTTCATCACAAACGGGGCTCAGCAGCCCTCTTGACCTCTTAGAACGTCCCATTGTACCCTGCTTGTCACAAACCAGATCTTTGGCAACAAGAATCTTAGTTCCCCATTCATACCTGTTGTCATCTTTCCTAATATTAAAACCATTCATGCCAGCATAGCTAGAATATAATGAAATAGCTTCATCTAAACTTCCAAAATGGAGACCAATTTTAGGAACTGTAGCTGGCGGCAGAGTGGAAGCACCAACAGATGGATAAGAATTAGCATTATCATTATCAGGGCCAACATTTGAATTGGCAGCATCTGTATCAAGGCTGGGATCCATTACAACGTCTATCAGTAACTCAGCAGTACAGAGGAGTAAATCTGAAACAGCAGAGAGTAACTCTATCAGGCCGAAGAGTAACTCATCAATTAGTTCAAATACATCTGAGTAACTCAGCAGGACAGAGGAGTAGCCCTGAAACAACAGAGAGTAACTCTATCAGTCAGAAGAGTAACCCAGCATACCAAATGAGTAACTGCTTCAAAAATGAAAAATGCAAACACAAAATTGGGTTTACTTTAAACACAAATGTCATAGAAATGTATACACATTGTGAATACAAAAGTCAGAGAGAAGAAAACACATTGGGCATACAATAGTCAGAGCGATGAATACACATTCTTTTGGATTTTCTACTATAAGTCAATCAGTATAGATAGATTAGTATTCTAAAGTACAAATCAGAATAAAACAGATATCAAGGTTGGAAAGACACTTGAATAGAAAAATCAGTATACACATTACAAATCAGCATTCTCTTGGAAAATCAATATACACATTACAAATCAAATTTCGAAGTTGGACAGACACACTTGAATAGCAACGATTTCAACTGATGATTATCAATATGTTCACCTGATATTCGGACGACAGCCAAATAGGATTCAGATAAGTTCAGAAACACGTTCGTCGTCCTCCTCTATGAAAACTGAGAACTGGAAAACCCTTCTTGCAGTTAACGGATAAATGAACAATGTCGCTATTCTTCTAGGTCGGGCGCCGCTTTCAGATCGGAGCACTTGTCGCACTGTCAATTGGAGCTCCTGGATCAAAAAGGGGCAGATAAGAGGGAGAATCCGGATCAACGAATAAAGACCCAAATACTCTGCGACAGATGGATGGTATGAGCCCGTCTAACGGCGGATGCTTACCAGTGGCGGAGGAGATCAGAGAAGAATCGCCGGAGATTTGCAGGATCTTCCGTCTTTGGTCGCGTGAGCGCAGGGGAAGGAGGCGGACAATAGAATAGTGCCGCTGCGGCAGATGGATGATATGGGCCCGTCTAACAGCGGATTCACTGGAGATGGAAAAGCCGCCAGAAGAGAGTGTTGGAATCGGCGGAAGAGGGGGTTGGAATCGTCGGAAGAGGGGGTTGTAATCGCCGGTTTGCAGGATATTTCGTCTTTGGTCGCGCGCAGGGGAAGGAGGCGGAATAGAATAGTGCCGGGTAGCGAGGGTATGTTACCCGTGCGGGTAACAAATATTTAGCCATATATATATATATATATATATATATATATATATATATATATATATATATATATATATATATATATATATATATATTTATATATATATATATGACCGTTCATTCGCTACCCGCATGGGTAACTAACGTTAGTTATCCGTGGATCTATTTTGTAATAGAAATGAACCTCTTTGTAATAGGATATCTAAATTTGTACACGCATTTTGTATTATAACGTAAACTTCTGCCATAAATATCATTTTTACTGTAATCAGACATGTAATACAAAATGAGTGTTTGTATTACAAATTTGGTCATCTCATTACAAGCATGTACCTTTCTATTACAAAATAAATATGCGGATAGTGAATATATATATATATATATATTTATATATATATATATATATATATGGGTATATCTTCGCTACCCGTGCGGGTAACTAAGATTCACTACCCGTGCATCAGTTTTGTAATAGGAAGGCATCCATTTGTAACCATACGGTCCAAATTTGTAATGAGATGATAAAAATTGTAATACAAAGACTCATTTTGTATTACAGCGTTGTTACAGTCATAAATATATATTTTACTGTATCTAGACGGAGAATACAAACATCACGTTGTATTTACAAAATGAGTGTGTTTATTACAATTGGGACCGTTTCATTACAAATGCATGCCTTCATATTACAAAACGGATGCACGGGTAGCGAATCTTAGTTACCCGCATGGGTAGCGAAGATATACCATATATATATATATATATATATATATATATATATATATATATATATATATATATATATATATATATATAGTCAGGCTAGAATACACTCGAGTGTACAGATCGCACGAATATACTCAAGTCTATTTGTATATCAAGACTATTTTTTGCACAATATAAATCATTGATCTTCACCGTCATACTATAACTAGGCTACATACAAATTTTGAGTCCATTTGGATGAGTGTAAGTCACTCATCCAAGGGCAACAAAATCGACGCATGAAACTAATTTGAAATGTATAATTTTTGCGGTCTTTATAACATGACCTATAAATATCCAAATGTGCTCAAATTTTGCGTGTGAGCTGTTCACAACATGTTTAAGAAGATCAATGGATTAGATTTTCGAAAAAAAATATTGCATCATGAAAAACTACTTGAATGTATTCTGCTCCGAATACACTCGAGTGTATTCTAGCCTAACTCATCTTAATTTGTGATTATTGTGAAATTCCATTGAACAATCTAACGTTATGGATGTCGTGTACACCCTTTAGATAAGATGTATATAAAAAAATCACGATAATCTGATCCTGATAGATCATGAATATATATATTTTTTAATCAATGGTAAGTTGTACAAATTATAGAAATTGTTGGGTGACATATTGCTATATCTCATGATCCATACGACATTATTATGATTTTTTAAAAACATTTAATCTATATAGTGTTGAATCAATTTATGTGGTTGGATTTTATTAATATACTCCACATGTTCCACTTTAACAATTGACACATGTATGTCACACACACACACACACACACACACACACACACATATATATATATATATATATATATATATATATATATATATATATATATATATATATATATATATATATATATATATATATATATATATATATATATGGGATTAAGAGAGAAATATTTCTTTCCCCTCTCCCACGCCTGTGGCGGAGGCCGAACAACTGGGAGGGTGGTAAATCAAGGTGGCAACTGGGATTCAAACATGGGTTCCTTTGTTAGGGGACATCATTCTTGACCACTTGAGCTACTCCTTGTCAGCATATATATATATATATATATATATATATATAGGATAAAGGGAGGCATTCTCTTCTCTTTAATGCCCGTAGCAGAGGCCGAACGCCGAGGAGGATGGTAAACTGAGGCGGAACTAGGATTCGTATCTGAGTCCCTTTGTTAGGGGACATCGTGCTTGACCACTTGACACTCCTTGTTGACATGTATGTATGTATGTATACACATATGTATATATATGTGTATATATAAGTATATATGTATATATATATGGATTAACTTAGGTCAAATGAGTGGGTGGGTTGGGTCATTGCATGTTTGGATCTCACAGGTGCAAGTCAAAATATGTAATTCTAAATGGTTCAAATAAAGACAAATCCAAACCCGATGTAGTTGGTTGTGGGTTACCCCCAGGTTCCCATATAATGTGTATTCAATAAAAAAATTATACAAGATTCTACCCTAACAAAAAAACTATTCTCTAGTGTTTTACTTGAAATATAGTACTAAAACAACCAACTAATATATAGTCTCTATCAAATAAAAAGTTTGTTTGTTCAATACTTACGATCATTCAACCATATACCTTTTTTGGGACAGAATTCTATAATGTATAATTAATTTTCTCTTAATGTATGACCATGCTTGACAAATTAGAGTTAGTAATTTGTAGTATAACTTCATAATAACTTTGATATAAAAATTACTTAATGTAATAGATGTAGATTTTTTTCTCTCAATATGTTTCTCTCAAATATCAGTTCTTGTTAGACAAGTTTGAGTTTAAATTATAAATCCTAGACAATTCATGAGTAGTAGTTCTATAACAAATTTAAATCTATATATAATCTTAGTTTAGCCTTTTCTAAGCTTTTCTTTTCATTTCTGTCCATGATGTTGAATTAGTGGAAATTATAAAGGTTTGGTGTACATTTGTTCCCCATATTTGACAACATAAGGATTTATGCACAAATACCTCAGTAAAAGTTTACTAATGGGTTTAATTTGCAAAATGTCCACTTAAGAAAGATAAGAATAAAATAAAATCGATCTAGAAGTTTCTATGGCTTTTGTATGAGAAAAAGAAAAGAAAACCTTAAAATTAAGATAATACCACATTAAATGAATTAATTTTTTAATTTAGTGAAAATAAAAGTAAATTACCTAAAATCCATAAAAGAGCAACTCAAAAGATAATTCTAAGTCCAAATTCATTTTCTTTGAGTACAAGTTTGCTTGAATAATAAGTTTCACAACTTTTAGAAAATTAGTAAGTATAATTGTATTCATTGAATGGGAAAATAGGAGATAACTCAAAAATATGAAAGAAAATCATTAATGACTCCAAAAATAGCAATTGATGCTAGATTCCTGATCTACACATTAAAATATGCCTTTGGGTGAATTTTCACTCAATTTGAAGAATATTTGATTGAAAGGTGAAATCAGGAGAGAGAAAGTGTGTAGAACCTTCAAAATATTAAATAAATTTACAAGCAACTCCAACATGTAAATTTATGGAAAATTCATATCCAAGTCACTTAAAGTGACTTGTGGGTTTAGTTTCATCAAATTTGGAGAATCTTTTAACAACTAATGGAGGAAAGAGAAAATAATATTTGATTTATTTAACATAATAAAAATTCTTAAAAGGCAAATCTAATTGCATAGTCGGATTCATGTCAATTTTCATTTAATTTGGAGCATGTTTTCCCCTCAAATGAGGAGTAAGAAAAAGGGAAATTAATGCATATATACACTATATTCTAATATGATTAGGATTTGATTTATTTTGTCACGCTTTGACTTTGACCCACGTGATCGCTACATTGAATTTGTGATCCAATGGCTCACGAGTTGTCTTCTAGATCCCGCCGTTTTAGCAACAGGGACCGAATTATGTTGATTTGATTTTCTAGATTACTCACTCATTTCTCGATCAAATTGCACGAAAACTTCTCCAAATGATTCCAAATAAGAAATTGCTTACAATGATCCCTATTTTCGTGGTTTCATGGAGAAATCAGGAAATCCCCAAACCTTTCTCTCCAAGAAAGTTCGGGCCTATTCCTTCTTTCTTTGTTTCTCAACCTTGCTTATAAATACCAACACCCGACTCTTCCCTAGCCCTCTTGCAACTACTCCCACCTTCCAATTGCTCACAAGATCGTGTCTTTGCTTGTCAACAATTGGGTTTTGTTCCTAGGCTTGCGGCGGCTAGTGCTCGTTCTCTACTCCATCTCAGATCAAATTGACTTCACCAACATGTTCGTGGTGATCTTCTCTTTCTTTTCATGTTTTGGTTTTTAAGTTTGATTGAATCTTGCTATTTTGCCCAAATTTGTTGCTTGCTACTGTACTCGGATGCCATCCATGGCTCGTGAGCTGAGTAAGGGGAGAATCTCCCTGGTTAAATGACTGTTGTGTCGTCATCATTTCCTTCCTATCTCTCTATTTTCTCGCAGGGTCATTTGTGTCTTTTGGCTATTTTTCTACCCGCATTGACGTGAGGATGAGACAGCGTGGACCGGTGACTTGGCACCCTGTAATTGGGCCAAGTCACGTGGCCCACCTCTCTCTCATCGCCTCTCTTGCTTGGATTTGATGAACTGTCATCCTGTGGTTGATCAGAATAGGAAAAATCATATATTTTTATACCTTTGTCCAAAAACTAAAAGAAAATATGTTTTGGAATCAGAAAAATGTAATCTTTCTAGTAGAAATACTTTTGAGGCTTGGTTTTGAGTTTTGTTGAAAGGTGTTTTCTAAAAATGAATTTAATACATAAAAATCACCAAAAATACATTTTAGTCCTTATAACTTAAAAATAGACAAAATTATATGTTTTCTTAATTAGGAGAATCTAATTAGATCAATGGTGATAATTTTAGAGTCTAAATTGAGATTTTGTTAAAAAAATTCCAAAAGTTAGGGTTTCTTTACTTTAATACATGTGTAAAACCCTAATACATGGTTATATATTGAAAATAGGAAAAGTGGGCTTTGGACTCAATTAAAGTAGTGAAAGAGAGTAATTGGATTTCATTCAGAAAGGTATGTGCTTTCCTTACACCTAAGTTGGGAATAATTGCAAATCCTAACCTAGTTTCCCTAATTAGGCTTTTATGAAACCCTAATTTCTCTTTTATTAATTCCATTTCTATATTTGCCTCAAAAATCAATTATCATACTTATTTCTTGGGTCTTGTACCCCACTACCATGTTTCTATTATTTGATGCTTATACTTGCCATATTTCTTTAGCATGTTTATTTTATTAGACTATTTAACTGGTGTAGTGGTACTTATGTACAACCACCCATAGAAAGGGCATGTGTAAATTCACCCAGGGGAATGTGTTACTCTCCCCAATATAGAATATTTGTAGGTGATTGGAATGTGTTACTCTCCGTCACCTATAGGTTGAGGTTAGGTAGGTACCTCAACCCTACACAGTTTATGTAGTCAATATTAGTTATGCATGCAAACTTTTACTATTTTTGTTTTGGCAAGAATTTATTTATTTATGCCTCATACTTTTGACCATCTTCATCTTATGATGAAATCTGAGCCTTACTTTCCATGTTGTTTCTTATCTTTTATACTTGTTCATTATCTATGACACATACCTTATTTCTTTCTTTTGTTGGGTGCTTTCCCAACCACCCAGGGTTAGATCAAGGTGTTGAAGAAGGCCAAGGTGACCAAGTTCAAGAGTATATTCAAGTTTTGAAATCAAGGATGACTAGGTTGCTTACTTCTAGATCCTATAGTTTCTTTTTCGTATTTCCTTTTCAAAGAAATTTATGTAGTGAATTGAGTTAAAAAAGAAATGACATAACTTAGTTTCTTTTCACTGCCATTGACATTTTTCATGTATCTGAAACATGCTTATCTACTTGGATTATTATACATGCATTCCACAATGTCTATTATTTTTAGAAAAGTGTGGATGTTTTGTATTTCCTTTAAATTTTAGAAAGGAGGTGATCTCGCCTCTTTACAACATGGTATCAGAGCATGTGATGAAACTACTAGGGCATAAGTTGAAAGCAAGGGTGTCTAGAAAGGATCAGGGTCTGGGGGCTGGAAAAAATTTTGTTCGCGCCACTAGCTTAGTTTACGAGGACTGCAGGATCTGTGTGATACCTTCCCGACCCGCGCTAATACCGACTGTCCAAAATAGTATGCTTAGAGGCAATAGTAGCCTTAAATATCCTTGTTGTCTACTCCTATTTATCTTATGTTATACCCTTATCTTTTAGGAAGAGAGATTTGTTTGGAAACATGAACAAGTCCTCTTTAGGGGCCACCTCTGGCAATGCCATTACAATTAGGATACTCCAGTGACTCCCTTGTGGATCATGGCAGTCCCTACTTCCCCTGTTGGTACACCTCTTTTGACCCCTAAGCAAGGGTTGACCATGTTGCGCCAACTGCTCTCGACTACCTTGGTAGGACAACTTTTCAATGTTGCAGCTACTGCAGCTAAACCGAAGGAGTTCACCCTTATGGACTTCATCAAGATGTAATCACCATACTTCAAGGGTGAGAGTGAGCCAAACATGGTGGATAAAGCTGATGACTGGGTTTTGTCTTTGGAGTGTACCTTCGAGGGCATGGTGTGTCCTCCTCACTAGAAGGTTCACTTTGCAACATATGTGCTGGATGGGCCATCACAAATCTGGTGGATGGGTATGTCTCGTACCCGTGATACTTTGAGCATGACCTGGGAACAGTTTCTCAAACTTTTTTCACGAGAAGTACATTTGCCTCACCTATCTAAAGAGGAAGGAAATAGAGTTCTACAGTTTGTGACAAGGAAGCATGAGCATCTCCAAGTACGTGTAACATTTCCTCCTCCTGGAGCACTATGTTGTGGACCTTGGAGCTAAAAGAAGATCAACCCTATTCCTTGAGGGTTTAAGTTAAAGTGTTGGATGAATCCATGTTCCCCAATTGCCGTCAACATTTCAACAAATGGCGGACAAGTCTTTGGTGATAGAGTCTTACCCTGGGTTCTAGTCTTCTGGGCACAACAACAACAACAACAACAAAAGGAAGAACGTTGGTGGAAACCAAGGGCACGATAAGTGCAACCGTTGCTCGCTTTCTCACCCGCCAGAAAGATGCCCTATTGGCAATGGTCAACCTCGTACAGATGATCGACCTTCACCCATCTTCCACAGGTGCGGTCAAGCTGGACACATCTGACATAACTCTCCCAAGCTTGGGCAGAGACCAACTCCAGCTCAGTAGCCTGCTCACCAGCCGCAACAATGACAAAATCCACCTCCAAGAAACAACAACAATCAGAACGGACACGTCCTTCAACCTCTCGTAGAAAGCGGAATGGTAGGGTGTTTGCCCTTAATGCTGAGGAAGATGAAGAAGATAATGAAGTCATCTAAGGTACTTTACATCTTAATATGCATTCGTTATTGCACTCTTCAATTCTGGTTCATCAAATACATTCATATCAACTCGATTTGCTACTACGTTAGAGATAGAATCAGAATATATGGATCACGTGTTATATGTTAAAATCCCTAGTGGTAGGATCTGCTCTTCTTATCTTAAACTCACAACCATGGACCTTTGTATCTCTGGAAGGATGTTTCCCTCAAATTTCATTTAGCTTGACATGATCGTCTTTGATGTTATCCTGGGGATGAATTGGTTGAAGAAGTATAAGGTTATTTTATTCTATGAAGTATCGAATGTTAGTTTGTTACATCTTGTTGAGGGAAAGATGTGCATCAAGGGTAGGAAGTGAGAGGATTGGTAGTTTATCATCTCCACAATCAAAGATGAAAAGCTTATCTCACAAGGGTGTAGAGCATTTTTAGCCTCTATCATCCTCGATGTCGCACCTCCTACTCTCGATCACACAGAAGTGGTGAAGGACTTCCCTGATGTCTTTCTTGAGGAGTGTCCTGGGTCTCCCCCAACTCGAGAGGTGGATTTTTACATCAAGCTTGCACCAAGAACTTCACCCATCTCAAAGCTGCCTTACCGCTTGGCACCTACAAAACTCGTCGAGCTTAAGAAGAAGCTTTAGGAGCTTCTCAACATGGGCTTCATATAACCTAGTGTTTCACCTTGGGGAGCCCCTATCTTGTTCATGAATAAGAAGGATGGTTCGTTGCGATCTACATGGATTATCATATGCTTAATCAAGTGATGATAACAAATTTCTATCCTTTGCCTCACATCGATGATCTATTCGACCAGCTGAAGTTATCCATTGTGTTCTCAAAGATGGATCTGTGAAGTGGCTACTACAAAATGTGTGTGAAGGATGAAGATGTCCCGAAGACAGCTTTCAAAAAATGTTATGGGCATTATGAGTTTCTAGTCATGCCTTTCGGCTTGACTAATGCCCCTACTAGTTTCATAGACTTGATGAATCGAGTGTTTTGTCCTTACCTCAATCAGTTTGTTGTGGTGTTCATCGACGATGTTTTGGTCTACTCCAAGTCTGAAGAACAGCAATGTGAAATTTTGTGAATCATTCTAAACACACTGAGAGAAAATAAACTATATGCTAAATTCTCAAAGTCTGAGGTCTGGATCAAGGAAGTGATGTTTTTGGGTCATGTGATTTCTATCAGACATATTGTGGTTGATCCTGCAAAGTTAGAAGTTGTGACCAAGTGGAAAGATCCAAAGACTCCATCTGAGATTTGTAGTTTCCTTAGTTTAGTAGGTTAGAGGTTTATCAAGAGTTTTTCCGAGTTAGCTCTTCCTCTAACAAAGTTGACAAGAAAAGAAGTCAAGTTTGTGTGGACACCAGAATGTGAAGACAACTTTGGGAAGCTAAAGAGATGTTTGACATCTGCTCATGTTCTTACTTTATCTATTGAAGGCAAACCCTACATCATCTTCATTGATGCTTCTAAGCAAGGATTAGGTTGTGTCTTGATGCAAGAAGATCGAGTGATTTCCTATGCTTCGTGCCAGTTAAAACCTAATGAAGAGAACTGGCCCACACATGATTTAGAGCTAGCCGCTATCGTGCATGCTCTAAAAATTTGGCGACACTATCTGTATGGAGTAAAGATTGATTTTTTCTTTTTCTTTTTTGGAATAAGGTAAATATATTGCCAAAAAGGGTATAGCTAAGCTATATAAACAGTGCAGGGCATCTCGAAAAGAGACCCCAAAAGCCAACAGAGAGGCAAACTATACAAGGGTTGTATACAAAAAGCCCCAGTATGTACTTGTCGTCAAACTCAAATTGTCTAAGAGTTTCTGCCTATTCTTTACATGTCAGGTTAAGTTAGTGGAGAAGATTTTGATGAGGTTTAACTCATCCATCTCCCCCTTGTTGTGTATCCTCCTGTTTCTTTTGCTCCATATCCCAAACATCAACCCCGTTATGCAGAGGTTAGCAAAACTGCATAAGGTTCTATTGTTTATGTATATGTCTTTGACCCAACTCAAAATGTCATGCGGTTTTTATGGGCCACTATAAGACCAACCATTCCTGGGGCAAATGATGGTAAGCATCTGTTTGGAATACTTACAATAAATGAAAATGTGATCTTTCATCTCCTCAGCCTCCTTGCACAAGCAGCAAGTAGGTTCCACCTGTAAACCCCACCTTAGTAACCTGTCAGCAGTGGGTAATTTGTTAAGTAAAATACGATAAGCAAGGGTACTCCATTTGGGATAATGGAAGCGGCCCCAAATTAGGTCTGCGTGCACCTCCCCAACAACCAACGATATATTGGTGTTGATTAATGGTGGAGGGGTTAAGGCAACCCATCCACCATTTGCATCCACACTATATAGGTTGGGGTTTTTAGTAACAAAGGTACACATAGCTCTCCAGTTCTTCGAAGGGTTGCTGTCGGCAGTAGGAGATCTCCACATGCTGTATCTTTGCTTTATCCACGTCCCTCAGTAGCTTTCAGAGGTAGATAGTAATCTGTCGACACGCTTTTTTGTATTTGTCTCCTTAATAGTCATCGGATCAGCAATCTATAACCCCCCCTGTGAGAAAGGTTTAGCTATCTTTTCCCATGCAATACCATGAGCCTTTCCCGCCCATTGAAAATTGGCAATGAGGGATCGGATATTGTACAGGACAGGATTTGGGATGTCCCCCATACGATCCCAAAATCTTACAATAGCTTGGATAACTGTTCTGATCAAAACCAATCGGCCAGCCATTGATAAATTCAGACCACTCCATTCTTCAATCCTTTGGCGCAGGCTGTTCATGAGCTGGTTGTAGTCACTGGTTTTAACTCTCCCCAAAGCCTAAGGGATGCCAAGATATCTAGTAGGTAAAGAACCTATCTCCATACCAGCAGCAATCTTTAATCTCCCTCTTCTGTTATCACAAGATTTAGAGAAGTAGACCCTTGACTTAATGGCACTAATGTAAAGATTGATTTTTTCTAGATCACAAAAGCTTGAGATATCTTTTGACATAGAAGGATCTGAATCTGAGACGGTGAAGATGGATGGAGTATCTCAAAGACTACGACTTTACCATCACCTATTATCCTAGTAAAGCTAACTTAGTTGTTGATGCTTTGAGTCGGAAAAAAGATGCAGTTTGTGCTGCTATGAACCTGGTGTACATTTCTTGTTGGCAACCTCATCCTAATGATAAAGATTTTGTCAAGAAGTTGTGTGTTCACATGGCTAGTTTGTCCATTACACCTTCTTAGATCTTGGAAGTTGTTGTTGCACCCCTTGAAAATTGTGAGCTTGAAGAGATGAAGGCCTTAGCTAAGAAGCCACAATCTAACTTTTTAGTTGGAGTGGATGGCGTTATTCATTTCCAACAAAGGTTGTGTATACCTAAAGTTGGGAACCTAGGATAGAAGGTTTTTAGCGAAGCCCATGGGTCTAAGTACACTATACATCCTGGTACTACCAAGATGTACAAGGACCTACAATGAAGCTTTTGGTGGAAGAACATGAAGAAGGATATTGCTCTGTTTGTTGCCAGGTGTTTGACTTGTCACAAAGTCAAGATCGAGCATAAATGACCTGGTGGTCTTCTGCACCCGCTTGAGATTCCAGAATGGAAATGGGAGAAGATTATTATGGACTTCATCACTGGTTTTCCTATGACCAGGAAAGGTTTTGATATTGTGTGGGTAGTGATTGATTGACTTACTAAGTATGCCCATTTTTTTCCGTACATGTCCACTTTCAAGGCTGATGAGATGGCCCAATTGTATGTGGATTCGATCATTCTTCTTCGTGGAGTTCCTAAAGTGATAGTATCAGATCGTGACCTAAAGTTTACCTCTCATTTCTAGAATCAGATTCAGGAAGAGATGGGTACTGACTTACGTTTTAGTATGACTTATCATCCACAACTCGATGGTCAATCTGAAATAATAGTGCAAATTCTAGAAGATTTGCTTCGTGCCTGTGTTATGGATTGGGGAGGCGCATGAGATAAGTATCTTCCATTGGCTGAGTTTGCTTACAATAATAGCTATCAAGCTAGTATTGGTATGCCACCTTATGAAGCTTTGTATAGTATACATTGTCATTCTCTATTACACTGGGATGATGTGGAAGAATGTGCTCTAGTTAAGTATGATGATATGCAAATGATGATAAAGAAGGTTTAGTTGATCAAGAAGCAGATGAAAGCTATACAAGATCAACACAAGATGTATACATACAAGAAAAGGTCTGATGTGAGTTTCCTAGTAGGTGACTATGCCTTCTTGAAGATCAAGCCTATATGTTCTATTACAAGATCTAAAGTTAAAGGCAAGCTTAGTCCCTACTATGTTGGACCATTTGAGATCTTGGATAAGGTTAGAGACTGTGCATATCATTTAGCTCTTCCTCCTACCTATGACAAGATCCATAATGTTTTTCATGTCTCTGTGCTGAGAAAGTAAGTGAAGGACCTTTCTCATGTAATCTCAATTGAACCTTTGGAGATTCAAGAGAATCTGACTTATGAAGAGCTACCTATGAAGATTCTTGACTCCCAAGTTAAGCAGTTGAAGAACAACGAGATTGAGTTGATGAAATTTATGGCAGTATCATGGTTTGGAAGAAATCACTTGGGAGCTTAGAGATGAGATGTTGCGTACTCACCCTTCTCTTTTTGTAAGAGATTTTGGGGACGAAATTCTTTTTAACAGATGGAGTGTTGTAACAAACTAAAATCCATGTATAATCTTAGTTTAGCCTTTTCCTAAGCTTTTCTTTTCATTTATGTCCTTGATGTTGAATTAGTGGATATTATAAACGTTTGGTGTACATTTGTTCCCCATATTTGACAACATAAGGATTTATGCACAAATACCTCAGTAAAAGTTTACTAATGGGTTTAATTTTCAAAATGCCCACTTAAGAAGGATAAGAATAAAATAATATTGATCTAGAAGTTTCTATTTTGTATGAGAAAAGAAAAGAAAACCTTAAAATTACGATAATGCCACATCAAATGAATTAATTTTTCAATTAAGTGAAAATAGAGTAAATTACCTAAATCCATAAAAGAGTAACTCAAAAGATAATTCTAAGTCCAAATTCATTTTCTTTGAGTACAAGTTTGCTTGAATAATAAGTTTCACAACTTTTAGAAAATTAGTAAGTATAATTGTATTCATTGAATGGGAAAATAGGAGATAACTCAAAAATATGAAAGAAAATCATTAATGACTCCAAAAATAGCAATTGATGCTAGATTCCTGATCTACACATTAAAATATGCCTTTGGGTGAATTTTCACTCAATTTGGAGAATATTTGATTAAAAGGTGAAATGAGGAGAGAGAAAGTGTGTAGAATCTTCAAAATATTAAATAAATATACAAACAACTCCAACATGTGAAATTGATGGCAAATTTGTATCCAAGGCACATAATGTGACTTGTGGGTGAAGTTTCAACAAATTTGGAGAATCTTTTAACCATTAATGATGGAGGAAAGAGAAAATAAGATTTGATTTATTTAACACATTAAAGATTCTCAAAAGGCAAATCTAGGTGTCAATTTTTATTTAATTTGGAGCATGTTTTCCCCCTCAGATGAGGAGAGAGAAAAAGGGGAATTAATTCCTATATACACTATATTCTAATATGAATGCGATTTTATTTATTTTGTCACGCTTTGATTTTGAACCGCGTGATCACGACCGTTGGATCCACAATCCAATGACTCATGGATTGTATTCTAGATCCTACTATTTTGGTAACAGGGTCCGAATTATGTTGATTTGTTTTCTCGATTATTTGCTCATTTCTTGATCAAATTGCATGAAAACTTCTCCAAATGATTCCAAATAAGAAACTGCTCACAATGATCCCTTATTTTTGTGTTTTCGTGGAGAAATCAGGAAAGCCCCAAACCTTGCTCTCCAAGAAAGTTTGGGCCTATTCCTTCTTTCTTTGTTTCTCAACCTTGCTTATAAATATCGGTACCTGAGTCTTCCCTAGCCCTCTTGCAAATACTCTCACACTCCAATTGCTCATGAGATTGTGTCTTTACTTGCCAATGATCAGGTTTTGTTCCTAGGCTTGCGGCAGCTAGTTCTCATTCTCTACTCCATCTCAGATCAAATTGACTTCACCAATAGGTTTGTGGTGATCTTCTCTTTCTTTTCATGTTTTGGTTTTTGAGTTTGATCGAGTCTTGCAATTTCACCCAAATTTGTTGCTTGCTACTGTACTCGGATGCCATCCATGGCTCACGAGCTGAGGAAGGGGGCAATCCCCCTAGTCAAATGATCGTTCTGCCCTTGTCATTTTCCTTCCTATCTCTTTGTTTTCTCGCAGGGTCATTTCTCTCTTTTGGGTCTTTTTCTACCTGCGTTGATGCAGTGATGAGTCAGTGTGAACCGCTGACTTAGTGCCCAATGATTTGGCCAAGTCACGCGGCCCGCCTCTCTTTTGTCGCCTCTCTTTCTTGGATTTGATGACGTGTCATCCTATGGTTGGTCAGAATAGGAAAAATCATATCTTTTTGTTCCTTTGTCCAAAAACTAAAATAAAATATTTTTAGAATTAGATAAATGTAAGATTTCTAGTAAAAATATTTTTGAGGTTTGGTTTTGAGTTTTGGCGGAAGGCGTTTTCTAAAATTAAATTTAATACATAAAAATCACCAAAATGCAATTTAGTCCTCATAACTCCAAATATATGTTTTCTTAATCAGCTTAACCTAATAAGATCAATGATGATAATCTTAGAGTCAAAATCGAGGTTTTCTTCAAAAATTCCAAAAGTTAGGGTTTTTTTTTACTTTAATACATGTGTAAAACCCTAATACATGGTTATACATCGAAAATAGGAAAAGTAGGCTTTGGACTCAATTAAAGTAGTGAAAGAGAGTAATTGGATTTCATTAATAAAGGTATGTGCTTTCCTTACACCTAACTTGGGAATAATTGCAAACCCTAACCTAGTTTCCCTAATGAGGCTTTTTTTAAACACTAATTTCTCTTTTATTAATTCCATTCTATATTTGCCTCAAAAATTAGTTTTGATACTTATTTCTTGGGTCTTGTACCCCACTTCCATGTTTCTATTATTTGATGCTTATACTTGTCATAGTTCTTTCGCATTTTGATTTTATTAGACTATTTAACTAGTGTAGTGGTACTTATGTAGAACCACCCATAGATAGGGCATATGTAAATTCTCCCAGGGGAATTAATCTCGCCAATATAAAATATTTGTAGGTGATTGGAATGTGTTACTCTCCCTCACCTATTGGTTGAGGTTAGGTAGGTGCCTCAACCCTACATAGTTTAGGTAGTCAATATTAATCATGCATTCCAAGTAATAGTTCTTGATTTGAATGTGTTCTTATTTTACCTTACCATCTTTCTATGCCTCATACTTTTGACCATCTTCATCTTATGATCAAATCTTAACCTTACTTTCCATGTTGTTTCTTATCTTTTATCCTTGTTCATTATCTATAACACATACCTTGTTTCTTTCTTTTGATGGGTGCTTTCCCAACCACCCAGGGTTAGATCAAGGTGTTGAACAAGGCCAAGGTGACCAAGTTTAGGAGTAGATTCAAGTTTTTTAGTCAAGGATGATTAGGTTGCTTATTTCTAGGTCCTATAGTTTCTTTTCAAAGAAACTCATGTAGTGAACTGACTTCAAAAAGAAATGTAATAACTTAGTTTCTTTCTACTTCTATTGACATTTTCATGTATCTGAAACATGCTTATTTACTTGGATTATTATACATACATTCCACAATGTCTATTATTTATGGAAAAGTGTGGATGTTTTGTATTTCCTTTAAATTTTAGTAAGGAGGTTATATCGCCTCTTTACAAGTTCATCATCCTTTTTCTTTTAAACAATATTAGATCAATATATTTATTTTTATGTGACTAGTTTAGTTAAGTAGGTCAACCATGGTTCCCATGGGCCACCCGTGACACCCATTAACTAAATGAGTGGATATTGATTTGGGTAATTTCAACGAGTGACAAATTTCAACACCCAAACCCAACTTAAATGGGTCGACCCATGGGTGTCTGTAGATTAAAACTCAGTTTGACAGGTCTAGAGTAACCATTTCACATCCAGGTAATATGGTAAAACTCCCTAGGACACGGATTTCAATGATGTCTACTCCCATGTCCAGTTGGATTGACTCCGTCAAGTCACAAGTCACTGCCCTCTACCCAGCCAATGACCATGCCTTAAACGCCTGCATGAACTACAAGATTGCCAAGTACATAGTAGGTCTGATCAAGATCATCATACATATCCTCCTATAGGATCTGATTGGTTTGTCATAAGTGGTCTGAAAATTTTATGAACTATAGTTTCTTAAATAGTTTTACATGATTAGTTTAAAATAACTATTGGAACCAGAGTTTTATGACTTCCAATGAATTAAAAATTTGCATACAAAATATAATTCTGAAGCTTCCTCTCAAAAAGAGAGGAAAATGATTTCTGAAATAACTAATAACATTTCATATACAATATATTATTTATTCTTCATAAATGATACATATAAAATATTTATGACTAGAAATGCTAACAATATAGATATGGTTTATTGCCAAAATGATAACATAATATGACAAAATATTGTACATTAAAATTGCAAATTGCACTATATAGAATATTTTACACTATAACCACCATTATCAGTGCTTTTATAGAATAAAAAATATGAATATTATGAAAAGGTGAACATACCACAACAAAAAATATGATTTGTCTAACACATTTTTACTCTTCAAGTTTAAACAATATGATGTGAAAAATAATAATTAACTATAACCATGCAAGAAGAACATACCAAACATTAATATGACATATTGTGTTAAACAATGAAAAACCAAAATTTATATTTACAAACACATGAAAAGCAAAAATTGTTACATTACTTCATACATACAAAATAAAACAAAAATATAATGATGTGATTTTCACCATAGTATTTCTATTATAAATATGAATATACCACACTAGAATATTTTTTTAAAGGAGAAACATTTGCATCATGACCACTTTTAGTGTTTGTTATTATTTAAACTATTAGCATGGTTATTCTCAAATATGATTCTTTCTTTATTTCTTTTCCATCTTACTTATTATATAGTATGTAGTAAAAACCAAAAACTTTTATATTGTTTCCATGTTTACAATTACAACAAACTGACAACATTGAAGTGAATAGAACTTAAGTTATAGAAATGAAATTAGTGTTCCCAAAAAATATGTTTCACATAACTAATGGATTACACCAAACCAATTGGAGACTTACCTTCACTTGTTTTAGGTATCCTCTCCTTTAAGACTGCCCAAACCATGTCGAGGATCATCTCACTCCATGTCTCCCTCACCGAACCTGAGACCACAACACTAAGGCATACAAGTCGAGTCCCATTTTAGCTACATTAACACTAGATAATAATAAATAGCATGGGTTAAGCCCAATGTAGGTGCAGCTAGTACATATCAAATGTGGAGGAAAAAGTGGACTTTGTCTTTTGTGCAAATGGGAAGATGGTTTAGTTCCATATTGCTCACTCCTAAAATCTTAATGGTCCTTCTATATAGGATTACATGTGACACTAGTGCCCAAATGACTCTAGGGGAGAGTATTCTAACTTTTGTGGTGGGTATGGTGACTACAACAAACTTGCACACACGCGTGTGCATGCATACACCAAGCCACGCCACGTCATGCCACACCTTTGATGGGCCAGGACGCGCTCGAGCAGTGGTACATGACTAGTGGCTCATGGGTAGTGGGAATTGTCTTTCATCTTCTTTTTATACACCTAGATAATTACTTTATTATTTGCTAAATTAATATTTTTATACACCAAATTAATTACTTTATCATTTATGTGTATAAGAGTGTTCATGTGATTTCATCAAATTGGAAATATGATTTTGTATATAAATGTTATAAATAAAACCCCAGGCTCAGGGTTAAACATAGATCTAAAACAAAAGTCTATCATTTGTGTTTAGTTGTCCTACCATTTTCGGTTATATCTCCTTCCTATTGTTATATATTTCTCTCATGGAGTTCATCTGTTGTGTAGAGAAAAATCCTTCTCCATCCCTTCTCTTCCCTTGATGCAATTTGTTGAGTGGTGGTACTGAACGACCGTCGAGCTGGAATGGTGGTGATGTTATTCGTTGTCTATGCACCTGCAAGATGACCTTCTGATAAAAATTTGTGATCAGAGTGACCAGAAAAACAATGCACATCCGGAGGATAGTAGAGTGTTGATTTCTTTAAGTAATGTCTCTCTTCTTTAGGAAAACACTTGGTACAAGTTTTCTAATTCATTTTATTTATTTCTTCATCTCAATTTGTTCTATAATTTCTTATTTGATTCTTAACTTGATCTATAAACTTGTTAATAATATTAAAATTGCCTACCATTGCTTGTAGTGACATTCTAAAATCTAACAATATTATAGAAATCAACTTATTATCATTAGTTAACATAGCTGGATGTGATTTTTACTATCCTAAAATTGACTCTTTTGGTATGCTTGAAAAATTCAATGGCACCAACTTTGCACGTTGGCAAAGTAGGATGGATATTTGACTTAGTATGATTGGGTTTTGTAACTATATTACAAATAATGAACCTAAACTTGGTGAAAAATTCTGAGAATGTAAGGCCCCCAAAATTGCTTAAACAGTTGAATAAGCTTAATTGCCATAATTGAGTGCTTATAACCCTAATATAACCTTGTGATATGCTTATAAATCATAATACAAGCTTAAGTTTCAAATTTGGTCCAATTTGGACATTGTTTGAGCAAGTTATGCAATTTTATGTACATTTTGGACTTTTCTACAATTTACCCAATCAAGGGGTTGTCTTTGCAATTTGTCACATTCATTATGTTTCTTATATGTTATATTATCATTCTTGATCTTTTTGAGCCATGGGGCTCCTAGTTAAACCTTGGTTTGAAGGTGTTTTCTCTGAGGGTATTTTATGGTTTACCCCTTTATGGATGAGCTACTTTTAGGAGCTATCAACTAATGATTTATTTGTTTTTCTTGGAAATTCAAGAAATGAGGGATAAACAGGTCTCTATGATATGTGGGTCAGCTTCTTGCATGTGTTCTTGTATATTCTTAATAGTTTAAGGCCATGGACACTTGGAAAGATACTAGAACTTCAACTTTTTTGTTTTCTTTATCTTAAAGTTTTATATATTTATCCCTAAGCACCTAAACGAACCATTTTCTCTCCAACACTTTCCTCCTCCTATGAACCTCATTCTCCCTTTGTTCTCCTGCAAATTTACTTTCCAAGGAAGAAGAAAGTGAGGATCTTCTTGGGGAAAAAGCATCTTGAGTTGCAATTGACTTCCTTTAGGGGTTTCTAAAGCTCCTTCCTAGTGATCGTGACCTAAAAATGTAAGTATTCCCTTATTTCCTCCATTTATTTCTTTGTTTTTCTTCCTCCTATATTTTTACAGGTTGGAACCTTGTTGTTCCATGGTGGAAGTGACTCTAGAACTCAAGCATCTATCTTTCTTTCTTCTTCTTCTAGGGTTTTGCTTCTTTGTGGAGAGAAGTGCCTACTTGGCCAAGTTCAGATCTGAAAATTGGTTTTTCTTACCTTATTTGCTCGAGATTCTTTCTGTTTGGGGTCTGACCTACTCTATAGAGGTGAGTTAAATAACATTCTTTACTTATATTGCTTACTAGAAGCTTGTTAGTTCATGTTTATGCTTTAATGTGATGATCTAAGCATAGAGAAACCATGCTTGTCTAGGGTTACGAATTTTTATGGTGTTCCCTATTCTGTTCCAGTTCTATATAAACTTGTAAATATGTGTATGACCTTTCTAAGGTATAATATGATCTGGGACAGGTTGATAGCAACAACCTGTGGTGCTAAGCACAAAACAATTGATGGTCCAAATTAGAGTTTTCAAGCTATCTCCTTCCGAACACAACAATGGTGATACCATTCAACAATCAATGGTGTTGCTATCTTGGCAACTGATGTTCTTGATCAAGAGTGTCAAATGAGGGTGACAACCTATGGTCACTAGGGCTGGAAAAACAAGACCCGACCCGACCCGAACCCAAAATTTTAAGCAAGTTTAGGGTCTAAGGTTTTTCGACCCGACCCAAAATTGACCCAAACCCGAAGAACCCGAAATTAATTTAGGATCGGGTCCAGGTTTGGACTTTAGACCCGAATTGACCCAATAGTCCCGAAATTCAGAATTACATTTTCAAATAAAATTACAAATACTATACTTTAAGACACCCGATGACCCATTAATTTACTAATCCATCAATCATGAAGTTTATTTTGGCAATTCAACATGGTTTTGCATTGATTTGTATGATTTATTATACTAATTATATTTGGAATTTGTGTTTAACAGTCTCGAACAAACTACAATAGGCTTTATATGTATTTCTCAATCACATTGTAAGTTTATCAAAATGAAATTTGTTAATTACACTTGGGAATTATCAATGACTAGACAAATCATATAATTTTTTTAAACTATTTTCTTGGTGTTGGATTTATGGGTCAGACCCAATAGACCCGAAATTATTTGCGAGTCGGGTTAGGGTCAAGAGTTTTGACCCAAAAATCCATCTTTTGCAAGTTTAGGGTCTAGCCAAAAAGTGTTGACCCGAAATGACCTAAAATAAAACCCGCTCAACCCGAACCTGATTGCCACCCCTAATGGTCACCCCCCAAATGTTAGGTTTTGGCTCAATTAGAAGTTATATGATCAACCATTAAGTACCCTAATGATGTTATCAATCAATGATGAAATTAGCTTAATATTTGATGGTGTTGAATGATTATAGTGCTCATCCTAGCAACCAATGGTGAGTCAAGGTTTTAAATGTATCTTCCTTTCAGCCCCTAACCAATGGTTTCTTGATTCAATGAATTCAATTGTTAAACCATACTCAATTTAATGATTTTGAATAATGAACCTAATTTAATGGATGAGATTGGATGCTTTAACATCCAATAGATTAGAATAAATCCAATGATATTATATGTTGGTTCTAGTAATGAAATTCGATGGTACAACACCTTTGAACTTGTAGTAATACCTTTGCCCTCGTATGAATATATTTGATAAATCATCATAACAAGTGAATGTGTACCCCTAATGAAATATGACATGTTAAACCAACTCTAATATGACTAAGTTTTAGGGATTGATTGTAATCATCTTTCTTAAAGTGATTAAATGTGATTATGAAATACTCTCTTCTTGTGTTGAAACCATAATATGATGATAGTTGAGCATCATAGTTTGTGCTATGCTAATCTTATATGTCACATGTGAGATTGATGTTCTTTTGAGCCTTGTTTTAAGGCATTGAAAGAAAATGATGATGATTATGTAGGAATTGATGAGGTGGTCATAATGACCTTTGGGCATGTTTGAGCCCTAATTGAGGTGAAATCCTCTTAATGTTCCAATAGGGTTGAAACCCTGGAACTTCTAATAAGAAATGGGTACCTTGAAATAGTATGATGTAAGGTGATTCATTACAATGCAATGGATGATAGCATGTGGTAATGTGATTAAGATTTATACCTCAAATGTTTTATATCTTATGAAGTTAGAATTCTTATACACTTGATAGAAATGGAATAGGGTTTGTATGTCCATTTGTATGATTTAACCTTAATTCACCCAATTGGCATAACTAATCAAGTGAAACTCTAATCATGTAGTGCCCTGTGCCATAGATCTATCCGAGTGTCAGAACTTGCCAGATAGTGAAACAAGGGTTCCTAAGGGAAACTCAGAGCGCATACTGATGAGTATGTAGGGTGCTTGTCATCCTAAATTCAAGTGTTAGGGAGGATGACAGTGGTCATACCTAGCCCTCAATTTGAGAATGGCTATGGTCGTGTCTCAGTGATTATATATATATTATGAGATTGGAGGACAACTATGGTTGTACCTCAGATGGTAGGGTATGCGTACCTGCCTCCTTTCACTAGTTCAGTGACTTGTACCAAGGATGGACTAGGTTGTTAGTGGCTTGACCTTATGTGTCGATGTGGTGGACCCGTACTGACTGGGGGCGGAGAAGATCTTAGGAGTCTGGCTCTTTCTAGATCTTGTATGGAACTGATTTCAACTTAGTAGTGGTCAGTGGGGATTTGAGTGGTATTCCTCAAATCCCTTAGGACAATGTAATAAAAGAAGTAATATAAGCCGTGTAGTTTACTGGCTATGGTTATATACATCTCACATTGTTTGATTAGTCTTTAACTTGTCTTTATACTACTCAGTGTTTACAAGATGCTATCATATTTGAGTAATTATACTTCTTGTCAATTTAATTTGCTTAATTGCTTAGTATGTTTAACCTATTCAATATGCTTAAATTGCTTATTCATTACTATATCTGCTCAGTATATTTACTGTCAATCAAAATTTTGTAATCAATATATGTTGGAGATAGTTATATCTCTTGCTAGGACTGGGTCTCACCCGTGGGTCACCACATCTTTTTAGATGGTTACAGGAAACGAGGTCGAGGTCGTGCTGTGGAAGAGAACCAACCTGGTGATCAATAGAATCAAAAGGTTGGTCAGTTGTAAATGTTAGTAGTAGAGTCCTAGTTTCATCCATGTACTCTCAGGTCCTGGTATGTGATGTGTTTTCTAGATGATATACATGTATCGACACGAGATTTTGGTAGTATGCCAATGTTTAAAAATATATGGCATGTACATGTGAAATATCTGTTGTATATCGGATGTGACTGAGTTCTTTGGACCCCTATGTGAATATTTGTTACAGTATATGAGAATGGAATGATGGACCTTTATGTAAATGCTATGGAGTTTATTTACATTATTGAAATTGGTTTTAATTATTCCGTATTTTTAACTATGTGATTAAATAGTAGTTGATCGTGTTTTGTGTTTTGAGTAATCTCATTTAGCGTGATGAGGTGTCACAAAGAACGCTAAGAAAATAAATGACTAAAAGGAGGTTGATCAGTTGTGTAGATGATGCATACTCTTAGAAGTAACGAATAAGATGTATGATGTTTACTCTAAACATACTATCACAACTATAAAGGTTATATGGGATATTTTGGATAATCAATATAAAATAAAGAATTAAGGTGTCTGTCTCCAAATTTCTTAATTTTTGGATGATATATGATAAAACAATTTTTGATTAGGTAAAAATTTCCAAATATTGTATCATAACCTCTCAGAAGAGGAAATGATTTATCTGATCGATTCATTATTATGTCCATCATTGAAAAGTTCCCTAACTCTTGGTAGGATTTTGTCTTGAATATCAAGCATAGGAAGAGTGACATTAGTCGAAGTGAACTTATGTTAGATACTATAATAAAGGAGGAACACTTGAAAGAGGAAATGGTCAAGGTATCAGTTGATGTAAGCCCTATTGTCAATCTTACGACTGCTAATAATAAAGATAAGAAAAATAAGAACACATTTAAACTCTCAAGGCCAAGATTTAAAAGAAACCAAAGAACAAACCTTGTTGGACTTGTCAACAGGTTGGCCATTGAAATAAGGAATGCCCTATAAATAAGGTGAATAGAGCTACTTCATTTGCAGTTGAGTATGTTGTGGTCAACATGATGACTACTCCTTGAACCTCAATGATGGGTACATTTCTATCAAACCTAAAATCATTTCTTTAATTAAACCTCTATACTAGATTATAGATATTGGGGCTAATGTACATTTTTTGCTTATAAGTCTCTATTTTGTATCTTACCAGGCCTCTTCATGTCGATCTGTGACTTTGGGCAATTCAAAATTTGTAAAAGTCAATGGTGAAGGATGGGTAGATGTATAGTTTCCCTCAGAAAGGTGTTGATGCTTCACATAATTAGACATGTCCCAATGTTTATCGTTATATTATTAATGGTTCAATATTAGTTAGAGATGGATTAAGAATAGATTTTAAATAAAATAAAGAAATTATTACTTGTGTTTGTAATGGTTTATTTTTTGACAAGTAGCATTTATTTGGTCTAGAAACTTATTTAAGATTCATGTAGAACTATCTATTTCAAATTCTATTTTTAATTTGAATGATAATGCAGATTTCTTGAATCTATATTGTCTGACATATGCCATTTTTGTTTGGGTCATGTGAATGTTGACTCGGTGAAATGTGTGATGAATCCGGATTTGACCCAAAAATATGAAATTAATAACATTAGTGTAAAGTTTGTGTGAAGCTAAACTGACTAGAAAGACTTTTCTTTCCATTGAAAGAATTTTTGAAATTTTGGATTTAGTGCATATTGATATCTATGAAATTAATGAGATTGCAACTAGAGACTATAAATATTATTTCAAAACTTTTGTTTATGATGATAGTATATATTTGTATGTCTATTTTCTTAGAAGAAAAGCTGAGGCATTAGATAAATTCAAAATATTTTAAAAATAAGAAGAAACACAAATATGCAAGATACCTAAAAGATCAAATTTTGATAGGGGAGGAGAATATACCTCAAACTTGTTTTTGGAATTTTGTCAATTCCATGGATAGTTCATGGGGTCATTTCTCCTTATACACCTCAATCTAATGGGATTGCGAAAAAAAGAACTGAACCTTGATAGATTGATAAATGCACTGCTCAAAATTTTAAGATTGCTCAAGTTTATGTGGGGGGAGCTTTGAATACAGCTTTTCATATTATAAATGGTGTTCTTAATAAATATAAATATAGTAGTCCATATGAATTATGAAGAGGCCAAAAGGCAAGTTTGAAATATATTCGAGTATGGGGGTGCCTTGCAAAAGAACTTGTATCTAAACACAAAATGAAGAAATTGAGACCAAAAAGGTTGATGTGATTTTCTTGGGTTATGTAGAGACAAGTTATGCCTATAGATTCTTGATTGTAAAATATAAAATCTCAGGCATTGATTTCAATACAATTATGGAACTTCATGATGCAATATTTTTCTAAATATGTCTTTCCCATGAAGTCTAGTGTTTCCAAGGAAATTTCTCAAAAAAATTAGTTTACTACTAATTCCATTCTTGAGCACATAGAAAGGATGATAAATGTGAGATACGACTCTGAACATATTATTTTTGAATTATTATATGATGCTAAAAAATAGTTGAACCAAGGAGAAATAAACAGACTAGGACATCCAATGACTTTACAAGTAAATTCTTCACTGACAATGTTGAGGATGATCATGCAACCTTCAAACAAGTTATGGCTTCCCCATAAGACAAGCTTTGAAAGGAAGCTAATAATGATGAGATCCAATTAATTCTTGTTGGATCAATGGGATCTAGAGGGGGGTAAATAGAGCTAAAAACACTTGCACAAGTTTAGTTAGACCTTCAAGTTACTTCAAGACATGTGAATGAAAATATTGAAATTATAGTGCAACTAAGCATACATAGAAAGGATGAGAGAGATTGAACAAACACAAGAACAAGATATGTAGAGTGGTTCCAATCTTTAAATTAGGATAAAGTTAGTCCACTACCTAGAGAGGTCAAGCTCTAGGATTTTGCAACCAATGTATACTTATATTCCATTATAAGACATACAAGATGACCATCCTTTTCTGAGCCAAGCATATCTAGCCTCCTTTTTAAGGACCAAAAGGATCCAATAAACAAACCAAGGATTTACCTATCCTTTAACATAGAGTCTTCTACCTCTATAAGGTCTTACCCACTCGTGCAAGTAGATGGACACCTTCGCCAAGGAGACCCCTTCTTGCATCGGGTCTTTTGCCTTGAAGTATTCATCCACTCTACTCCCATATCTTCAGCCTTGACCTTATCCTTCACTTTGGAGAAGCTTTTGCACCTTTTACTTCATTTAGAGAAGCTTTGCACCTTCTCCTTCACTTAGAGAAGCTTTCACCAACTTGATCTCAAGAAAGAGATTGGAGAAAGGGAAGCTTTGAGAAATTTACAAGACTACAATGGAGTAGCTCTCTCACACATATCCTATCTCACTCATATGGATGTTTTAATTTGCAAACAAGAGAGAGAAAGGGGCTTAAGTGGACTGGATACACTCAACTGTAGCTAGGAGCTTGAATAGCTTGAAGGAGCAACCATGAAATGAACTCCAAGAGGTCCTATTTATAGTTGGGGATGTCTACTAGAGGCTAGGAGCACTAAGGAACATTTTCTAGCCATTTGGGGTGTTGTAACGGATATAATTTTGAGTTTTACAACACTCAAATAGTTAGAATCACTTTCTCTGCACACTCTGTATAGTGCAGTCGGTCGAGTTTCAATAAAGGTAACTCATCTAATTGCACTATGCGATAAAGAAAATTTGAAGCATTGATCGAGTTTATCCTAGATGAACTCGACTGATCACTTAAATTTGATTTTGCAGTGCAGGGTGTCAGTCTTTGTCTTGGGATAAACTCAGATGAACATGGGCATTTTCCAAGATCAATCCAAAGCACCAGTTGAGTTTCTAGGAAAGAAACTTGGCCGATCATATAGTCTGTGATCAATTTTGGAAAATGTCATTAGAGTGATTAGATGTTCAAATTAAGTACTCCTGATTTACTCCCATCTTAGTTACAAGTCATAGCATCAATACACATGGTTACAAAAATTGTCCTAAGGGTTTTAGGGCATTTTCCAAGAAAAAGCATTTGCATTGCTTTTGATTGGAACTAGATCAATCAAGGGCTTGAATGAATTGATCCTTTTCTTGTACCTAATTCCTAGAATCAATCTCAAATAGACATATTAGATACATATGAATGTAATGGTTAAGTCATCATCAAAATATGGACAATGTATATCACTTAGGTCAACAATTATTTCAAATGAACCTTAGGAATTGGTGGATTTGCTTACTGGTCGATCTGTAGTTGGATGTAAATAAGACCATTAAGAAGAAACTCAATGCAAACTGACAATTAACTCATATAAGACTATATTGGTTGTCAAGGGGTATACATGAAGGAGGTAATAGAATATTTTGATATATATTCTCCAGTATCTCACATTACCACAATTCATGAGCTCATAGGACTAAATTCCATTTACAGTCTCTCTATTCATCAAATGGATGTGAAGACAACGTTCTTACATGATGGTCTTCAAGATGAGATATATATTGTAACATACCAAAATTCAATACTAAATTTAAGTTTGATCTATTATACATCATCTCTTATTGAAAATCTATTTTACTAAATTTTCATTACTTCATCGAATTATATTGAAACCTGAGTAACAAAATACAGATTTACCTCAAGTTGATGTAATCATCCCTTTTCAATCCCACTATTAACCAATCAATTGAACCCCATTATGGATTTCTAGTTTTAGAATCACATTCCAATATGTGATTGATTTTTAGACATTCATGTTTGACTAAATGTGGGCCTAAATAATTTTGGCCATATTAGACTCATGAACAAGGGAGTTAATATTTTTAAGATTTAGATTAATGACAATTAAACTTGTGTTTAAAATTGTAAAGTAAACAGATATATGGATTAAGAGATATAAATTTGTGAAGGAAATAAGAAATTAGAGAAAAATGAGGGGTTAAAATTTTGGTATTACTGACTAGTCAAAATTGGGACCATCTTCCCCACCCCGCGTTCTTGGGGTTCTCTCTACGCAGTCGTTACCTCATGGCATGGAAATGACGACCGCTATCTCGCCATCATCGGTCCCTAACACTCCTAAAACACTCCCTTTCTCACCAGTTATAACCCCTTGCACTAGTTGACCCCCTTAATTGAAGACACAGGGGCCAAAATGCCTAAACCTTTAAACTCCAGCAACCTATAAATGAAACAGTAGGAATCAATATTAATCCCTAGACCTGTAAACATATCAAATATTGAATGGATACTACTATATCCAATATCTGAATTTGAGAAAAAAGTCTGATTCAATATCCAATGAATATCATATGTCAACATCTGAATCTGACCCAACAAATAATATCTGAACCCAGATAAATATCCCATCCAAACTAAAAATCATAAATTTAATGCTAATAAATATAAGATATATATATATATATTATCGATATTATACTAAGTATATATAATAAATTGTCTATTAGAAATTATTTAATAATGATGGAAAAAATTAGGGCTTGTGGGGGTCGGGGCGACAGTAGCGGCACTGCACGGAATACTGAATCTGATGTTGATCAAGGAGGCACCCATGGCAGAGCGGAAGATGGAGATACACAGGATGGCCATATGCAATCTAATGATAATTTGGAAAGCAGAATAGGGTTCACCATACCATTGGTTGACCTACAGCATAACTACGCCAGGGTGAGAGGACGATCGGCCGATCATGGTAACACTAACAACATCGAAGCAAATACAGTCAGAGAGAACATCATAGTCAATAATAAGGATGGCCCACTGAAGAACCAACATGAGAACGTAATCAACCACGGAGTGGTAGCAGCGACACAATCTAGCCCATCGTCGTTCTCCAAAGCCATTGCTGGCCATAGTTATCAAGTACCGAATGATAATTTCGTGGACCGTCTATATGAAGATAGGCTCCTAGTTTCCAATGTCACGCTGGGAGAACTAGAAGGAAAGCCAACGATCACCATTAACCCAGAAGCGGAGGATATCATTATCAAACCGTGGAGATACACACTTGTTGTACGACTACTGGGAGGAGAAATAGGGTATTGATAACCTCCAAATTTGATGATTATCTCAGTATTTTTCTTTAGTTTTCCACACTCTTTCTAAATTAAATATATACATAATCCCTAAATTTTCCCTATTATTATAAATATATTATCAGACTAACTTTTCCCTTTTATATATGCAGAAAAACACACAAAAATTATCATAAAAGACTAACTTAGCCTCAGACCGCATGAAGCCAAACAGTCCCGAGACCGCATGGAGTCAAACGGTCCCAAGACCTCATGAAGCCAATCGGTCCCGAGACAGCATGGAGTCAAACGGTCCCCAGAGCCAATCCGTCCCGAGACCGCATGGAGTCAAACGGTCCTGAGACCGCATGGAGTCAAACGGTACCAAGACCGCATGAAGCCAATCGGTCCCGAGACCGCATGGAGTCACACGGTCCCGAGACCGCATGAAGCCAAACGGTCTTGAGGTCCAATCGGTCGCGAGACCGCATGGAGTCACACGGTCCCAAGACCGCATGAAGCCAAACGGTCTTGAGGTCCAAACGGTCTTGAGGTCCAAACGGTCCTGAGGTCCAAATGGTCTTGAGGTCCAAACGGTCTTGAGGTCCAAACAGTCTCAAGATCCAACGGTCTCAAGATCCAAACGGTCTTGAGGTCCAAACAGTCTCCAAACCATTTGGACTTCACTTAAGGCCTATAAATAAGACCCCAAGGGTCCTCAACCAAGCATCAAGTTCCAGACGTCCAAAGGCTGCCTCAATCACTCTAGAGCTCTTGCGATTTCCATCCTCTGCCCTGGGGCTGCCGGTCTGAGACCCATAATCCATCTCGAAGCTACTTTCTCTCTCTCCGCCAAAGAAGGTGGGAAGAGGGAGATCTCGTCATCACGCAACCTGTGAAGCTGGTGGATCATTTCTCTCTCCAAGGGGTTGACTTTCCTCTCTCCTTTATGGGGATGATGCACTTTCTCTCTCTTCTTGCCTCCTTCTTTGTCCTAGTCATGAGCGAGTAGTCTCTTTCACTAGGGTGCGGGGAGTAGCCCCGCTACCCATTTTTTCATATCATGTAAATGTAATCCATAATTTGTAATATAGAGTTCTTATCTTTTCAGTTCGACATCAAACATTTAATGAATGCATGTTGCTTGATCTCCAACTTGTGTTATCCTCTATCTTTTAGTATGAATTGTATACGTTTGTACTATTAGATTCGAAACGCGTTTGTATGTTGGTTCTTGATGCATGTATCCACCATGCATCTGTTTCGGTATCTAGAAGTGTATCTCAAGAAGTGGAGTAAACTCACTATCGTTCGTTACACTTTCATACTATGAAATGGAATCAGTTGACGTATGAAAGTGCAACCTTAGTAAGTCGAGGAACACACTTTGTGAGGGGAATGATGCAAAGTAGGTGACCATTTGTTCAGGAATGACTGGCATTGCAACATTCCCGCACTTCTCGTAGTTAGTTCTCCGAAAGGAAACTAAGTCTACAAAGATACTAACTGACTAAACTCTTTTTGCAAGTTATGTTTTGCTTTGCATGAGTTGATCCATGTGTAGTGGCGGTGAAAACCCGATCACACCCTAGTGACTTTTATCATAGTTTAACTTCTTAGATTTTCTTGCTTGCTTTACTTTACATGTTCTTAGATTAAAACAACAAAACCCAACTTTCAATTTAAGTGCCTACTAGTAAGTGATTAAGTGAAATTCTAACGTTTTCCATCTTGTTGCTTGCAACAAGACCGTTGTCCTGAGGATTCGACCCTTAACTATACTACGATAAGACTTCCACGTATCTTAGCATACGTGGGTGGAGTTCTTTACCTAGTATATGCAAGGCTAAACCTAAAGACTTACTATCTTTAGGATTTTTAGTTAGTGCACGCAATTCCACGTAAGTGGAAGCTCCATCAAAAATTGGCACCGTTGTCGGGGACAACGGAACGTTGTAATTTCATTTAGTACCTTTCGAGTTGGTTAGGATTTTACACTTTATTTTTAATCATAAGTTTATATCTTCTTGACACCATTATATCTTTACCATTATCTAAAGTTGTTTTCTTTTCTCTACTCAGGTAGAAAACGTGTATGCGATCATCGCATAACCTCGGATTCTCCCCTGATCCAGAGTATGACTCCGAGGTAGAGAGAAGTTTCCATCGCCGCATTCGTCTCAATCACCAACGAGCAAGGCAAATGGCCGACGATCAACGTCAGGCTGCTTTGGTGATGGAGAGGGTAAATGCTGCCATCGCCGCTCAACGGGCACAACTCATCGCAGACACTCGTGCCCAAATCCAAGCGGAGATTCGTGCGGAAGAGCAAGCCCGTATCAGAGCTGAAACTGAGGCAACAACCCAAGCTGCTCAGTTGGAGTTAAGGAACAAGCAAATGAAGGACTATTCTGTCCCAAAGAACTATGAGGATAACCACCCGGTCCGACCTCCGATTATCAATATCCCCAACTTCGAGATTCGGACCCAGTGGATCCAGATCATGCAAGGCAGCTCTTTCTCCGGAGGTTCTGGAGATGATTGCATGGATCATCTGAAAAGGTTTAAGGCACTGTGCCGCTTGGTTCCGCAAGTCGGAGTCGCTTTTGATGTGATAATGCTTCATCTTTTCCATTTCACTCTGTCTGGGAGGGCCCTGAGTTGGTACAACTCACTCAACAGGGAACCCATAATTGTTGGATAAATTGGATATTATGATAAATCCCTTTGTTTCGATGATGACAAACATTTCATTCTTATTAATCTAACGAGCTACTTAAGTGTGCAGGAACAAGGTGATGACAAAGTTCTAGGGAATCCTTACGCTTGAATGTTTATAAATATCATGCAATGTAATCATATGTAAACTTGTACAAATATATAATGTACAAGTACTTAGACTTCATGTAAATCAAGCGTTAGATCTCCCTAACTAAACACTACACTTAGTTAGGACATCTCCTTCTAATAGGATCACATAATGCACACTCATGCACTCACTTAGTATCTTAATTGAAAGATTGAAAACAGAGTCAATCTCGGTCGACCACACTCCTCGACCGAGACACTCTCGGTCGACAAACTTCTCGACCGAGATTGACCAAAAGTAGCCGTTAGAAATAGCAGTTGACAGTTGCAAATAAACGTTAATCCAGAGAGCCTGTCGGTCGACAAATCCTCGACCGACTGGGCATCTCGGTCGACAAGTACTCGACCGAGATGGTCTCTGACAACAACTGCAGAATTAATTAACTAGTCGTTGCTAATGCGCCTAACTTATTCCTAACGGCTAGTTAAGCACTAGGAACCCCCTAGAAGTTGTCTAGAACGTCCTTAAGCATACTTAGGCCATTCCTATAAATAGGACAAGCCATAGGACACTAGAATATACTTGTTACAATTGAGAATACACTTGAGCATACTTGAGCAATCTTTTGTAAGCAAAAGTTGAGCACTGTGATCATTGGCCTACATTCTCCTTAGCTCAATCTCGTGTCCTATAGGCTAGATTCTCCTACCTACAGCAATCACAAGTTCACATACTTGGCTAGGAGATCTTACGCTTGATCTAGGCACATCAAGCCTTGGGCTTAAAGGATAAGTTGTAATTTCTGTATTTCTTTCTTGTTCATATTTATTCCTTGTACTCTCCTTGCTACTCCTAGGGTTGGAGGCTGCGGATTGGAGAGGGTGGACTTCTCAGGTGGAGAAGGGGACTTCAAGCTACTTCAAGAAGGCTATCGCACGGGAAGCTACTTCAGAAGGCTGGTGCAACGGGTGTTGGTGCATCTACTTCAAGGGAAGGCTGCTTCGAGTTGGGCGATTACTTCTAGGTGAAGGCTGCTTGAAGGGTTTAGGGAAAAGAAATGTATTTTATGTAAAGTCCTTGCGAGGTAATAAAATAATTTCTTTTCAAATCCCGGTTGGGTAAGCAACCGGGTAGTGGACTGACTACCTTAGTATTTGCTAAGGCTAGGAACCACTCTAAACCCTTGTGTCTCTTTGTCCAATCTTTCTTTGTGGTTGCTTGAGTTTAAATTATTTTAAAATCTCTATAAAACTCTATTCACCCCCCCTCTAGAGGTTTTCAATTGGTATCAGAGCAGGCTTCAAGGAGCCCTAACAAGGTCTTGAAGAGATAAAGGGAGGAGGTGACTACAACCACAAGAAAAGGAGCATGGACCAAAGTTCGACAAGTTGCAATTGGTGCTTAGGAACAAAGCACTCTACGTCTAAATGTCCATGGAGGTCAAAGAAAGGAGATGCACATAAAGAGTGTTTCGTTGCTACAATAAGTGAGGAAGAAGAAGAAGAGGTAAGCTTGCTTGATTTACCCAAGGAGGAGTTAGTTGCTATTATTGAAGAAACATATAATAAATATGTTGAATGCAAAAAGAAGTTAAAGAAATCCAGTAAAGAAAATGATGATCTAAATGCTAGACTTCTTGCTCTTACATCCGAAAATGACGATTTATATGCTAAATTGAATACTCTTGGTTTTGAAAAAGATAGCATTATGTCTGATAATCGTACCTTGAAATCATCTCTAAGTAACAGTGAAGTAAAGATCTTTACTCTAGAAACAAACTATGATCTTCTATGTCAAGAAAAAGCTGAATTGCTTACAAAATTAAATGATTTTCAAAAACAACCTATATTGTGCACCCATGTAGATTATGACAATATAGTGAAAGAAAGAAATATGTTATCATCCAATCTAGACCAAGCAAAATTAGATATCAAGAAAAGAATGGATGAGATCGTTAAGTTGCAACAAGAAGTTAGTAAGTTAAGCAACAATGGAATCCTTGATAGAATATTAGAAAATTCCTATCATCAAATAGGGAGAAGAGGACTAGGTTATAAGCCTAATGAGAAATCCCATCAACAACCTAGAAGAACACAAGCGAGTCAATCTGCTTATATACCTAGAGGCACAAAAATGTATATACCCAAGAATAACCTAGATCAAAACCATAGAAAAAGGCTTGAGGTTGATTCAATTTGTTGTCATTATTGCTCACGCCTTGGACATTATTCTTTTTCATGCCCATACAAGAAAAAGCATGTCGAAATGGTATGGGTTCCAAAAACCCCAAATTAAATAGGTTCGACTAAGTTGAGATATGACCAAAGACCTTAATTTGTATATCCTTATGTCTATCTCAACTTAACATTTAGGGATAACAAAATCAAAAATTAAAAGATTTAATAGCACCTTGATACACATACGTTTATCTCAAACTGATCTGTGAAATAATTGAATAAGATACAGCCTATGTTGCACTTGAAATATATTTCTGAAACAGTTTCCAGAAACTTGATCGGTCGAGAAGTTGTCGACCGAATAATCCTCGGTCGAGCAACTGTCGACCGAGCATATCACTGTTCTCAAACTGCTGTAAATCTTTACATTGTATGTGAAAATTATTCTTGAAAGATTCTTGAAAGATTATTCTTGAAAGATTCTATTTAATCATTCTTTTATTGCACATTTCTTTTTCAGAAATACTTGCAATGAATAAAATGTTTCAAATAAATTTTTGTGTGCTTTTATATTTTAGTCTATCCAAAGTAATCTTAAATTCATGAATGGATATTATTCTTGAATATGCTTCACCATATTTGATGTCCTTATTAAGCTCTCATAATTAGTACACTTTAATGAGTCTCAAATTGATATTTGTAAGCTATCTGCAGAACTCATACTTCGCATATGAATGATTCATACTGGAAACCTGCAGAATATGCCTCTTGGTTAAAATAAAATTTGACCAAGGGGCGTTATGGTCGTAATCAAGGGCGACCTAAAATAAACTTTGATAAAAATTGTTTATTTGAACATTATTTTATTGAACTTAATCTTAGCATATTTTTAAATCAAAACGTCAAATCATTTGTGGTAATTAGAAGCCTTAAATATTATTACTCCCTTGGAATATACATATACATATGCTCTACAAAAATGTTCTATGATTTGCATTAAAATTCAGCCAAAAATTGAACTCAGTAAGTTAGTCGGTCGACAAATGCTCGACCGAGAACCACTCGGTCAGCCCATCTCACTCGACCGACAAATTCTAAACAGACTCAGTATCAGACAAACTGTCGGTCGACGAGTGCTCGACCGAGACAATGTCGGTCGACAAGCGCTCGACCGAGAAATAGCTGTTGGATATGACCGTTGCGACCCGACCGTTATGACCGTTTTCTTTACCGTTGGAGGACCAAGTGGCGCGTCTGCAACTCGACCGTTGCGGACGCTCGGTCGACGAGTCGTCGACCGACCGGGTCGCTGGAATTCTATAAATAAGTGCAAAAACGAGCCACTTACTCACACTTGCATTTCCTTGCTTCCATAGTCCATCTCTAGTGCAATTTCATGCAATCCTTCAGCACTCTTACCCTCAAATCTTCCTTGCTTCTTCTCCACTCTCAAGAAACACAATGGCCTCATCATCAACTGTCCGTGGGAAGAAGAAAGTTGCTGGAAGAAAAAGAAGAGAAGAGAGGGAAGCCACTCCGCCACTGACGATCATCAATGACATAGCTTTCGTCGACGGAGATGCTGGAGATAGATACTTTTGGCTTTCCTCTAAAGCTCCTCTTCCCCGACGTCCGGTCGAAGTGATGGACTTCATCAAGATAGTCGACCTGGAGCATCTCTTTGGAGTACAAAAGCTGAAGGACTTCATCAATCCATCCTTTCCTTCCTACTCCATTAAGGTAGTCAACGAATTCTATGCCAATCTTCTATCCCACACCGAAAATGACACCACATTCTTCTACACCATGGTCAATGGGCATAGTTTTAAATTTTCCGAAGGGGATATTCTTGACATGCTTGAAATTGATATAGATGAATATCAAGATTTCCTTGACCTTTCCACCGGCAATCCAATAAATTTATTTTCCCATGATGACCACACCACTAGTCTTAGTGATATAAAAAGAGCCATATTTCAAGCCAATACCACTTGTCATGAAGATAGGGGAACCTATTATGCAATAAACCTAAAACCGGCATGTAGAATAGTAAACCTCATTGTTTCCACCAACATACATCCACGAGCCAATAAATTCGAGGTTCCTATCTTCCGTATGTGTCTAATTTATGCTATCATAAAAGAAATTCCCATCAACTTCATTCGCATAATACTTAAAAATATGCTTGAGTTTTCTGGCAATCCACCATATGCCGATTTTGTATGCCACATTACTCAACATTTTCTTAAGTCAAACATTGAAGATATGGGATACATATGGGAGCGTAGACCACCAAAGATAAGTAAGAACACCGTAGAGAAGATGGGAATTGACTTTGGCCATAAAAGGGCAAGAGTAGAAGGAGAGTCATCACATCAGGATATACCACCCCCTCCTCCTACTAACCTTTCCATTGATCCCATCCAAAATACCCTTACTTATATTGCTGGCTCCCAATACCATCTTAGTAGACAATTAAACTACAATCACCATGCCATGACATACTTAAATCAAAGAATGCAAAACCTTTCTCCTGGCCAAACCGATGAATATCCGCATTCTTTAAACCCTGGCATGCTCAACCCATTTAATCCCTCATACAACTACTATCAACCTCCACCTTCACCATCAATGGATCTTGCACATACTCAATTTTCGTCCATACAATTGCAAGACATAGCTGCTCACTTCCGTTTTGACCGAGTTCCCACTTTCCTGGAAGCATATGCGTTGACTACAACTGGTGCTTTGGATTGGAAAACTCTGGTCCAATACTATGGAGCCGAGCCATTTCTTGGGAAAGATCCGGACATCGATGTAATTCTTAAATCTTTCCTGTGAAGTATTGGAGTTGTAATAGTTGTAATACAAATGATTAGTCAAATTCTATATGATTGTAATCTTCTTCATGATATTGAATGAAATTTGCCATTTTTTTTTTGATTCACATGGTTATTTGTTTGGCTTATGATGACATCTTCAAAATATGGGTTATCAGTTCATTATTGTAGAGCATAACAACTAAGGGAATAATAATAATTAAAACAGGCAACTATTATAAATTAAAATTAAATTTTCAAATAACAAAATAGTTCTCCAGAAACATTCTCGGTCGAGAAACTAGTCGACCGAGAACATTGTCGGTCGAGCAATTGTCGACCGACTGGGTTTCTGTTTTTCCAGATTGACATAATTGCATACATCTTATATATTTGCTCAGTATTCAAACTTTCATTTGAGATATCTATTGAAGGGGGAGCAAAGCATAAGAAAAAGGGGGAGATCATTAAAACTTTGATCATTGTTTAAAAGAAGCTTACAAAAACTTTGTAATCACTATGTGTAACTGAATATTTTCAAGAAAGTTATGAATTTATTGAAATTGGTATCTTGTACTTGAAGGAACTCTCTACCCAAAATGGGCTTAACATCCCTTGCATTTGGATGGAGACATTTTTAGGTACTCTAAGCTTAGAGGATTCTCATTTAATCTAGGGCTTAACATCCTTTGATATATGAGAAATCCATATACATTTCATCATATGCTTAAAGGTATCTCTTTTCATTTCAAGGCTTAACATCCTTTGCGAATGATTGAGAAACAAATTGTGGATAAATTAGATAAAAATCCATGTTCCTAATAGGATATCTAATTAAGGGGGAGCATTATATTAAGGGGGAAAAAGAAAAATAAAACATTCAACTTGGATATCTTTTTGAAATGACAAAGGGGGAGAAAGAATATAAAAGAGTTTCATCACATCTTGGCCAGCACTTACTTGAAAAAACATAAATGGCTACAAAAGGTAAATTTTCAGGTATGAAACTCATATACTTTATATTTCCTTATTTCATATTTAAGAAATGTTTGTCATCTTCAAAAAGGGGGAGATTGTTGGATAAATTGGATATTATGATAAATCCCTTTGTTTCGATGATGACAAACATTTCATTCTTATTAATCTAACGAGCTACTTAAGTGTGCAGGAACAAGGTGATGACAAAGTTCTAGGGAATCCTTACGCTTGAATGTTTATAAATATCATGCAATGTAATCATATGTAAACTTGTACAAATATATAATGTACAAGTACTTAGACTTCATGTAAATCAAGCGTTAGATCTCCCTAACTAAACACTACACTTAGTTAGGACATCTCCTTCTAATAGGATCACATAATGCACACTCATGCACTCACTTAGTATCTTAATTGAAAGATTGAAAACAGAGTCAATCTCGGTCGACCACACTCCTCGACCGAGACACTCTCGGTCGACAAACTTCTCGACCGAGATTGACCAAAAGTAGCCGTTAGAAATAGCAGTTGACAGTTGCAAATAAACGTTAATCCAGAGAGCCTGTCGGTCGACAAATCCTCGACCGACTGGGCATCTCGGTCGACAAGTACTCGACCGAGATGGTCTCTGACAACAACTGCAGAATTAATTAACTAGCCGTTGCTAATGCGCCTAACTTATTCCTAACGGCTAGTTAAGCACTAGGAACCCCCTAGAAGTTGTCTAGAACGTCCTTAAGCATACTTAGGCCATTCCTATAAATAAGACAAGCCATAGGACACTAGAATATACTTGTTACAATTGAGAATACACTTGAGCATACTTGAGCAATCTTTTGTAAGAAAAAGTTGAGCACTGTGATCATTGGCCTACATTCTCCTTAGCTCAATCTCGTGTCCTATAGGCTAGATTCTCCTACCTACAGCAATCACAAGTTCACATACTTGGCTAGGAGATCTTACGCTTGATCTAGGCACATCAAGCCTTGGGCTTAAAGGATAAGTTGTAATTTCTGTATTTCTTTCTTGTTCCTATTTATTCCTTGTACTCTCCTTGCTACTCCTAGGGTTGGAGGCTGCGGATTGGAGAGGGTGGACTTCTCAGGTGGAGAAGGGGACTTCAAGCTACTTCAAGAAGGCTATCGCACGGGAAGCTACTTCAGAAGGCTGGTGCAACGGGTGTTGGTGCATCTACTTCAAGGGAAGGTTGCTTCGAGTTGGGCGATTACTTCTAGGTGAAGGCTGCTTGAAGGGTTTAGGGAAAAGAAATGTATTTTATGTAAAGTCCTTGCGAGGTAATAAAATAATTTCTTTTCAAATCCCGGTTGGGTAAGCAACCGGGTAGTGGACTGACTACCTTAGTATTTGCTAAGGCTAGAAACCACTCTAAACCCTTGTGTCTCTTTGTCCAATCTTTCTTTGTGGTTGCTTGAGTTTAAATTATTTTAAAATCTCTATAAAACTCTATTCACCCCCCCTCTAGAGGTTTTCAATAATAACCACCTGGGCTCCCCTAGAGGAAAAGTTCTTAGAAAAGTTATTTCCCCCCTCACTGACTTATGAGATCAGAGGGCAGATCAATCACTTCTCTCAGTTACCCAGAGAATCCCTTGCTGAAGCATGGGAGAGGTTTAAAGAACTTTTGCGGAAATGCCCCCATCATGGAAACTCCCAGAATCAATTGATAGAAACCTTCTATCGGGGAGTGAGCGATGATATCAAACAATTTTTAGATTCCTCATCTGGAGGAAATTTCATGAGAAAGAATTATGAGGATGCCTGGAAAATTGTTACTCTTGGAGCTGAAAACTAGTCCAACTGGGGACGGTCAGCCGATAAAGGTGTCCTCAAGGTCTACAAAGCTGAAGAATCAATAGAGATGAAGGAAATAGCTGAAGCCTTGAAAACTATAGTTCATAAACAACAAGCTCTCGAGACGTCTCTCGGAGAGTTTGATAAGAATAAAAATCCTCTGGTTCAACAAGTCAAGGCCGCCACAGGGACCTGTGAGGCCTGTCATGCTTCTGACCATCCGACTCTCTTCTCCGGAATGCTTTACAATGTGATGATGGATTTGCATCCACCACCACAACCATATGAACCTATTACTGACCAGTCAGAAGAACAAATACTGGAACAAGTCAACTCCATCCATTCTATCCATGGACAAGTCTACTACAACCCTAATCAGCCAAGGAATCATCCAGGATTTCAGTATGGAAACCCTGTGGGAACTGCAAATCCACAGCATCAGACACAGGGAGGATCCTCTAGTAGGCTACCACCTGGGTTCCCAAACAATTTCAACCAAAACCAAGGGAATTCCAGAAATAACTTCCCTAGGGCTAACTACCCTAGGAACCAATCAGCCTACTACCAGTACACTCAGCCTCTGCTCCATCCACAGCTGCATACTCAGCAACCTCAACTGGCGCTACCACCACAACAATCTCAATAAGCCCAACAACAAAGTCCTCTGAAAAACACTCCTTCTCAACCGAAAGATGAAATATCCTTGATAAGGCAGATGCTGCAATCTCAACAGACTATGCTCGCTAATCAGCAAGCGCAACAAAAAGCAGTAGAAGCCCAGCTTGCCCAGATTGCTGCACAATTGAAGCCTCCGGCAGGCACTTTTGTAGGGCAGCCCGAATCAAATCCTAAGCATGGACAAAATAGACATGAAAAGTTGAATATTGTCACCACAAGATCGGGACGCACTCTTCATGAGACTACCAAGATCACTCTGGATAATGATGATACACCTATTTTTATGACAAATGAGAGCCCGCAACAGGGAATTGAGAAGCCTTCAGAGGGCACAAAGGGCAAAGATAAAGACCAAGTGTCCGCAGAACCTGAAGTTTTGCAATATAAACCAAGAATCCCATATCCAGGTAGACTGCGAGAAACGAAGATGGACACCAGGTTTCAAAAGTTCAAGGAGGCAATGAAGAAACTATACATTGATATCCCGCTCCTTGATGCTCTTTCTGAGGTGCCAGCCTGGGGAAAATACCTCAAGACCTTATTATCAAGAAAGTACATCACTGAGGAGCAAGAAACTGCTAATCTTGCTCAGACCACTTCTGACATCATCTTAAACAAAATGCCAAAAAAGAAGAAGGACCCAGGTTCCTTCGGAATCCAATGTTGCATTGGAAATGCATCTACTAAAAAAGGATTAGCTGACCCTGGGGCCAACATATCCATCATGCCTTATTCTATGTACAAGCGTCTGGGTTTCACCGAATTGCTAACTACCGCAATGACTATTCAATTAGCTGATTCCACCATAACCGCACCTCTGGGGATCATTGAAGATATCCCAGTAAGGATAGGCAAGGATGCTTACGTTCCGTGCGACTTCGTTATCATGGATATTAAAGAAGACTTGAGATATCCGATCATTTTCGACAGACCTTTCCTCGCTACTGCCAGGGCGCTTATTGACGTCGAAGCTGGCACCATCATTCTTAGGCTCGGAAAAGAAGCAATTCAATTCCGAGTCCTTAATAGTATGAAAGGCCCCAGCATCCAAGAGGAGGTTTTCCTTCTTGACGCAATTCAACAAATGTCACAGTTAGAAATATCCGAGCCAGCTGACAAACTGGAGAATGTTCTAATTAACCCGGATGTTGAATTCTCTGCTAATGAACTAGTTCATCAGTGTCTGCAACATCTAGAAAAGGCCGAAGAAGCGCCAAAGGCCACTTTTGAAGAACTTAAAGCCATTACCATTATAGAAGCAACTGAGCCATCGAAAGCCCCTGAAATGAAGACTTTACCCACAGGGCTTAAACATGTTTTCTTAGATGAGGAAAAGCTATGCCCGGTCATCATCAGCTCTACCCTTACAGAAGATCAAGAAGTAAGGCTTCTGGATGAGCTGAGGAAGCATAAAAGGTCATTGGATATAAGATAACTGACCTAACGGGCATAAATCCAGCCCTGTGTATGCACAGACTTCCAATGGTTGAAGAATTCAAGCCCTCTCGCGAACATCAAAGAAAACTGAATCCTAATCTCAAGGAGGTAGTTCGTCTGGAGGTCCTCAAATTACTCAAACCTGGCATAATCTATCCTATTTCTGACTCCCAGTGGGTCAGCCCTGTCCAGGTTGTTCCAAAAAAAGGGGGCACTACTGTAGTGCTCAACGACAAAAATGAGTTAGTGCCTACCAGGACTGTAACAGGGTGGAGGATGTGTATTGATTATAGGAAGTTGAACAAAGCTACGAGGAAATACCACTTCCCTCTACCTTTCCTTGATGAAGTCCTGGAACGCCTAGCTCATCAAAAATATTTTTTCTACCTCGATGGTTACTCTGGGTTTTACCAAATACCCATACACCCGGAGGACCAGGAAAAAAATACCTTCACCTGTCCTTTTGGGACATACGCCTTTAGAAGAATGTCGTTCGGGTTGTGCAACGCACCCGCTACGTTCCAACGGTGTATGTCTACCATCTTCTCCGGTTTAACTGAATCCGTCATGGAAGTGTTTATGGACGATTTCTCAGTTTACGGAGATTCCTTCGACAACTGTTTAATCAATCTTGGACAAGTTCTGCAACGTTGCGAGGAAACGAACCTTATCCTGAATTGGGAGAAATGTCATTTCATGGTAACGGAAGGTGTCTTCCTCAGGCACAGGGTGAGTGACAGGGGGATCGAGGTGGATAAAGCAAAATTTGACATTATCTCGAAACTGTTGCCACCAAAAGATATAAAGGGAGTGAGAGCTTTTCTGGGTCATGCGGGATTCTACAGAAGATTCATCAAAGATTTTTCAAAGATAGCAAAACCCATGACCCAACTCCTGACTAAGGATACTGAATTCATCTTCAATCAAGAATGTATGCAAAGTTTCTCCACCCTCAAGAATGCGTTAATCTCCGCACCTATTCTGAGAGCACTGGATTGGTCACAGCCTTTTGAAATCATGTGTGACGCAAGTGATTACGCTATAGGGGCTGTTTTAGGACAGCGAATTGATAAGAAACCTTACGTTATCTACTACGCATCCAAAACGCTAGATGAAGCATAGAAAAACTATACTACCACAGAGAAAGAATTTCTAGCTGTCATCTATGTGTTTGAAAAAATTTTCACTCATATCTGATTGGTTCTAAGGTCATCGTTTATACCAACCACTCCGCCATTCGATACCTGATTCAAAAGCAAGATGCCAAACCCAGGCTCATCTGATGGGTGCTGATGCTTCAGGAATTCGACTTGGAAATTAAGGATAAAAGTGGAGTGGAAAACGTTGTAGCTGATCACCTCAGCCGTATCGAGGTTGACGAAGAAGATAAAATCCCTATCTGGGACTCCCTACCAGACGACCATCTTATGAAGGCCACTCATGGTTTCCCTTGGTACGCAGATATTGTTAATTATCTAGCCACAAGGATTATCCACCCCTCTGCTTCCCACCATGACAAAAGGAAGTTCCTTCATGACATAAAACAATATTATTGGGACGAACCCTACTTGTTTCGCCTTTGTTCTGACAGACTTTTCCGTCGTTGCTTGCCAGAAGAAGAAATAACCCCGGTCCTATAGCATTGCCATTCCGGACCCACGGGGGGCATATGAGTGTTAAGAAAACAACCATAAAAGTTTTACAATCTGGTTTCTTCTGGCCCACCATATCAAAGGACTCTTACGATTTCGTGAAAGCCTGTAACAAATGCCAATTTTCTGGCAATATATCAAAACGAGACGAGATGCCCCTCACTATGTGGCAGGAAATTGAGCTTTTTGATGTGTGGGGGGTAGACTACATGGGCCCTTTCCCTTCATCCTATGGCTTCTCTTACATCTTGGTCGCGGTGGACTACGTCTCAAAGTGGGTCGAAGTTGTACCCACTGTGTCCAGCGATTCCAAGCCTGTTATGAAATTGTTCAAAGATATTATTTTCCCAAGATTTGGAGTTTCGAGAACTGTCATATCAGATGGCGGGACCCATTTCTTGGAACGGAGTTTTGAAGCCTTATTGAAAAAGTACCGAGTCAATCACAAAGTCGCCACGCCTTACCATCCAAAGACTAGTGGTCAGGTGGAGGTATCTAATAGACAATTAAAAGCGATTCTTGAAAAGACGGTGAACAGAAACCGCACTGGTTGGTCCACCAAACTTCCTGATGCCCTTTGGGCATACCAAACTGCATATAAAACACCAATCGGAACAGCCCCGTTCCGTTTGGTGTACGGGAAGTCATGTCATCTTCCTGTAGAGCTGGAGCACAAAGTCTGATGGGCCATCAAACAATTAAATTTCAATCTCAAAAGTGCAGGAGAGAATAGACAACTCCAGCTGCAGGAGCTAGAAGAGCTCCGAATGACTGCCTATCAGAGCGCCAGAATATATAAGGAGCAGACAAAAATGTGGCACGACGGTCATCTCAAGAGGAAAGATATCGTCGTCGATGACAACGTACTTCTTTTCAACTCCAAGCTCAAGTTGTTTCCCAGAAAACTTTGAACAAAATGGTTCGGGCCCTTCACCATAAAGCATATTTATCCAACTGGAGCTGTGATAATTGTCGACAACAACGGAGGTGAAAGGTCGGTCAACGGTCATCGTTTGAAAAATACTACTCTACGACAGACAAAATGCCAAGACAAACCATAGAAATCAAAGACGACATGTCGTCGGCATAACAACATCACAGCTTCGTCGAGCTAGCGACGCAAAACCCAGGCGCTACTTGGGAGGCAACCCAAGATTTCAGTTCTTTTCCTTTAATTCCCGTTCTTTCAATTACTCTAGGTCAATCTTATGAAAATATACAAAAAATTCATATAACCAAAACAAACAAAAAAATAAGCAAAATCAAATAACATAATATATATATATAAACCAAAACAAACATAAAAATATAAAAAATCTCTTCAACCTTTACCCTTCCAAACGGTCCTGAAACTGTTTGGAGCCAAACGGTCTTGAAACCGTTTGGACTTCAAACGGTCTTCAAATCGTTTGGAGCCAAACGGTCCTGAAACCGTTTGGAGTCCAAACGGTCTTGAAACCGTTTGGAGCCAAACGGTCCTGACACCGTTTGGACTCCAAAGGGTCTTCAAACCGTTTGGAGCCAAACGGTCCTGAAACCGTTTGGACTCCTAACGGTCTTCAAACTGTTTGGAGCCAAACGATCCCGAAACTGTTTGGAATACAAACGGTCGCTAAACCGTTTGGTCTAGGGTTTTTGTCAGGTCAACCCCCGTTTCCTATAAATATAAACCCTACCCCCTCCTTCTCCTCTCTTCGACTCTCGAGTTTTCTCTAGCTTTCGCGAAAGACTATTCCATTGCCTTTGAACCCTCCTGCTCCCGCGCGATTCACCGTTCCACCTCCGTTCCACCGTCTTCTTCTCCTTCGTTGACGCTACCGACATCTGCATGGTAGTCCGTTTTTCTTTTCCACTTCCGCAATCATTCGTATCACCGTTAATGCCTTCGGTGTCGCTGCGACGTTTCCCCTTCTCCAACGATGGCGCCACCATCATCGTCGTCTTTACCGCCAACCTTGCCGCACTCATCTTCGTCGTCGATAGCTCTGTCCACCGTCACCTCCATTTTTACCGCCGTCGTCACCTTCATTTTAACTGCCACCGTCACCTTCGTTATAATCGCCGCCATCGCCGGCGTCTCCACCCTCCTTTCGTCGCTTCGCCTTCGCCGACTGTAACATGTCATTCCGCCTTCCAAACGGTTCCCAAACCGTTTGGGATCAAACGGTCTTCAAACCGTTTGGGACCAAACGGTCTTGAAACCGTTTGGGACCAAACAGTCTTCACACTGTTTGGGACCAAACGGTCTTCAAACCGTTTGGGACCAAACGGTCTTCAAACCGTTTGGGACCAAACGGTTTTCAAACCGTTTGGACCAAACGGTGTTCAAACCGTTGGGGACCAAACGGTCCTGAAACCGTTTGGCTTTCCATAATCTCTAAAAATACAAAAATATATATATACATAAAACCACATAAATACAAATAAAATCTGAATTGTTTCTAGACATGTCATTCTAACTCATTATCTCTCATTTTGCAGATATGGCATCACCAGCAAAGGAAGCCACCGGTTCTGATGAATCTCCAATCTGGACAATAGAGCAACTGCTAGCAGAACAAGCTAGACTCCAGAAGATCAGAGATGACTTCAACAGGACTGGAAAGACGCCACCTAATATCAAAATGATGCAAGTCCTGTGTGACCTTGATCACATCGAAAAGTGCCTAGCTGGGGCACCTGAAGAAGAAATTGCAATTTCTTCTGATCACAATGAAGGCTCAGAATACAGGCCTAATTCCGAGGAAGAATCCCCAGCCGAAAAACAAAAGGGGAAACGCAAGGTCCAGGAAACTGCAATTGGACAGCCCTCCAAGAAACGGGCAAGAAAACAAGTTCACCATGCCTCTGCTATGGATCAACCCCTTGCAAAACCTACCACCACCATCCATGTTACCACCCCCACTTTCCCTCCCGTCACCACCACAGTACCACCACCAGAAAATCTTTTCATACATACCACCCCCTCCACTGACAAAATCCTAAAACCCACTAAGTACGTCTGCTCCAGCATACTACTTAAGATGGGGATCCATGACTGCATTTTCGAAATGCTAGACAAAGCCAATCTCGCCAGGCTATGTCTAGTACCTGAGCTCTCCTATTCTGAACCCACTACCGAATTCTTCACCTTCCTTACCAAAGAACCCGTAGACATCATGGATAGAACACAGGACGGAGGTGATAGAAGGTTGGTCACCCATATCTTCGGCAACAAGGTTGTCTTAACAGAAAACATGTTGAACGAAGTTTTTATCGACAACCAGGAGCAGCTAACTAAAGCCAAGGCTGTGGGAACCGAGCACTCTGAGTTCAACAGACACAAAATTTGGAAATCTCTCACCGGGCTCCCCACCTATGATGCTAAGACGTGCAAAGCATCGAACATACATTCTGGATTCGTGCGCACCCTACACAAAATTCTTGCTGGCACACTCTTCCCCAGGACTGAAGGAGGAAACGTTATAATTTCGGATCTCTTTATTCTCTGGTCCATCCTAAATGGAAGGCCAGTCAACATTGGATGACAAATAATCCAGAAATTATCAACTTACGCCCTGGGGAAGGAAATATGCATGGGGGGCCATGTCACATCCATCATAAAATACCTTAAGATGGACATACCCCTACCTCGTTGCACGCAAATAAAGAGCGACATCCTTACCAATGAACAAACTTTGAAGAACTCCTTCATTATCAAGGAAAAGGATGTGAAACTGCATTATGTCTTCTGCCCTACAGTCAAGTCATCAAGAACGCTCCTCCCGCTTCCGGAGCTTGCAAACTATGACACAGAAAAACTCCTCTTCTTTGACGAGGAGATTACACAACTCTTAGCTTCGGTTAAAGCGGCCGACAAGAAAGAAAAAGCGGGACAGACAGAGCTCGGTATCACAGCCCCGGCAGATCGACCATCAAAAATACCTGTCAAACGACCTTCCAGAAGGCAGTCGTAGGCACAACAACTGTCGGGGACACCAACATCAAAGCCAAATCCAGAAGCTGAGACCCTCCATGAAGAAGTCTTAACCACCTCATCAATCGACTCTTTCATTCAGAGTCTACATGACCATCTAACCGCCACCACCACTCCACCTTCCACCTTTCCAACATCTACCACTCCTCCCTTCTTCACCACATCCGCGCAACCATTCACATCCTCTTCTTCACCCCTTTTTCCTTCGGGCTCTCCCTTCTCCACTCCTATGCCTGACTTTACCACTTTCCTATTCCCCTCCACAGTTTCTACCCCATCTCTATCACTCCCACCGCTTTCACCTGAGATACCACCACCTTTCACATCCACCACCACCCTGACACCGTTGGTAACTCCATCTATAGTCACCACGCAGTTCGGGGCATCCTCAGTGTCTCTTCCGCAAGGCACTACCACCCTCCCACATAGACCCCAGCCACCCCACCCTTCCGCCTCTGGGGTCCCTTTTGCCAATATCGGTGAGGAATTCGGCCGTCAATTCGACGTCATCCGAAACCTCCTCACCGATCCTTCTAACATTTTACATTCTATTTTTTCTTGTGTGCAGGGAATATCGAAATAGGTGGCCACAATCAACGAGCAGAACAGAGCCTTTCCCAACATCCTCCAAGGGTTTCAGCAACGACAAAATGAGGTGGCTACGCAAGTTGAGCACATCAACAGCCACTACAATAACTTGCCGGATCTAGTCCTTGGAGCGATGCGCCAGCAAGAAGTGACGGCAAAGCAAGTTGATGAGATCTCTATGCAGACTCAACCTCTGCCTGAGACTCTCCGCGAGCTCCAGCAACAACAAGCAGTTTTGAGCACGCGCTTGGACACCATCAACAGCACCCTCACACAGCTACATAATCGCCAAGAGGAGTCAACTAATAATGACATCCAGCAGCTGCGTGCTCAAGTTACAGATCTAACAGCACGTCTCCTCTCCACCGAGGGTCGATATAATGATCTCAAAGAATCCCACGACGCACTGCTCGAAACACACGAGCATCTGCAAGTGGCTTTCGATGAGTTACAAGCCACCCATCGGCGGTGCAAAAAGACCGCAAGTAAAAAGCCAGCAGACAAGGCAACGGCTGACAAGGATGGCGATAGTGACAAAGAAGAAGAAGACTCCGACTCATCTGCTGACTCGAACAATGATACCACCTCCTCAGGTGATAAATCTGATGATGGAGAGGACCCAGGCAATGCAGTAGAACCTTCTCACAAAGGTTCCGACAAAGGCCACCATGACGGTGAACATCACCCCAAGTCCCCACACAATGATAATGTTAACATGTCATATGGGGACCAATTCCTTAATTATTCCACTCTGGGGTCCATCGGGGAGTCAACCAAAGACGCGGCTTACGCTAAATTCCAACAATGTATATTAGGAACCAGCGCAAGCCCGCCCACAAAAACCGCCCCACCTCTCTCCACGCTCGACATGTCGGTGCCTTCCCCCTGACCAGGACGAGGTAGAACGAGTAAGCTTAGACACAGATGAAGACCTCGATTCTGCCTTAGACTCAGAAGACGGTCTACAAAACCATGCAGAAGCCCTGGTACAACCCGCTTCTCCCCCTCCGCAGGAGCTTCCCCCGCCACCACCTCTACCAAACAAAATGCATGATCTTGATATGACGGCCATATCCACATTAGATGCTCAGGACATTTTTATACTGAACACTATTGTGGATGATGCAAAGGCAGGGGAAGACGTCATCTACAATAACACCAAAACCAGGCACAAGATGACAAGAGAAGACTTCCGCCACATCCTGCGACCTCGGTCCACGATGCCGATGGCAATTTTCCGCGTCCTTCTTGCCAATTGTATAGAAATGTATAGAAGTTCTAAGAGGCAGCAGCCCGTTTTCAACGCCTCTCCTGCTCTGTCTATTGGCCTTTTATACAAATACATACGAGCAAAATCAATCAAGCGGCTACGTGCCGGTTTAGCACGACGGGCACGTTATCTTACCGTGCCCTTTCAAGTCTCAGATCATTGGCTATTTATGATCGTCGACACCGAAGCTCGGGATGCCAAGGTCTATAATTTTTGCGGCATTGAGCTACCCACCAGTACAATAAACTTCGTTGGTGAAGCAGCAGGTGAAGCGCGATGTATACCCTTCCGGCTGCTTAAGTTAATTTGGGTTGCACGCCCATCGCTCTGCCAAGATTGGAGCCAGCCCTGGTTCCAAATAATAAACCCTCAAGTTCAAGCTACTGAGGGATCTGGGGATTTCCCTTTCTGCACCATACGTCACATCCAAGCGCTGAACTAAGAAATCCCTTTTGTGGACCTAATCGCTGAAGATTTTCATTCCTTGCGAGGGCGTTACGCCATGGAACTCATCTATGATAGAAGGTTCTTCAAGGACCCAACAATGACTCCAGATGACGTCCCTCGTTACCTTTTTTTAGCTGTCCAACGCCCGCAGAGGCGACCTTTCTGCCAAAATCTGAAAGAGTTGGAGAAATCAAAGGACTCGGCCTTAGCTATCGAGCAAAGTAAAGGAGACATCGATCCTTTTCCTGCCATAGAACCAACCTTTCCTGACTTCGATCACAGTGCTTGCAAAGGTCTCAACGACCTCGAGCTACGTCTCATTATGACGCGGCTTTCAGCCGAAAAGGATGAGCTCGTATTCATGTCTAGGGACATTTTAGTTATGGCAGATACGCTTCGAGAGACTTTACAGGTTAAAGGATCCCTCTCCGTAAGCCTTATGGCTGCTTACCAGTTTCTACTCAGCCAAAATAACCCCACTACATATATGGAGTCCCCGTACATGAAAGATGATCTTCTAAAGCTCAAGAACTTCGGTACAACTGAAGCACTGATCTCCTTTCTACAGTACACAACGCCGAAGTTCATCATGTTACCCTTCCTTTATCATGAGCACTGGATGCTCCTGGAAACAAACCTAACAGATGGAACAACTACAATATATAACAGTTCCAATAGCCAGTACAATCCACGATATAAGAATTATGTCATGACACCAAGGATGCCAACAGAGGTAGTGGCGAAGGAATGCGCTGAAAAATTAATCAACTTTCTAAGTCAGCACACAAGGGCTTATGACAAAGAGCATTTTCATTGCCCTGCCTTCAGCCACAAATGTCCCCAACAAATCTGACAATCAAATGACTGCGGCTTCCACGTCCTCTACTGCATGTACACCATCATCGTCCTTCAAAGACTAGTAGAAGATATGACTGACGTGGATTACCACGCTCTACGCGGATAGTTCGCAGCAAATCTATTTCAATCACCAGGGGCAAATTCAGAATTACCTTAGCCTGTAGCCCTTGTCATCGTACTTCTCCGCCTCTCACTTTGACACTCTGAGGACAAAGTGAGTGATAAGTTAGGGGGGTACATTAGACAAGGGAGAGGTATCATTTCTAAATCTCTCTTTCCCCATTTTCTCCTTTCTCTGTTTGTACATATTTTCTTTTCTTCTTTTTCCTCTTTAACTTTCTTTTTAAATAACCCTTTTTGAATAAAGTCACTCTCAGTTAACTTTAGATTCATGTTAGTCCCCAAAAGTAAATAGCACTTAGACATTTAACGGCGATTTAATAATGTCCCTCCACTATTGATTTTCATGTTTTTGCTTCACTTCTTTATCTGACTCTCCACAGGTCAATATCAAGGCAGAAATAAGCCAGGCTTTCAAGGGTGAGAGGGGCATCAGGCATCTTCCAAATCAAGAAGCTCTACAAGTGGACCACAAACCAAATAAGTGCATGTTGAAAAACTCTAAGAACAACTTTCCTCTCTTCAAAATAAAAGAGGCTTGGCCGCCCAAAATAAATTCCCAAACAAAATCCCAAAACCCAAGCCTGTGAGTCTTCGAATAAAATCCAGAGAGTCGAATAAAATTATGAGAGTTGTGCCATAAATAAGGATCTATATAAAGAACTGATGAAGGTCTCACCCGGCCGGCACATTCAGCTGCCCTCACAAAGGCAGATGTGTCGTGCCCGATAGTGAAACCCTAAGGTATCCAAATATATGAAAGGCTTATAAAGGACTCACCCGGTCGGTACATTCAGCTGCCCTCACAAAGGCAGATGTGTCATGCCCGGTAGTGAGATCCTAAAAGCATAGACAACCCCTCCCCCACTTGAAGGGGGAGTTACACTTCAAGCCTTTAGCCAACCCTCATACCCTCTCTAGCTTCCAGTAGGTCTTTTAGAGAGGTATAAAGCTGATTAGAGTCAACAACATGCACAAAATAAAGGTGGCCCCGATGCGAGCTATGAGATATGGAAGGAACCTGAGACCCAAGCAACTCTCGAAACCTGAAAGAGTCAAGGAAAGCAATAAGACCTGATATAACCTTAGGAGAACTCAGATTAAAAATTGAAACAAGAGTATGGAAATTCTAAATAAAATCGCCTCGCCATTACATGCCTCAGCTCTATCTAACTTGAGGATAAGCTAGACTCTAAGTTAGGGGGGGTGATAACCTCCAACTTTGATGATTATCTCAGTCTTTTTCTTTAGTTTTCCACACTCTTTCTAAATTAAATATATACATAATCCCTAAATTTTCCCTCTTATTATAAATATATTATCATACTAACTTTTCCCTTTTATATATGCAGAAAAACACAAAAAAATTATCATAAAAAACTAACTCAGCCTCAGACCGCATGAAGCCAAACGGTCCCGAGACCACATGGAGTCAAACGGTCCCAAGACCGCATGAAGCCAATCGGTCCCAAGACTGCATGGAGTCAAACGGTCCCAAGACCGCATGAAGCCAATCGGTCCTGAGACCGCATGGAGTCAAACGGTCCCAAGACCGCATGAAGCCAATCGGTCCTGAGACCGCATGGAGTCAAACGGTCCCGAGACCGCATGGAGTCAAACGGTCCCAAGACCGCATGAAGCCAATTGGTCCCGAGACCGCATGGAGTCACACGGTCCAGAGACCGCATGAAGCCAAACGGTCTTGAGGTCCAAACGGTCTTGAGGTCCAATCGGTCCCGAGACCGCATGGAGTCACACGGTCCCAAGACCGCATGAAGCCAAATGGTCTTGAGGTCCAAACGGTCTTGAGGTCCAAACGGTCTTGAGGTCCAAACGGTCATGAGGTACAAACGGTCTTGAGGTCCAAACGGTCTCAAGATCCAAAAAGTCTTGAGGTCCAAACGGTCTCAAGATCCAAACGGTCTTGAGGTCCAAACAGTCTCAAGATCCAAACGGTCTCAAGATCCAAATGGTCTTGAGGTCCAAACGGTCTCCAAACCGTTTGGACTTCACTTAAGGCCTATAAATAAGACCCCAAGGGTCCTCAACCAAGCATCAAGTTTCAGACGTCCAAAGGCTGCCTCAATCACTCCAGAGCTCTTGCGATTTCCATCCTCCGCCCTGGGGCTGCCGGTCTGAGACCCATAATCCATCTCAAAGCTGCTTTCTCTCTCTCCACCAAAGAAGGTGGGAAGAGGGAGATCTCATCATCACGCAACCTGTGAAGCTGGTGGATCGTTTCTCTCTCTCCAAGGGGTTGACTTTCCTCTCTCCTTTATGGGGATGATGCACTTTCTCTCTCTTCTTTCCTCCTTCTTTGTCCTTGTCATGAGCGAGTAGTCTCTTTCACTAGGGTGTGGGGAGTAGCCCCGCTACCCATTTTTTCATATCATGTAAATGTAATCAATAATTTGTAATATAGAGTTCTTATCTTTTCAGTTCACATCAAACGTTTAATGAATGCATGTTGCTTGATCTCCAACTTGTGTTATCCTCTATCTTTTAGTATGAATTGTCTACGTTTGTACTATTAGATTCGAAACTCGTTTGTATGTTGGTTCTTGATGCATGTATCCACCGTGCATCTATTTCGGTATCTAGAAGTGTATCTCAAGAAGTGGAGTAAACTCACTATCATTCGTTACACTTTCATACTATGAAATGGAATCAGTTGACGTATGAAAGTGCAACCTTGGTAAGTCGAGGAACACACTTTGCGAGGGGAATGATGCAAAGTAGGTGACCATTTGTTTGGGAATGGCTGACATTGCAACATTCCCGCACTTCTCGTAGTTAGTTCTCCGAAAGGAAACTAAGTCTACAAAGATACTAACTGACTAAACTCTTTTTGCAGGTTATGTTTTGCTTTGCATGAGTTGATCCTTGTGTAGTGGCGGTGAAAACCCGATCACACCCTAGTGACTTTTATCATAGTTTAACTTCTTAGATTTTCTTGCTTGCTTTACTTTACATGTTCTTAGATTAAAACAACAAAACCCAACTTTCGATTTAAGTGCCTACTAGTAAGTGATTTAGTGAAATTCTAACGTTTTCCATCTTGTTGCTTGCAACAAGACCGTTGTCCTGAGGATTCGACCCTTAACTATACTACGATAAGACTTCCATGTATCTTAGCATACGTGGGTGGAGTTCTTTACCTAGTATATGCAAGGCTAAACCTAAAGACTTACTATCTTTAGGATTTTTAGTTGGTGCACGCAATTCCACGTAAGTGGAAGCTCCATCAGGTATATGACCCTGTGATATAAACTGAAGTTATTATGGAGGATAATAGGAAGATTTAACATGTATGAAATGGAACATGGACATTTCGTGATTCAATTATCCTGCAAAAGGGACTATGAAGAAGCTTTAACGGGAGGTCCATGGATGATTTTTGGGTTAAATCTGGTAGTATGGGACTGGTACCCCACGTTCAAGCCAAAGGGAGATTTCCTAGAAAACTAGTAATATTGGTAAGAGTCTTGAATCTGCCCATTCATTTATATGTACCTACCATGTACGAGTACCTGGGACTTGCACTTGGTAGACTCATCAAAGTGGATGAGCATACGGCCAGAAGAACCCACACTAAGTTTTCCAGGCTGGCAGTGGAGCTGGACATGTCAAGAGAATTGGCCACTATGATACTCATCAACGGGGTTGAATATGAAGTCTATTATGAAGAACTTCCATGGGCCTGCGCATTATGCGGACAGGAAGGACATACGTCGAAGAATTGCGAGACACAATTAGAAAGTCCCACAAATGAGAATGAAGCAGCCGATAAGAACCAATTGAACACATCGGTTGAACAAAATGCATTTGAGGAAAGCTGGCAGACGCAGAGGTCCAAGAGAGCAAGATGCAGGAACACAAACACCGATATAGAGCAACCAAGACTACATATACAGAATGTGTTTGACAACCTGAATGAGGAGGCCATTGAGGAAACAAATCAAGTAGAAACGGGAGTTGTTCCGATGAGCACGAATGACGTGACTGAAGGACAGACCAAGAAGACAGCAAAGGTGTGGAGAAAAAAAAGGCAACCAAGCAAACAGAAAATGCGGGGAATTCGAAAGGGGTTTTGGAGGGTAGGATTAATACCGAAGAACTGAATAGCATAAAGGAAAAAAAGAAAGGAAAGGAGAATACTGAGAAGCATATGGTAGTCTCACCAGAGGTTGATGAAGTCATCGAAGTGATACAATTGGAGGAAACAACCGAAGGAAATTGTGAGACAAATGAAGAGGGAAGAAATCAGAGTTCACAAAGTCTGATAGCAAATGCAGAACTAAATGAAATCAATGAGGCTCTAGTGTCTAACATAGCAGCAGGTATGGGCAGAAAATGTAAAAGCAACGGAACCAAAATGAAGAGGAAAAAGAAACAACAACTCACAACATCAGTATCCAGAAGGAAAAGCTCTCGGAAATCAGTTTGCCAAATATAGCCATCATACACATCAGAGCAGCAAACTCAACAGGATGAAGGGGGGAAGACAACTACGCCCCAGAGGATGAGGAGCTGGAAACTCAAATAGCAAGCATGGAGGAAGAGGAAGCCCCCAAAAATCATACCAACCATGTATCCATCATTCCATGTTAGACTTAATGTACTGGAATATAAGGGGATTAGGCAAACAAGGGCACATACGAAACCTTAAGGAATTGATTGCACATCACAAACCAAAGATTATAGCCTTAGCTGAACCATGGATAAGTGGAGAGAAAGCACGACAGACCATTAAAAGATTGAACTTCTCAAACTCCTTCCGAGTAGAAGCCCAAGGATTCTCCGGGGGCATTTGGGTCTGTTGGAATGATGCTGAATGTGACTTAAAGATCATAAATTATCATCGACAATTCATCACCTGTTGCATTAACAACTCTACTCTTGTCTCATTTGTTTATGCCAATCCTCATACTGCAGTGAGACAACTACTTTGGAAACATATCACACATATGGGGTATTCCATATCCAAGCCATGGATTGTGTTAGGGGACTTTAACACTACGTGCAATCCAAGAAAAAGAAGCGGAAACATTCACTATAATTTAAATGAAGCCAGAGTTTTCCAGGAAATGATATTGGAGGCAGGTCTATCAGACATGGGATTTTTGGGACCCAAATTCACTTTTAAAAGGGGATCTCTGCAACAAAGGTTAGATAGGGCTATTGCTAACCATACTTTCCTACAGAAATATCATAATTATCATGTTGTGCATCTACCGAGAATGCACTCAGACCATAATCCACTGTTGGTAAAAAAAACGTGATTCCAAGGAGGATACCGGGAAGGTTCATCACGAAGGCAGTGTGGAACAAGAACAGTGAATTCAAAGATTTAATCGTCGAAGGGTGGAACAATGTGAATGACTTCAACACGGCGTTGGAGAAAGTGAAACCCATACTCATACATTGGGACCGCAGGCACATGAGGGATGAGCGAAACAAAAAAAAGCCTGTTAATGCACCACCTGGGATGGCTGGAAAAGGACCTTGCATGCAACTATAATGATATCACGGATAGCATTTACACAAACATGAAACTGTGGTTGGAAGAAATTTTAAAAGAGGAAGAGAAAGATTGGAAGCAAAGAAGCCATATAGATTGGCTGCGAGATGGGGACTCCAACATGAGGTTCTACAGTGCATATGTCAATCAAAGACACAGACATAATACCGAACTGCAATTGAAGAATCGGGAAGGAGAATGGATAACTGATGAAAGCAAACTGAGGGAATTGGTACGCAGCCATTTCTAGGAAATATTAACTGAACCTGTCCACTGCGATGTACACTGTTACAACCCTAATTTTGGGTTCATTTGGTGAGAAATGTAATTTCTCATATTAAAGATATTTGAACAAATAATGATATAATTTGTTTTGAATACATGGATTTTGTTTACAATAGCCTTGATGTTGTGTTGTGGGCTTTATTGGCTATTAGGCCCAAATAACAAGAGAATTCAATTAGTAAATGAATAATTGAATTTTCTTTAAAGAAAAGAAAAATGTGGAAACCTCTAGAAGGCAAATCCAAAGAGGGATTTCATGCCTCTTGGGTTCCTTGGGTTCCAAGGAGTTCAAAGTTGCATAAAGAGTGTAATATGAAAAGAAAATATCAATTAAGTATTTCTTTATTAAGAAAGAAATTGAAAATAATGATAAAATGTATAAAATGAATGGAAAGAGGCATAAATGAGATTTCTTGGTGAATTTTCGTATCCATGAGGTTGATAATATTAAAAGGAATGCCAATGAGGAATATAAAAGAGAAATAAAGAGAATACCTCAAAAAGAGTTATTTTAATAAGAAATAAACATGATAATGAAGAAATAATGCATATAGATGCATCTAGAAGGATAATGAATATCCAATAAAAGGGATTTCGAAATAATAGAGTTTCTTGGGATCCAAGGAGTCCCAATAAAGAGGAAGGGAAAGAGAAAATACTAAAATTGCAAAATAAGAGGATAATGTGATACATTATTAATGGATTATGTGGTATTGTAGAAGAGGGAAGTATTTTTCTAATAAAGGAAAATAGAATTTCGTGCCATTAGAATATAGGGCAAGTACTAAGAAGATAAAAGAAAAGATTTTCGAAATCCTAATATCAAAAGAAGAAGGAATATTAAAGAAATATGAGAGAGAGAGAGAAACTAGCTTCTTAATGAAGGAATCGCATTCCTATTAGGAAAGGACTTGTTTCCTCTTGGATGAGTGTCTAAGGGCGTGGATACCCTCCCCTATATAAGGGGTAGAGCCTTTTGGCCGAGTTTAAGACAATTCCAAAGCACCTTTCTCTTCCCTTCTTCTTGTTTTCATCCATGAACCCTAGCCATGTGAGTGGGTCAATTCTGAAGGCCTCAATGAGCTGCGATGGGTTTTGATGAAGGAACTAAACTCCTACAACCACCCCAGGGAGAATTGGTCATCTTTCACAAAGCTTCATCGTCCCACAACTCCTGTCGGAGGTCTGCACACAGGCAACAGGTTGCGGGATTAGCACACCTAGGGATGTCCATCTCATCCGTGACCTGAAGCTTCCCTGCGTGCGCAGGGGTCCGTCGGAGCCAGGGCGACGAGTTCCGGCCAGTTGCGTGCCTTAGAGCGATGGGAATCGACCCCACGATCACTGCAGCATGACCAAGAAGTGCAGGTCTTGGCGCGTTGGGAAACGGTTACCTGGGATGCCAAGAGGAGGCACCCTGGGTACGGAAGAGGGAGACGATGGAAGGGCGGCCATTCCCGGCCACCCACGGGCCCTGGAGTGGAGGGGATAAACCCCCACAATCGTCCTGGTCGACGACAGCGTAGGGCTGCGGAGGTTAAAGAAGAACCGAAGGTGTTGGACGGTTCTACCCCTCATGGGCGTGAAGGAGTGGTTTGCGACCCAGGGGTATAAGTGAGATTTTGTTATAACTTAAATCCAAGGTATGTGCGTGGAGTAAGTTGCCTACGTGGCACTTTTCTATTGGTCCTTATGTGTTTATTTTGCAAAATTCATATTTACATATTGGTAACTCCGATTAAGACAAGTAATATATGAATTTTGCTCAGAAAAATGGGAGGAATCCAATAAAAATATATTTAGAAGCTAATTCCTCTTTCTATTCTAAAAGTAGTGTAAATTATCATCTTTAATGAATTAAATATTAAGAAACCCTAATTTGAAATGAATAAAGTGTTTAATAGGGTTTAATGGATCATTAAAGTTGATAATAACATGTTAATTGTAAAAAGGTACTTTAAGATGGAAAAGGATGATCTTTGCATGTAATTAGTTTAATTTAGAGATTATGTGCATAAATATGCTTGAAATTTAAAAAGTACATAAAGCTATCATCTTTAATGATTTAATTAATGAAAAACCCTTAGATTTGATGATAGATGGATTTAATGTTGTTCAATGGATAATTCAAGCCAATATTAACATGTTGTTGATAAATGTGAAGATAGAATCTAAAAAGATGATCTTTTTATATAATTGGCTTAATTTAGGGTTTTGTGCATGAATATGCATTAAAGGGATTGAAACCCCTAATTTAGATGAATATGTCTTTTAATTATTTTGATGGTTCAAATCCATGAATAAATAGAGATATGATGATCCTAAGTCAATTTGGGTATAAAAGACTATTAAAATGGATAGTTGAGCAATTAAGGTTCATATGAGTAGAAAAGAGTATTTTAGGGTTTGTTGACCTAAAAGGGATAAAGTTTGAGGAATTGATCTAAGAAACCCTAATGAAGATTAATAAAACCTTAATTCGGATTAGAAACCCTAGAAAGTGAATCCAAGTCAATAAAGTAGATTCTTGATAAAGTGTGTAATAAATAGAGTACATATTCTTTTCAGGAATTATGTGATGATTGAATTGCTTGCTTGGATTGCATTCTTGGTTGGGTTTGCTTAATGCTTGTGAAATCATCAAATCAGGTATGTGGTTACGCTTATGATTATCCCGACTAGTTTTCTGAGGATTTTATCGACATTTCCCTCATGGCTTGAAATAACTGTTGGATGCTTTTATTTCATGCAACTGTAGAGTGACTATGACTATCACTATGCATATACATGTATAGCTGGCTAGATCCGAGTCCACCTCTGTGTCTTGTAAAGGCTAAAAGGGGGTAACCTAGAGTAAGGTCTAGGTTATCGTGGGTTAGAAATTGGGCTACCAAGTGTAGTTCCATGAGACCCATTAGCCTGCCATGAGTTAAGGAGTGGGCTACTTACGAGTAGTGCCATGTGACTCAACCCTAGAAATTGGTTCACCTATAGGTGGGACTATGAGGGGTTTAATGGGGATCTACCATAAGGAAGGTAGTATCCAGGTCCACTGTAGGGATAGCATAGAGGATAGGGTACTCATGGATCACGGAGTTATATTTAAAATGTAATCTTGGTTGTTAAATGATTAACTGAATGATTACGATGTTATCATATTTGCACATTTATTGTTTCCCCCACATACCAGCTTCGGCTGACCGACGTTTTGTTTGTCGGCGTTTTAGGTTCAAGCCAAAAGGACAAACAGTAAATCGTCATATTGTGATATACATGAAGTAAAATATAAGGAGGATTAGTTAGAGTAGAATCCATAAGTGAGATCCAAGTTTTTAAAAAGGTATGCAAAAGTTTATTTTCTTACAGATTTCCAGTATAGTCAGTTAAAATTTGATAATTATTCTTGGTTAATTGCTGAACCTTTGATCTGGAAGTTATGGGTGCGGCTTCGACCTCTCGGTCTCCCTTAATCGGGGGTTATCGGGAGGTGGGGTCGTAACATTTGGTATCAGAGCGTAGATTCCTCACTTAACCATTAATAATTATTAAATTTTACAAACTCCGTAGAACCCAAGGGAGTTATTAGAGGATTATTCGAAAGACGGAGGTGTCTAGAAAAGGATCACGACCGGGGGCTGGCAATACTTTCCTTCGCACCACTAGTCGGAATACGAGGACTCCTGGATCTGTGTGACTGCCTGGCCAAAGTCTTAGGGTATGATTCGAAATAAGATACCTTTAGGACTCTCTCATCTTATTCATCCCTTCTCAACTCAAATTTTGTTAAGGACCTTAAGGATTAGGGTTTCTCTCTTCTCCTCACTCTCTTGAGGTATGGGTAAGGTTGATAAAGGTCTATGGAATCCTCCATCAAATTAATGAAAAGCATGTAAATAAGATGTCATGGACATAAGCTTTATAGATTAAGGGAAAACTAAAGGATAGATACATGCTTAGGTCATATGACATAAGTTGTCATGCCATCAAAAGAGACCTGAGGCTAGACCTTCTTGTTAGGAGGATAAATAAAGAGAGTTAGTCTTGGAGATAGAGATATCCATTACAAGTAGAGACCTGGCACATCCTCTGAGGATGATGTTAACCCTAACCCTAAGTGAAGGTTAGAGAGAGAGACAACATGATGAGTTAGATGGCATGGTAAACTAGGTGTTTGGATAGATATGCCTTGGATGCCATATGAGCCATGAGAGGTTGGATGATCGAGTGCCTTTAGCGACCTAACCCTGGGAAGGGTCACGTTAGAGTGAAGGATAGCTCCTTCATTGATGAGGTTAGAGAAGAACCTATGGACACCCCATGAACTTATATGAGCATGGCTTAACAGGCACCCAGAATGAATCAGTAGTGCGAGAAATAGGTTGAAACCCTGGCTGGGAGAGTTTGATGGATAGCTTATGTGATAAGCCTAAGGGGCTATGGATAACCTTGAGCGAACATAAGTTGAACTTAGGCTTCATCTAGGTAGGGGCATGCTTTTGGGGTTGATCCTTCACGAAGAGAGGACCTCTAATGGTGAGGTTGGTTGTAGGGTTAGCTCTAGAAAGACGACAGGAAACCAAGCAAGAAGGTTGGAAACCTAAAACCCCGAGAAATGAGGAACAGTGGGGCGTCGAGGGTGATGCGACCTAAGTGGACGTTTGTAGTTGCCTCATGCATGCTCCCTGGAGACTGATGATATCTTGGTGTCCTTAGAGGAACTAAACCCTAGAGAGAGGATAAGTTTGCTAATACCTCTGTACCTATGGTATAGATGAGAAGAAGAGTTCCTTAAACCATGTAGAGGTTTAGTAACAGGTTGAAAGGCCTTGTAACTTATTGTTTGTTCTTGAGGAGGGCTTGACTCTGAAGTGTTTCTCAAGTAGAAGGATGACAGGAAGTGTGTGTCATGCCTGATTCGTGGATAATAGATTGAGCATGTAGTTGGTCATCAAAAGTGAACCTATGGTTCCTAGGCCTAAGAGGGGAAGTGGGGAACCTAATGCTCATGATGAGAGTTGAGTTTCTATAGAAGCGAGCATGGTACTTCTTATGTTAAGAAAAAAGGAAAACCCCTTAAGATTTAAAGGTATGTTTGATGAACCCCTCACGAGTAAATGGATGACATGGGAAGGTATGATCATGATCCAATGTTGAGGATGAGAACAAGTATGACCCAACATGGTTTAGTAGGTGGTCAGCTTGTTCCTTAGTAGCTTACTAGGGTTAAGCATGCTTAGGTGGATGTAAACCCAAGGCATAAGGACGTTTGTGACCTGTGTTATCAAGGTGAAGTTTTCCTCCCATCATGTGAGAAGGGGCCCTTTGGTGGGGTGTTTACCAGTTTTGTTGGTTTAAGTAACCTAAATAGGTCTCATAGGATCGTGGGAAGCTAAGTGAAAAGTACATGGTATGAGAATGAGCCTGTAGACCCATCGATAATCATCTCTATGTGCATGTGGATGTGTTACCATGGAGGTAACCAGTATGGGGCCTGACTATGGTAGGCAAGTTGCCATGACCCCTATGAAAGGATGAATGTCAGCCCATGTATCCAAAGAGAGATGATGAAGGCTTGGGTAAGGTTCTAAGTTGGACATGTACTATAATAGAATCCTAAAGCTATCCTAGGGTTAGGTAGGGATAAGACCGATGGAGGTAGGTTGCCTAATTCCCTAGTTACACGTGACCATAGGGTCGGGAGGTAACAGCTATCATTGTCTGAGGACCATGGGTTAGGAGATTGATCACCTTCATGAACTCATGGGACCCAAAGGGAAGATGAGTAGGGCACTCTCTGGAATGCATAAGGGAAGAGGGATGACCCCAAAAGTGCTGACACCCTATAGATCTAGAGGGGATGACCAAGGATTATGTGTAAACCCAAGTAGGTTCGAAACCAGTGTTCCATGGAAATAACCTTGACATCGAGATGATTGTAATATAGAGGCATAAACGACACGTTTCAACTTAGATTTAAAGGTGTACTGGAAAGGTGGGATGTACCATCTCTACTCTTAGAACAGGAAGAACTTTGTATTTGAACTGCAGCCAAATGCTTATTTCCTCTTGTTATGGGAGTGAGAGATAGGACAGTACGCATGCCATACACCAAGGATAAAGATGATGTGGGTTGGAACGTTGCCACGAGATATGGGGACAGAGAAGATAACGTACCCTGGTAAAGTGAACGATACATGGATGGTTTACCAACACTAAGAGGAATGAGCTAGTCACCTTATGAGGATGTTTTGATCATGAGATATGAGTCATATAAGGTTGAGGTTGATCACCAAGAAGATGAGCTCAAAGTGTTCTCAATGAAGATAGATTTAGAGCTGAGATGAGGTAATAAGTGGAATACATGGAGGTGTATGTCATCAACATTACCTAATACATAAGGATGTGAAGTGGTAATGGATGCTCTGGTTGAGTTATATATGCCTGGGCTAGAAGAAGTTGAGGTTTTTAGGCTAACCCTAAGTTTGGAAAGGAGTTGTATTTTGGCTAACACTCAGATGTAATGAGATATGTTGAACAAGTTAATGATTGTTTGGTTACCCAGTCTAGTCCTTGACATAATGAAAGGATAGTTTAGAGCCTCAGATGCATTTCTTTGGATAGGAAGGTAATAAAACCCTGATGAGAGTGGTTTAGGGTTTCTGAGGAATCGATCTTAAGGAATCATGACATGCAGGAGATCATGATACACCTTGGTACTACAAAGATAATGAGTGACAGTGGTACTTTAGATACCTAAGATAAAGTTGTATGTGGTATATGGCCATGCAATCTGAGGGTGAAGGACTAAGACCAGTAACTCGTGCATTGATATAAAGGATAAAGAGTCCCTAAAAGAGAAAGGGAGTTCATCACTATGGATGTTGTAAGTCTCCCCTGGATCAAGGAAGGTCGAGATGCAATATGGGTTATGGTAGATCGCCTTACCTAGATGACATGAGAAAGAAAGAGTATTGTCAAGGGACAAGATCGGGTTGGACTACATATGAGAGAGATGACTCAACTATACCATGAGGTTGAGTATAAAAGTTCTTGAGTTTGACCTAAAGGTTCCCTTCCAAAAGGTGGAAGTAGATACATGAAGAACTCGATGTTAGTACAGTTTATCACCCCTAACTAATGGTTAGTATGATCCAGACTAAAGGGTCTAATGAGAGTATATGTGCTCATTCAGGGTGATAGCTAGAGACAATTCTTGTCCTATGCAAGATGTGAAGATAACCACCATAGCCAGTATCGGGATTTAAAGAAGCTCTGTAAGAGAGGTTGTGTCGGTCACCACTTCAGTAAGGTGATGTTGGTGAAAGGACCACGTCATGGTTAGAAAAGGGCCATAGTGTGTGTAGATGAAGTCACTTTGATCGTGCAATGGCTGAAAGGAGCCTAGAGACGACAAGAGTTGTGAGCAGATGCAAAGTAGACTAACATACAGTTCACTGTGGGAGAATATGTGATATGAAAATCCGACCCCTCTAAGTTATAGCTAAGAGAGCTAAGTCCTCGATGCATGGGTTCTTTTGTCATGGTTTGGTGGAAAAGGTTAACTTTGATCTTACCCCTCAGGATAAAGTAATGTGTGATGAGTTCTGTGTGTCTAATTTAGAGTACTATGTGAGGTACCCCAACCATGTGCTGAGCAATGAACCTAGTGAGCCCCAAGGGAGGCTAAAATGGCATGAGTCACCTGTGTAGTTTATAGACGCCAGGATGAAAGAACTCAGAGAAAAGAATATGTGATGATAAAGGTTCTTTGGAAGCGCCATGGGTAAGGTAAAGTCACGTAGGGGCCGTTGATGGACATGGAAAAGTCTTATCCTGAATTTTCTTTTGCTTGATAGAATTTTGAGGACAAAATTCCTATAAGAGGGTAAGGATGTTACAACCCTGATTTTGCGTTCATTTGGTGAGAAATGTAATTTCTCATATTAAAGATATTTGAACAAATAATGATATAATTTGTTTTGAATACATGGATTTTTCTTACAATAGCCTTGATGTTGTGTTGTGGGCTTTATTCGCTATTGGGCCCAAATAACAAGAGAATTCAATTAGTAAATGAATAATTGAATTTTTTTTAAGAAAAGAAAAATGTGGAAACCTCTAGAAGGAAAATCCAAAGAGGGATTTCGTGCCTCTTGGGTTCCTTGGGTTCCAAGGAGTCCAAAGTTGCATAAAGAATGTAATACGAAAAGAAAAGATCAATTAAGTATTTATTTATTAAGAAAGAAATTGAAAATAATGATAAAATATGGAAAATGAGTAGAAAGAGGCATAAATGAGATTTCTTGGTGAATTTTCGTATCCATGAGGTTGCTAATATTAAAAGGATTGCCAATGAAGAAAATAAAAGAGAAATAAAGAGAAAACCTCAAAAAGAGTTATTTTAATAAGAAATAAACATGATAATGAAGAAATCATGCATATAGATGCATCTTGAAGGATAATGAATATCCAATAAAAGGGATTTTGAAATAATAGAGTTTCTTGGGATCCAAGGAGTCCCAATAAAGAGGAAGGAAAGAGAAAATACTAAAATCTCAAAATAAGAGGATAATGTGATACATTATTAATGGATTATGTGGTATTGTAGAAGAGGGAAGTATTTTTCTAATAAAGGAAAATAGAATTTCGTGCCATTAGAATAAAGGGCAAGTACTAAGAAGATAAAAGAAGAGATTTTCGAAATCCTAATATCAAAAGAAGAAGGAATATTAAAGAAATATGAGAGAGAGAGAAACTAGCTTCTTAATGAAGGAATCACATTCCTATTAGGAAAGGACTTGTTTCCTCTTGGATGAGTGTCTAAGGGTGTGGATACCCTCCCCTATATAAGGGGTAGAGCCTTTTGGCCGAGTTTAAGACAATTCCAAAGAACCTTTCTCTTCCCTTCTTCTTGTTTTCGTCCATGAACCCTAGCCATGTGAGTGGGTCAATTCCAAAGGCCCCGAGGAGCTGCGATGGGTTTTGATGACGGAACTAAACTCCTACAACCACCCCGGGGAGAATCGGTCATCTTTCACAAAGCTTTGTCATCCCACAACTCCTTTCGGAGGTCTTCCCGTAGGCAATAGGTTATGGGATTAGCACACCTAGGGATGGCCATCTCAGCCGCAACCTGAAGCTTCCCCGCGTGCGCAGGGGTCCGCCGGAGCCAGGGCGAACGAGTTCCGGCCAGTTGCGTGCCTTTAAGCAATGGGAATCGACCCCACGATCACTGCACCATGACCAAGAAGTGCAGGTCTTGGCGCGTTGGGAAACGGTTACCTGGGCCACCAAGAGGAGGCGCCCTGGGTACGGAAGAGGGACACGATGGAAGGGCGGCCATTCCCGGCCACCCACGGGCCCTGGAGTGGAGGGGATAAACCCCCGCAATCATCCTGGTCGACGGCAGCGTAGGGCTGCGGAGGTTGAAGAAGAACCGAATGTGTTGGACGGTTCTGCCCCTCATGGGCATGAAGGAGTGGTCCACGACCCAGGGGTATAAGTGATATTTCATTATAATTTAAATCCAAGGTACGTGCGTGGAGTAAGTTGCCTACGTGGCACTTCGCTATTGGTCCTTATGTGTTTATTTTGCAAAATTCATATTTACATATTGGTAACTCCGATTAAGACAAGTAATATATGAATTTTGCTTAGAAAAATGGGAGGAATCCAATAAAAATATAGTTAGAAGCTAATTCCTCTTTATATTTGAAAAGTAGTGTAAATTATCATCTTTATTGAATTAAAGATTAAGAAACCCTATTTTGAAATGAATAAAGTGTTTAATAGGGTTTAATGGATCATTAAAGTTGATAATAACATGTTAATTGTAAAAAGGTACTTTAAGATCGAAAAGGATGATCTTTGCAAGTAATTAGTTTAATTTAGAGATTATGTGCATAAATATGCTTGAAATTTGAAAATAGATAAAGCTATCATCTTTATTGATTTAATTAATGAAAAAACCCTTAGATTTGATGATAGATGGATTTAATGTTGTTCACTGGATAATTCAAGCCAATATTAACCTGTTGTTGATAAATGTGAAGATAGAATCTAAAAAGATGATCTTTTTATATAATTGGCTTAATTTAGGGTTTTGTGCATGAATATGCCTTAAAGGGCTTGAAAACCCTAATTTAGATGAATATGTCTTTTAATTATTTTAATGTTTCAAATCCATGAATAAATAGAGATATGATGATCCTAAGTCAATTTGGGTATAAAAGACTATTAAAATGGATAGTTGAGTAATTAAGGTTCATATGAGTAGAAAAGAGTATTTTAGGGTTTGTTGACCTAAAAGGGATAAAGTTTGAGGAATTGATCTAAGAAACCCTAATGAAGATTAATAAAACCTTAATTTGGATTAGAAACCCTAGAAAGTGAATCCAAGTCAATAAAGTAGATTCTTGATAAAGTGTGTAATAAATAGATTACATATTCTTTTCAGGAATTATGTGATGATTGAATTGCTTGCTTGGATTGCATTCTTGGTTGGGTTTGCTTAATGCTTGTGAAATCATCAAATCAGGTATGTGGTTATGCTTATGATTATCCCGACTAGTTTTCTGAAGATTTTGTCGACGTTTCCCTCATGGCTTGAAATAACTGTTGGATGCTTTTATTTCATGCAACTGTAGAGTGACTATGACTATCACTATGCATATACATGTATAAATGGCTAGATCCGAGTCCACCTCTGTGTCTTGTAAAGGCTAAAAAGGGGTAACCTAGAGTAAGGTCTAGGTTATCGTGGGTTAGAAATTGGGCTGCCAAGTGTAGTGCCATGAGACCCATTAGCCTTCCATGAGTTAAGGAGTGGGCTACTTACGAGTACTCCCATGTGACTCAATCCTAAAAACTGGTTCACCTATAGGTGGGACCATGAGGGGTTTAATGGGGATCTACCATAAGGAAGGTAGTATCCAGGTCCACTACAGGGATAGCATAGAGGATAGGGTACTCATGGATCGCGGAGTTATATTTAAAACGTAATCTTGGTTGTTAAATGATTAATTGAATGATTACGTTGTTATCATAGTTGCATGTTTATTGTTTCCCCCACATACCAGCTTCGGCTGACTGACGTTTTGTTTGTCGGCGTTTTAGGTTCAAGCCAAAAGGACAAACAGTAAATCGTCATATTGTGAAATACATGAAGTAAAATACAAGGAGGATTAGTTAGATTAGAATCCATAAGTGAGATCCAAGTTTTTAAAAAGGTATGCAAAAGTTTATTTTCTTACAGCTTTCCAATATAGTCTGTTAAAATTTGATAATTATTCTTGGTTAATTGACGAACCTTTGATCCGGAAGTTATGGGTGCGGCTTCGACCTCTTGGTCTCCCTTAATTGGGGGTTATCGGGAGGTGGGGTCGTAAAATACACACTATGGAGCACATACCAGGAGAGTTCAAGCATCTCACGCAGGACCAATGCCGGAAACTAGCTGAAGATCCGAAGGAGGAAGAGTGCCTACATATTATCAAAAGAACCAATCCTTACAAGGTGGCGGGACCTGATGGAACAAATGGGTTATTTGTAAAGAGCAACTGGAATACAGTGAAACTGGACATCATGATGAATGCTACCATTGCCCTATGAGGAGGAGAGCTCAGTGAAAAACTTTGTGATTCTACTGTGGTACTAATTCCAAAGACAAAAACACATCTATCCTGTGATCAACTCCGGATGATTTCTCTGAATAATTTCTGCCTCAAGCTGATATTAAAATGGTAGTTGAACGCTTGAAGAATTATATGCCAGGATGGATCTCAGAATCTCAAAGTGCTTTTGTACCTGGACAACATATATCTAATAACATTTCTATCGCCCAGGAAGTCTTCCACAACATGAAGAAGAAGAAGGGGAAAGCAAACATGGCAATCAAGGTGGACTTGTCAAAGGCATACGACAAACTATCATGGGCTTTCATTAGCAACACACTACTGAAACTACATCTCCCTTCAAACATATATAGTTACATTTTAAACTCCATCACTACTGGAAGTTGTACAATTCTTTGGAATGGGACAGGCACAGAACCATTTAAACCCAGCAGGGGCCTTCGTCAAGGGGACCCTCTTTCACCATATATTTTCATACTATGTATCGAAAGACTCAGCCAAATGATAAACAACCTAGTAGAAAGAGGAGAATGGAAAGCAGCTAAACTGGGACGAGGTGGTTTATCAGTATCACACCTTTGTTTTGCTGATGATCTTCTACTGTTCCGGGAAGCGTCTCGCAAACAAATGAAAACGATCAAGACGTGCTTTAAAATGTTTGAATCGGTGTCAAGACATGCAATGTCCATTGCAAAAACACAGATCTACTATGCTAGAAGTGTGCCCAGAAATACAAAAACACGGATTACAAAACTATGCAGATTCCAGGAAATTGAGGACATCGACAGATACCTTGGAGTGCCCATAATTCATTCTAGGGTGACCAAACAAACATATGCATGAGTCATTGATAAAGTGGAATCACGAGCAACATGTTGGGCAGCTAGAACGTTATCTCTAGTAGGCAGAATATGTCTCGCAAAGTCCACTCTCGAGGCCATAACCACTTATGTTATGCAAACATCAGTGCTGCCTTTGAACATCTGTGATCGTATAGATGGATGTATAAGACGTTTTATTTAGAGAGGATGTCATAAATCTAATCCTAAGTCACTCGTGGCATGGACAAAGGTCACAAAAAGCATTGATAAGGGAGGATTAGGCTTAAAAACAATGAGGGACTAGAATCTCGCACTTATCTCTAAGAGTGCTTGGGATATTACAAATGGACGGAACACTTACTGGAACAAATTCATGAAGAAATGATATGAGGAACACAATGATGACCATTGCCATAACCTGTCTAGACTGGCTAAAGCTACCCTGCAGTGTAAAAATCTGATTGAAAATAGCTCCTACATCCTTGTACGCAACAGAGGTTCAACAAATTTCTGGTATAACGTGTGGGCAGAACCAGGCATCAAACTAGCCAATGAGGCTCTTCATCCTATTCCCGAAACACTAAAAGACTTAGTGGTAGAAACTACTGTTCTGGAGAATGGACAATGGGACAAGAGTTTCTTAAAGCATTGTCTACCTGCAGCACAATGTGCAAAGATAACAAATATAGAGCCACCTGCGAGTAGGGAGGTGAAGGACATCAGAATCTGGAATGCAACGGATAATGGGTCATTCACTACAAAAACTGCATATAATGTGATACAGAGGGAACATGAGGTGGTAGTATCAGGAGACTGGAATAAGATATGGGGAGTGAAAGTATCTCCCAAGGTGAAATACTTTGCATGGACCGCAATGCACGGGGCTTTACTCACTAACAGCAGAAGGAAACAACGAAAGCTGACTGTGAATAGCACGTGCGAACGATGCAATGAGGAAGACGAGTCCATTACGCATGCACTGCGGGATTGTCGCCATTCGAAAGAAGTGTGGACAGCTTATACGACATCTGGAATGATACACGACCTGCTCCACTCAAATTCGGAAGATTGGTTCAAAGAGGAGATCAAACGAAGAACTAACGATCTTCTTGAGTTTTTGATTGCATGCTGGATGATATAGAAGGCACAAAATAACCACATCTTCAATAAAATTTGTACCCCATCGCAAGTGGTGGCCAGGAATGTACAAAGGGAGGTTATGCTTAACATGAAGGCACACAAGAATTTCACGAGGAAAGGACAGTAGACAATAGAAATCTAACCTACTGGACAAAACCTCCACCAGGAGTTGTTAAGATGAATACGAATGCAGCTTGGACGAAGAAAAAGGCTACAACAACAGTTTTCATACGCGATCATCAAGGGTGTTGGATGGATGGACATGCGAGGAACATTATAACACCATCGGCAGTATATGTTGAAGCTATCACTGTTAACTTAGCTCTCACTGCAGCAACCAATAATAACATCCAAAAACTTATCTTAAGTGTTGATTGCAAGATGTTAGTTGACATGCTCAAGTGGGAACCAGAAAAAAACCCGAGGTATGCAAACATCATCTGTAGAATACAGGCTCACATGAGAAGGAATGATCATTGGTCAATAACATATGAGTGCAGAGAGGGAAAACAGACATCAGATTTAATGGTCAGATTCCACCAGAAACAAAGGAATGGGTATTTTAACTATAGTAGGCCTTCATAATACTTAATAGAAGTCTTATATAAAGATGGATGTAATGGTAGTAGTACTACCACATTTCAATTCTCTATGAATAAAGAACCTTGTAAACTCTTTCCTTTTATATTTTTATATTTTATATATAGAATATATATATTTAATAATACATGTATATATGTGTCAGATTAAGATTTCATCCGAAGCAGATAGAGAAATATTTGATATCCCATCTGAAATTTCGATCTTGAAATTTGATATTCGAAATCTGATTTGAATTTGGTGTATGTCAGATTTTTACAAAATCTCATACTCGAATCTGAATTGAATGTGTGGATTCCAGAAATCTGTTTGCATGTCTATTAATCTCTAATCCCGCCATCAACAAGAAGCATGTCCATAGCCGCTACAAACTCTTTTTTTCTCCTCCAGAACATCATACCTCCTTCCAACCTCTCATTTCTCTCCACCTGAACCTGTGGCTGTAATACATTGACCTACTACCATTTAGCCACTAAGTAGACTCCACCATCACCCCTCCTCTAGCCTCTCTTCCTCCGACCTATTGTGCCATCATCCTAAGCTGGTTGCAACCAACACCACTACGGCGTCACCACGCCACTGCTACTAGAACATAGCATGGCGGCATAGAAAGGCGACCAGGAACTACCACTAGTTGAGCCAAACCACAAGAACGCGACCAGTTTCCAAAACCATGACCAGCGTTGAAGATGTACCCTTCACGTGTCACGTTCCTGACTAAATCCAATAAACCGTACAACCAGAGTATGGTAGAAAAATAAATACAATGTGCTATGATATTGACCATGACTTTTATTACATTAACCTGATTAAATACATAGATGACAAAGATAATCCCTAAATTTGTACAAACCACAATTTTATACCATATTCTTGAATAGTTAGACTAAGAATGACTACTCTATGAATATAATATGTAAAATAGAAGTATTAATCCAATAGTGATGCAAGAAATAAATTGGACAATTAAATCTAGATACTTATGACCATATTATTATTTTGTAAACATAGAAACTATACCCTAGTAAGTATTTACCCCCTTTTCATGATACAAAAATGTATTGTTATATGTGATTTATATTAGTTATTACATAATGGGTATAGTGTAATACATGATTTTACGAGTCACACACACACACACATATAGGGGATTTATTTAATACCTGTGCGAGTAGCTACCCGCGCACCCTTCCTGATATCTTTTTTTTATTTTTTTTCACAATTGTAGAGGAGCATTTTATCTAGCTCCCTAAAAAATTTTATCCAAAAATAATATAATTCCCCCCCCAAATAAAAAAACCCGTCCATATATTTACTGACTGTATATTTTCTGCCTAGTTACTTTTTTTGTCTTAGAGTTACTCTTGTGTACCACATAGTTATTGTGTTGATCTCAGAGTTACTCTTGTGTACCATATAGTTACTCTTTTGGATGGGCGGGTAGCGAAAAATCAGGCTACCCGTGTGGGTATTAAAGATGAGCCCATATATATATATATATATATATATATATATATATATATATATATATATATATATATATATATATATATATATATATATATATATATATATATATATATATATATATATATCAGATATGAGTAATGATTGTCATATAATATGTGACTATATGTACAAAGATGACTACTACATTGATGGAATGGACTTATTGACTTTAGGATGAGAAATTATCACAACCAAAAGTGGTCCCAAAAATAATCTACTCATTAGAGAGTAAGACGATAATTGAACTTGAGAAGTGATTTCCAATCTAAGAAGCATCTGATAACTCTAGCACATTCTCTCTTGTTAGATTCCTGAGAAATTGACATCCTTGATCCTTGTGAGCATCTTGATTGAAAAATCTCATTTGGAATAGGTACTAAATTCTCGATTTTGTTATTGAACTATTTTATTTGTCTCTTAAATTTCTATCAATAGAATTTTGGCAAAAGTGGTGAACCAAATTTATTTTAGTCTTATTTTGAATCTTGGATATTGTCAAATAATTGAATAAAATGATTGTATTTGACTTTGACACAAAAACTCGAATATTGGCTAACAGTTTTGACTCACTAGATGCAATGGGTCATATAACCCAGCCCTGTACAGTTGATAATGTATATAGACGTCTCCCATTACTAGTTACCTCCATAGGAGAAAGTGTCATCCTCTCATCGAGGGGGGGGGGTGACCGGTCTAATCGCACGTTCAAAAGGAGCGGATTGAAGTAGTCATACTTTTAAATAACCCGACTCTTAGGCCCTCACAACGATAACGGGGTCTGAAGTAGCGATCGGGGTCGAACCACAGGGACAAGGGTGGTCGTGCTAAGAACGCGGAATCAACACTCTACACTCCGGTAAAGAAGGGTAAGAAATTGTTCCCAAGGGAACGGTAGATCAAGAACAGTAAACAACAAATAAAAGGAAACAAAATGCTACAAGAAAGAGTTATAAAGAAAAAGCTATCTCCAACTGGAGTTACAAGGAAGATTTAAGGTTTTGGCATATCATCAATTTTTAGGAATTTTGAGCAACGGAGCCTGAGGAGATAACACTATCGCCTAGGTAAGGAACAAAGGAAGAAAACTTAGGCATAACAAGCGGCAGCAAAAAACATCCAGTACCCCTTCTCTCAAAGAGGGTACCTCCAACTAAGCACCAATACCCTCTCTCAAAGGTGGTGTACTTGGGCTGGAGTGGAAAGATAACTGAAGCAACTCTGACCCTGGATACTCTCGTACTCCCTGATCAGACCAAACGCTAGAGTTACAACACCTCTCTCGAGGGAGTTGCAACGGGAAACACGATTCGATAGCTAGTCAAAACATGCTCCAAGCATACAAGCTAGAGTTCAGATGCTAAAAAGAAATCATCCAACAAAAAGGGACCAAACACAGAGCAATAGGTATTAAAACTCCACTAATTCCAGTAGCATTAGCATTGTATAAAAGGTTTAGTTACATTGTGTAAGTAAAGAAAGTAAATGACTGTAAAAGGGGAAGATAGGTATCACCTCCTTGATGTAGAAGGGCGATATGCAGCAGCAGACCCCTAAGGTTCCTCTAACCCGATACCGGGTGGGAGATCTGACCGTCATGACCGTGTCAAGCGGCCATCCCCTGTTGGGTGACAGGCAGTGACGGGCAGGCATAACGGCCAAGGCTCACTACCCGATATGGTCGTATCGGGGTACCACCCTCTCAGGCGGCACGCCTTGACGGGAGATCCGTATCGAGCTCAGTATCGTGATGGGTTAAAGGTAGCTTAGGTTCTCAGGTTCCTTGTATCGGGTATAGGGGTGAGTCATCTCAGGCAAGAGCCCATCTAGGAACCTGGCACATCGGGTGGCCTTCTTGGTCGTATCGGGATGCTGCGGCTACCAGGACGGGTTCTAAGTGAACCACTCCCGCCCCTCTCGGGTAAGGAGTGTGCTCACCTAGTATCGCCCGGTACACCCTTGGAACGCGTCACACTAGCTCCTGAAGCTTTCCAGAGTTAGCTTTCGCTAGGGTCCGACCCATCCCATCGGAGTCATGTAGCTGCTATTTATAGGCAGCGGTTGGAAGAAGTTGTGGTTCTCCGGGGGCCACGTGTCCTCCATCGGCTCCATCAGCGTGGCTTCGGGGATGACCGACATGCGTGTCGCTCGACACAGCAGGGGTCGGGTTGCAAGCGTGTCGGGTAGTCGTGACGGGTGGGCTCCTACTAGTGGGTAGCTCGTATCGCGTGACATGCTACAGTGGGAGAGTAGTTGTGGCGGGTACAGCTCCCTGTCGGGTAAGCGGCGTATCGCCCGGAGGAGTCTTTTTGCGCGGCACACCCATGTCGCCCGGTAGCTGTATCAGGCTGCTACACGACGGGTAATGAGTGTGTCGGTCGGCTGGTAGGAGGGCTGATGCAGGTAAAGGCCGTTCATGGGTCGGGACGGGCCTTTTTGGTGGAAAGATAAGGAAAAACTCCATAAAAGGATGCAAAATTGGTCAGAGCGTAGCGCAGTTTAGTTTTGTTCAAAACATAACGAAATTGATAGGAAAAACAGTTTAGAGGGTAGTTTTGACAACAAAATATAGGCCATAAATAACCCCAAAAAAGGGTGTTATCAACTCCACCAAACTTAGCATTTTGATTGTCCCCAATCAATCTGTACATATTTTAAGGCTTTGTTTTGCGATACTTCTTCAGAACCCAACGTAGTCTTCGGACAAGGGGTTTGAGCGAGTAATGAGATGTCTTAATGAAAATTTTGTCTAACTACGAACAATGGACGTTATCTTTCCTGCCTTATTTAAGCAAAAATTCTCTCTTCAACTTTGTCGAGACTTAGGTGCATGATTCTGAAGTTAGCTTTCACACCAAACAACTTTTGGGAATAGAAAGTTGGGTTTTTGGTAGGCTTAAGGCTTTTGGGTTTTTCTTGTTTCCCATTAGTCCATCCAGGTACGGGTCCGTTAATGGGCGAGTGGTTCATGCAGTCCAAGCCAGTTGGCTTTAGACTAGTGATTTCACATCCTACGTACCACTGCCCCGGATCTACCATGCCTAAAGATGGGTACTTTTGGAAAAATAAGTGTGTATTTTTTTTGGCACAACTCCCATGCTTTTATTCACTCTCATAAGGCTTTTCTCTCTTTTTGGGATTTTTAATGGGTAGGGAAACAAAAGCAAGTTGCTGTTTGGGCAGCTTTTTCCTTCACATACACATCTCTTAGCTATTGTGAGATTAATTTTTAAAATTGGCGTAGAAAAGTTATAGCCTTTGTCGTTTTGAGACTGCAATTTCAGAAAAACATAACAAAAACCTGCACCACCTTAGACACAGAGAAAACAAGTTGGGAGAAGTTGTATCAGATTTTTACTATAGAGTATCTTTGTACAATTGTATAGAGGCAAGGGGTTGTATATGCACTATATTGTATCAGACTTGTATATGTATATATACACAGAGTATGTTAAAAAGAAAGAAGAAAGACAAAATGCAAAATGGGAGAAATTTTATACCTCCCCCACTGATATATAGTACCCCCCCCCAAACTTATCCACACTCTGTCCCAGAGTAGTGAGAAAAGATAAGGTGAGGTAGTGATAAGTCAGTGAGGGCTAGGTCGTGAGTGTGCCTCCGTCAGATATAAGCTCCCACACATATTCACCATGTTTGCTGTGATAGTCGATGTGGTGGAGCTTGTCATGTGTTTGTTGTAGCGTCACCGAGCTAGAGATCCATTCTAGCATGAAAATGTCACAGTCATTGGATAGAGGAACTTGTTGTGGACTGCTGTGGCAGAACTAAAGCTCGTGCCATTTGCTCTCTGTCGTCTCCAAGAATGGCTGAAGCAGCGTTGCCACCTCTGTATAGTATTTCCTTACTAAGTGCTCCAGAGGTGTCAATGTTGTCGATGTACACTACATTGGATGATCTTTGTTGCTATCTGAGCTGTTGTAGAAGATTCCTGCTCGAGGGTGAGTGTACATCGTCAGGAGCGTCCAATGGTTATAGTGCAGGATAGGCAGGAAGATGACACGTGGCATTCTGCTCTGTATCTCTGCCAGAAAGGATTGCTTTGCTCCTGACTCATCGGCAAAGAAGATGTCATTGAACAGCATTGGATGGGCTATGTATGTGTGTTCAAACTTTTTCTATAGTATCTGGATGTAGGCAGCCGCCACTGATATCGTCAAACATCCTCCTTCTTTCACCATGTCCCTTAAATCATCAACTGGGACTATGACACTGTCTGCCTCGTAGATGATGTCTGCGGGGGTAGAGTCAGCTAACTTCTGTAGGATCTCGTTTACATGTTCCTGTGTTAGTATAGAGCACGAGGAACGGTCGAAGTTGCTGATCATATCTTCCGAAGCATCAGGCAAAGTGGGGCCTTCTTTTGAAAGTCTTTCTTCTAGAACGGCCATCCGCTTGCCTGCCCCATAAACGTCCGTGGTGATCTCTGTCGCTTCCTCTGGAGGGTTGTTGGGTTGGGAGGATTCAGCTTCGTAATCACTGTCCAATAGCTCTTTTGGGATGCCTGTGTCCCGGAAATATCGCTTGTCCTTAATCAGCATCAGCGTGTAGACGCTCCTGAGCTGTTAGAATTTTTGGTTGCTGAGTTGTTTTATGAATCCAAAGACATGGAGCAACTCTATGGTACGAAGGACTATATATAAATGCGCTATTTCTGCTTCCCGCTTCTTCTTGGACGGGGAAGTCTCAGATGCTGAAGAAATTCCAAATGCCAGAGTGGCGTTGGATTCCATACTTGATCACTCGGAGAAGACGCAGCAGAACGAGCCTCAAGATCTTGTCTTCGGGGCGTACGAAAGTGTTTCCTGAGCGTGGAACCTCCTCGTTGCAGCAGCTGAGAAGCTGGACATCATGATGTTGGAGTTCCGCCACGCACAGGAACCAATTCTTTCTATGCTTGTAAGGGGCCAACACCATGTGTTGTGGTCTTCAATATGTTTCAGCATGTTGGCCACTTGCACAGAATCGTACAACCCCATCATCAGCCTTCTTTCCAAGGCCAGATGGCAGTGTAGATCGGTTGTCGGCCTGTCCTGGTGCTGAGATTCTTGAGTATAGCGCCTTCCAGGACCCTGAACAGCTTCTTGGAGATGATGGCTGGTGAGCGGAATATGTTCCTCAGCTCCCCTCATCGTGTGGAGAAGTACATGTCACTCCAGACGATGTCTTCTTCATCAGCTTGCGACCTCAGGACCTTGTTTAACAGTTTATGGTCTCTGATCGTCAAGTATTTGATGTCTTTCCTTTCAAAATCTGCCATCTCGAAGGAAGGGATCTCTGACGGTGCAGAAAACTCATCTACCATCGAACTCCTTCTTCTAGGGGGTGTCTGTCATTAACACAGTAGATGTCCCCCCTTTCTCCCTCTAATTCGTTAGAAGTGTCCTCCCCGACGTTGATCGATTCATTGTTATCTTCAGCTTCATCCAGGAAGGCCGAGGAAGTGGCTTCTTTCATGCCGCGGGAGCTCGCCTGTCCTGCTGGAGCCCCGTCGGCTGTCTTGTGCGTCGTCCCTTCCTCAGGCGTTGTGGATGGCCCGCTGGAGGAGGAAGGGGATGACGTCCCAGAGGAGGATGTTGATGAGGAGGTCTGGTAACCTGAGCCAGGAGGTGATGGAGACCTCCTTGGCTGTCACAAATGCGGATGGTCATCCCTCCTATTCAGCCTTTCCTCCACTGTGTTGAGGCGTAGGAGGGCCTGCTATAATGTTGCGTTAAGTGCCTCTAGTTGGCCAGGAAGGCCAACTAGAGCTAACAGCTGCCGCTCCTATTCGCTGAGCCTCTGTTGGAAAATAGAAAATTTGCGGATAAGGGAAGAAAAGGTAACTGAGTGGTTGTTCGTTACCTCCCGCAAATGGTCAAATTCTTGACTAAGGATTTCCCCCAGAGATGGAGGTGATGCTTCAGATCGCCCTCTCGATCTCGTGACGCTCCTTGCGCGTGAAGGTCGGCCTGATGACTGCTTGACTTCAAGCGGGTCTGAGCCCATCTATACCGTCCACGAGGGTTTCACCTCAGGGTGCGGTGTTAGCACCTTCGTGGCTGCCTCTGCCTCACCTGTCGGTGGTGGTGGAGAAGGGCGCGAGGTGGGTGGCCGTTGTTCTATCATCTGGTTTTCGGCGACCTCCTCTGCATCTATCACCGGTGACATTGGCGGCGGCGGCAGCGTGGGTTGCGCAACCCTGAGCTCCGTCTCGAGGAGCTCAGTGAATGCCCCATTGCTGGCATCTGGCTATACCATCTCCTCCGCCATTGAAGGCACAACAGGAACTTTAGGTATTGCGGCTGTCTCTCCCGCGACAGCTTCCCTCGGGGCTATCATCATTGTCTCAGCCCCGGTTGTCTCGGCGACCTTCACAATTTCCATTACTTCTTCTACAGCCACGGAAGTTGTTGTTGTGGCGGCCACGGCTAGGATGGGAGTAGCGGCGACAACATTATCAGTGGCTTTCGCCGGTTGTGCGGGGGCAGTGGTTGGCTCGGCAGAGACTGTGGAAGAGATGTCATGCCGGGTGTTGAGAGGGATCGGTCTTCCTGTCGTGGCTGCCCTCTCTTGTATTCTCGTGGTGGCAGCATAAGCGGCTTCGACCACCACAGCTTCAATCTCCTCTGTGGTGAAGACCAACTTTTCTGCGTCGTAGTTGCCGCAGCGTGGGAGCGGAAGGAGGGTGTTTGTTCTTGTGAACTTATAGAAGTAGCATCGCCCCTCCTTCTTGATGATGCTATCCCTCATTAGGAATTTGAGGTCGGTCTTGTCGTCACCTCTTGTCCTGGAGAGGCTACGCGGCTCCCTGGGGTATCCTAACCCTACCGCAATCAGATTCACCAGTCCACCCATGTTGTAGTCTTTGGTGGCGTCCTTTACTGGATGAAGACGGTTGAGGAGGAATCGCCCCAAATTGATCGTGCATCCTTCCATCATATGCCATATGAGTTGGAGCTCTTTAGTGTAAAGATTGCTCGACTCGTACTTGCTAAAGAGCAGGCATGCAACAATCTTGTGCACTATCCTCCAGAAATAGGAGTGCGCTGCCGCCACCTTACTTCCCGGCTTGAATGTTGACTCACCGGTTAGCTTCCTCCAGAGTTTAACCGGGTTGAACCCGTCGCCTTCGGTGATTCTGACATCGTTGTTGAGCAGTTCTTTTTCTGCTTCACTGGAGGAGAAGATTTCTTTGAGCAGCTTTTCTGATATGTCATGCTCAGCGTTATACAACCGTCCTTGTAGTCTATCTGCTCCGCCAAATCTTTTGACTTCCTCTGGTCTATTCTGTACTCGGCAGAGGGATGACATGAACTCCCTTGTGCGTTCTGTGTAGGAGGCAGAGTGGCTGAAACAGATCTTCCTCAGCCTGACTACTGCTAGGAAATTTTCCAGCCTGTCGAAAATGCCTATCTGGTGGAAGGACGACTGGTGGCAGAACTGACTTGGCCTGTAGACCTTGCCTGCCAATTCTGTGTACCACTACTTGTGCTCATCATCTCGGGGCATGAAACGGCCTGGTGAGTGATCTAGAGGCTCTGGCTCGGCCGCCGTGATTGAGACTATTGTTGGTGTTGTTGCTTCTTCCATCCTGGCCCTCTTCTCGGCCCTAGACGTTCCTGTTGAATCGGGTTTTGGGCGCTTCTTCCCGGCTGCAGTGGCTTCTACAGTGGCCTTGGGATTGATCCTCCGGCCGTGTTCATCTACTTGGACGACTGTCTGCTTTGTGCGGGCCATTTCTGTAAATATCAAACAAAATTAGTAAATAAGGATGTTACTGAATGAGTCACTCTACCCGATATCGGGCGGCAGACCAAAAGAGTCACTTTGCCTGATACGAGGTAGATGATACTTAAAACTTAACAGAGTCCTGATATAAGCAAGGCGATATCGGGCGGTGGTAAAAGAGTTGTGCTGCCCGATACCGAGTCTGACCGATAAGGTAGACCAACATCGGGTAGACATACCAAACAGGTCTCGCCCGATACAAGAGCCCGATATGGCTCAGCGCGACACTTGTGTCGCGCGGAAAAATTCAAAGGCCGATACGGTCTTAAGTCAGAAAAACACGACACTATCGCGCGATAGACAAAACAAAACTTTCTGCCCGACACGGGCTCGTAAAGAAACACTGCCTGATATGAGTGCCACCTGATATGATAAAGTATTGGGCGACACGAGTTAAAGCAAAACTGGACGATAATGTTCTTGCCCGATAAGACGGGTATCACTCGGATGTGTATATCGTGTGATACATGTATCGCGCGACATGGTCAGAAATCGATGTCAGACGGAACCTGACACGCTATATGTATCGCCCAATTCGGTCTAAGGTACAAATCATATCGCCCATCATGAAGTCGGGCACAATATGCTTTGGACGATATAAATTTAAAAGCTCGTGTCTGATAAAAGCTCATGTTGGGTGATAGGCGTATCGAGTATACCTGTGTTGGGTGGGAGCTAGTGCGCAACACAAGATCCGAAGGAAGGGTTGGCTGACACGAGAGCTGAGCAAGAGTAAATGCACGATGCGGGAGTTGGTAAAAAGTAAATGTGAGTGCCTGACATGGTTTACTGCAGTTACTATTTATAGTGACTTCTAGCAAGGGTAAATCAGGTAAAAATGGGGCACGCGTCGCTCGGAGAGACAAATCATTCCCGATGTGCAGTCTACTCCGTCACTTCAAGAGTCGATATGGCTTCTTAAGCACGCTTCGCAGCTCGCGTGTCGTGCAATACGCTGTTCGGTATGAGAATGCCGACCCGATACGAAGCGTTGCCCGATTCACACAACTATAGGTGCGTAAACCTTGCCTGACACAAGGGTGTCTGGCCAATTTAGATAGGAAAAGTGAGATTATTGCAAAAGAAGCAAGGTCGAAAAACCTTAGGAAGAACATTCTATACAAAAATTTAAAAAAAGGAGTAAAACTTAGATCAAAAGCAGAGGTGAAAAATAGAAGTAAAGAGAGCGTTGATGGGTAAAATATCATTGGTAGGAAAGAAGACTCTCTGCCTCATATAGTATTACTTATCGGAGCTTCATAAAACTAAACCGGTGGCCCATAAAACAAGAGAGTCATTGCATGTGGCGCATGCACTGACTCGGGCCTTATTATAATGATAATGTTTGTAGTGTTTTTCAGAAAGGGAAATAACATCCTATTCTAAGAAAATTAAAATCTTAGGCTGCCTCACAAAGAGCGTTGTAGTTTCCGTCGTCAGCTCGACAGGCTCGAAGTCCTTCTATACGGATCCTTCTGCTTCTTGCAGCGCTATTTCCGATCTTCGCACAAACGCTTCATCTTCATAGTATCTTTTGACTTTGTGCCCATTCACTGGGAAGACCTTCGATGGATCGTCTTTGTCGTATAGCTCCATCATCCCTGATGGATAGATCTTCACCACGGTGAAGGGTCCAGACCACCTAGTTTGTAGCTTTCCTAGAAAAAGACAGATAGAGGATTTAAATAATAAAACTTTATCACCTTCACTCACGTCCTTTTTCTTCAGGTGGGCATCATGCCACACCTTTGTCCTCTATTTGTAAATTCGGGCATTCTCATAAGCACTAAGTCTCAATTCTTCAAGTTCCTGGAGCTGAAGAAACCTTTTCTTCCCAGCTAGCTTAAGATCCATATTGAGGCATTTTATCGCCCGGAATGCCTTATGCTCCATTTCAAAAGGAAGATGGCAAGCTTTCCCGTAAATCAAGCGGTAGGGTGTGGTGCCCAATGGCGTCTTGAAAGCTGTTCGATACGCCCATAAATCTTCATCCAGCTTAGCTGACCAGTCCTTGCGGGACTTGCCTACTATCTTTTCTAAAATCTGCTTTATCTGTCGATTGGAGACCTCAACCTGCCCTGATGTTTGGGGATGATACGGCGTTGTGACCTTGTGACGGACGCCGTACTAGCGTAGCATCAATTCAAACTGTCTTTCTGCAAAATGATAGCCGCCATCGCTAATGATGGTCCTCGGAACTCCAAACCTCAGGAAGATGATCTTGGTGAAAAGGTTGATTACTGCTTTTGCATCACAAGTCGTGGTAGGAATTGATTCCACCCACTTGGAGACATAGTTGACAGTGACAAGAATATAGCTGAAGTCAAAAGAGGATGGAAAAGGGCCCATGTAGTCAATGCCCCACACATCAAAAATCTCAACTTCAATCCAATCAGAGAGTGGCATCTCATTTTGACGGGAGATATTCCCCGTTCGCTGGCACTCACTGCAAGATCTTACAAAAGCATGGGCATCCTTAAACAAGGTCGGCCAATAAAAGCCTGACTGGAGGACCTTAAAAGTAGTCTTTTCGCCACCCAAGTGTCCTCCATAAGGAGAGGAATGGCATTCCCTTAGAATGTTTGGCACCTCTTCCTCTGGAATACATCTTCTATATAGATTATCAAAGCATCTCTTAAAGAGTAGAGGATCATCCCAATAATAATTCTTTACATTCGAGAAGAGTTTCTTCTTTTGATTGTACGTTATTTCCAGAGGTAACTCCCCACAAGCGAGGTAATTACAAATATCTGCAAACCATGGTAGACTTGGCTCATCGGATCGAGCCATCAACAGGGCTTCGTCAGCATAGTTGTCGTTGACAGGCAACTGGTCTTCTTCATTGCAGATTATCCTTAAGAGATGGTCTGCAACTACATTTTCCTTGCCTTTCTTATCAATTATCTCATGATCAAATTCTTGGAGCAAAAGAGCCAACCTTAGCAGCCTAGGCTTAGTGTCTTTCTTTTTCATCAGGTATCGTATTGCTCTGTGGTCGGTGTAAACCTTCACTTTGGTCCCAATTAAATAAGACCTGAACTTGTCAAAGGCGAAGACAATTGCTAGCATCTCTTTTTCTGTTGTGGTGTAATTTACTTGTGCCTCATCTAGAGTTCGGCTGGCGTAGCAAATTACATGATGATTCTTATCCTTTGTTTGCCCTAGGACAGCCCCTACAGCGAAGTCGCTAGCGTCACACATTAACTCGAAGGGTAGCTTCCAATCCGGAGCTTGGAGAATAGGGGGTGTTACTTGGGCTTCCTTCAGCGTCTAGAAAGCCTTCAAACAATCATCAGAAAAAATGAACTCTACATCCTTGACCAGCAAGTTTGAAAGAGGTTTTGATATTTTGGAGAAGTCTTTGATGAACCTTCTATAGTACCCGGCATGATCGAGAAAGCTTTGTACCCCTGTCACAAATTTTGGCAGGGGTAGTCTGGAAATAGCCTCAACCTTGCTTACATCCACTTCAATGCCTTTCTTGGAGACTTTATGGCCCAGCACTATGCCCTCTTGTACCATGAAGTGGCACTTCTCCCAGTTGAGAACTAGGTTCTTTTCTTCACAGTGCTGCAGGACCAATGATAGGTTCTTCAAACAACCATCAAAGTCTTTCCCATAAACCGAAAAGTCATTTATAAAGACCTCTATGATATCCTCGAGAAAATCTGAGAACATTGAGATCATGCAACGTTGGAAAGTTGTTGGAGCGTTGCACAGTCCAAATGACATTCTTCAAAAAGCATATGTACCATAAAGACAAGTGAAAGTGGTCTTTTCCTGGTCATCCGGTAGGATAGGGACCTGGTAGAATCCGGAATAACCATCTAAAAAGCAGAAATACTCATGATGTGCTAGTCTTTCTAGCACTTGATCGATGAAGGGAAGCGGGTAATGATCTTTCTTCGTTGCTTGATTTAGCTTCCTGTAATCTATACACATTCTCCATCTGGTGACAACACGGACGGTTACTTCATCACCCTTCTCACCTTTCACAACCCTCATACTCCCTTTCTTGGGTACAACATGAATGGGGCTTACCCAGTTGCTATCGCTGATAGGGTAGATAATCCCTGCGTCTCTCAACTTGATAACTTCCTTCTTTACAACCTCTTTCAACATCTGGTTCAGCTTTCTTTGGGGTTGGACCAAGGGTTTGGCATATTCTTCTAGATTTATACGGTGCATGCACAGAGCAAAGTTAAGTCCCTTCATATCCTCTACTGGATAGCCTATAGCTTGTTTATGGAGCCTCAATTCCTTGAGTAGTCTTTCCAATTGTTCTTCAGTTAGACTGGTGTTAACTATAACGGGATTTCTTTCCTCTTGATCGAGAAACTCATACTTCAAACCTTCCGGCAACTATTTCAGCTCTGGGTTGGGCTTAGGTGCATTCTCATCTTCAGGTGTCATTTCTAGGGAAGCATATTCGACTGTCTCTATAACTTCCTCACCCTTGCTCAGATCGTCTTCGTTTTGATTTAGGTAATCGAGGACCTCAACAACTTCAGGATCTTCAGTTTCTGAATCATAATTGTTTAACGCCCGCATAAGAGGGTCTACAACTGTAGTCTCTTCTCTTATTTCTTCACAGTATTGGTAATAGTTATCCATGAAGTAAGCAGACTCTGACAGGGATGGTCCCTTCATGGAATCCTTCACTTTGAAATCAATGTGGTCTTTTTCGACTCTTAAAGTTATGATACCTTCAGCAACATCAATTAGTGCCCTCCCTGTTGCCAAGAAAGGGCATCCAAAAATGATGGGGCACTTTGGGTCTTCAACAGTGTCAATGACAACAATGTCACATGGAATGAAGAACCTCCCTACGCAAATCGGAACATCTTCAACTACCCCCACAGTTCTTTTGAAGGAATGATCTGCCAATTCGATTCTCATGTTGTTTCTGACCATGTCAGTCAGCCCCAATCGTCGTGCGAGGCTTAAGGGCATGAGGCTTATGCCAGCCCCTAAGTCATCTAGACCCTTCCTTTTGGTGTTATCCCCTATAGCAAAGGGTATAGTGAAGGCTCCAGGATCCTTTTTCTTTGTTGGTAAATTGGCTTTAACGAAGACCGTAGACATATTAGCCAGGTGTACCGTTTCAATCCTTCCTCCTCTTCTTTTCTTTGTGACCAAGTCCTTGAAAAACTTGGCATAAGTCGGCATTTCTTCCAAAGCATCCAGAAATGGCACCTCGAGATGGAGCTTTTTCACCGAATCTATAAACCTTTCATATCTCTTCTTAAGATGTGCTTTTATAAGCTTGTGTGGAAAAGGCACTTTCGGAGAGTATTGACTCCTTTTTCCGAACAAGTTCTCCATAGGTTCTGGTTCTCCGACATAAGCTTGTTGGTTGCCTCCTTCAGCTGATTTTTCTACAGAAACTCTGGGCTCCGATTCTTTAAGTCTGACCGATTCAGGGCGTTCCACCATTTTTCTCAATCTTAAGACTACCATCTTAGCAGATTCCATGTTAGAAGGTATCTTACCCAAAGGATTCTTCATCAACTCCGCCATCTGAGCGAGCTGTTGGTCTATCTGGTGTTGATGTGTTTGCATATCCGCCATCTGGACTTGCATAGTATTAAGTACACTAGATTTTGATAGTGCACTTTGCGCTAGCTGATTGTTTATAGTGTCTTGTCTCTTGACAAAGTCAAAAAACTGACCCATTAAGTCCGGCTGGCTGTTGTTTTTCATCTGGCTTTTCCCTTGAGCTTGCACTTGCCATTGACTCGTGTTAGCTACTTGACGGGGTTGGAACTTTCCTTGGCCTTGGTAACTAGCTTTGTTTGTCTGAAAAGAGCTGGTCTTGACGTACTTCCCTTATCTGCTTCTCTTCTCAAAATTGGGTGGTTGCTTGGGTGGATTATTCAATTGATGTGAATTCTCTGCAGCATCCTTGTTTACATAGTTGAAACCTGGGTGATCAGGACTCTTGAAATTGACATAAGATACGTTCTCACCTTCCTCTTCTTCAGTTTCGCTATCGCTTGACTCTTCAATTTGAGTATATACACAATTATCTATTCCATGTCCTCCTTCACCACAGGTGACACACTTCATCACCTTCTCTACCTGTTTCTTGCCCTTTCCACCTGACTCTTTTAGCTGTCTGACATCAGTAGCTATTTTATGTATCTGAGACATGATTGCCTCAAGAGCCTTGGATACGATTGACGGGCTTTCATTTGTGGCTTTCTTAGCTTGCCCTTTGTCAGTCCTATCGTACTCAGTCCCGGCTTGTAGTTGAGCCATATTTTCAATGATCTTTTTAGACCTACTGGGCTTCTTCCCAAGAAAGTCGCTTCCTACAGCTGCATTTAGCAATACTCTTTCTTCAGGAGTCAGACCATTGTAGAACGTTGTTATCAGGAAACCTTTCTTGTAGTTGTGGTGAGGGCAGTCCCTCTAATACTCATGGTATCTCTTCCATGCTTCATGTAGGTTTTCTCCTGGCTTCTGGGTGAAAGATGTGATCTTCTGCCTGTTCCTGACGGTCTTCTCTGTAGGGTAGAACTTGTTTATGAAAGCATCCACTAAAGAATTCCATCCATTCAGAGATTGATGTGGCAGTCCAAGGTACCATGACAGTGCCTTGTCTTCCAAGGAGAAAATGAAACCCTTGCAGAAGATCGCTTCTTGTGGCACTCCCCTCATCTTGATGGTGTCACATATATTTTTGAAAGCATCAAGGTGATGGTAGGGGTTGTAATTCTTGGAACTTCCTCTAAAGCTTTTGTTTTGAATCATGGAGATCACGACTAGTTTCAATTCGAAGTTTACAGCATCAAACCTTGGGATTACCACAAGGCATCTTGAGTTGTTGGCTTTCGTGGCTGCCAACTCCCGAAGAGTCTTTTCTTCTTCTTCGGAATCTTCACTGTCGCGGTCTCTACGATTCCTCTCTTGATTATGTTGATTCCTTCTGTGCCTATGGAGATGACGACGTCCCTCGTGATGATGATCATCCCCAGGTTGCTCTGATTTAGGTTCTTCTAGCTCTTCATGTAAATGATCGTTATTATAACGGTCATCGTCCCCATGTGGAAGTGGGTGTGGTCCAACTATAGCATTTTTCTCATCCTCGGAAAGAGGTGGCTCTACGTGAGGTGGCATGATGAACGGTGTTCAATCGAATAGAGTGCTTCTACCCTGAGTACCTGAATAGAACGTATGATCAAGTTAGAAAACATGTGTTAATGAAACGAACTATTCTGTACACATTCAGGTTAGAAGACTAAAAGAAACTGTGTTGTCAAGCTTATTACTAAGCTTAAGGCACGGGAGTGTAGTTAGTGTATTCGGGTTCGTTAACAGTATCTTTTTGCCTTGTCCCCAGCAACGGCGTCAAAAAGTTGACCGGCCTGAATCGTGCATCTAAAAGGAGCAGATTGAAGTAGTCAGACTTTTAAATAACCCGACTCTTAGGCCCCCGCAACGATAACGGGGTCCGAAGTAGCGATCGGGGTCGAACCACAGGGACAAGGGTGGTCGTGCTAAGAACGCGGAATCAACACTCTACACTCTGGTAAAGAAGGGTAAGAAAATGTTCCCAAGGGAACGGTAGATCAAGAACGGTAAACAATAGAATAAAAGGAAACAAAATGCTACAAGAAAGTGTTATAAAGAAAAAGCTATCTCCAACTGGAGTTACAAGGAAGATTTAAGGTTTTGGCATTTCATCAATTTTTAGGAGTTTTGAGCAACGGAGCCTGAGGAGATAACACTATCGCCTAGGTTAGGAACGAAGGAAGAAAACTTAGGCATAACAAGCGGCAGCAGAAAACATCCAGTACCCCTTCTCTCAAAGAGGGTACCTCCAACTAAGCACCATCACTCTCTCTCAAAGGTGGTGGACTTGGGCTGGAGTGGAAAGATAACTGAAGCAACTCTGACCTTGGGTACTCTCGTACTCCCTGATCGGACCAAACGCTAGAGTTACAACACCTCTCTCGAGGGAGTTGCAACGGCAAACACGATTCGATAGCTATTCAAAACATGCTCCAAGCATACAAGCTAGAGTTCAGATGCTAAAAAGAAATCATCCAACAAAAAGGGACCAAACACAGAGCAATAGGTATTAAAACTCCACTAATTCCAGTAGCATTGGCATTGTATAAAAGGTTTAGTTACATTGCGTAAGTAAAGAAAGTAAATGACTGTAAAAGGGGAAGATAGGTATCGCCTCCTTGATATAGGAGGGCGATATACAGCAGCAGACCCCTAAGGTGCCTCTAACCCGATACTGGGTGGGAGATCTGACCGTCATGCCCGTGTCGGGCGACAGGCAGTGACGGGCAGGCATAACGGCCAAGGCTCACTACCCAATACGGCCGTATCGGGGTACCACCCTCTCGGGCGGCACGCCGTGATGGGAGATCCGTATCGAGCTCGGTATCGTGCCAGGTTAAAGGTAGCTTAGGTTCTCGGGTTCCTTTTATCGGGTATAGGGGTGAGCCGTCTCGGGCAAGATCCCATCTAGGAACCTGACACATCGGGTGACCTTCTTGGTCGTAATGGGCTGGTGCGGCTACCGGGATGGGTTCTAAGTGAACCACTCCTGCCCCTCTCGGGTAGGGGGTGTACTCACCTAGTATCGCCTGGTATGCCCTTGGAATGCGTCACACTAGCTCCTGAAGTTTTCCAAAGTTAGCTTTCGATAAGGTTCTGACCCATCCCATCGGAGTCCTATAGATGTTATTTATAGGCTCCATCAGCGCGGCTTCGGGGATGACCGACATGCGTATCGCCCGATACAGCGGGGGTTAGGTTGTAAGCATGTCGGGTAGTCGTGACTCCAGTGGGTGGCTCGTATCGCGTGACACGCTATAAGGGGAGAGTAGTCGTGGCGGCTACAGGTCCCTATCGGGTAAGCGGTGTATCGCCCGGCGGAGTCTTTTTGTGTGGCACACCCGTGTCGCTCGAAAGTTGTATCGGGCTGCTGTGCGACGGGTAACGAGTGTGTCGGCCGACTGGTAGGTGGGCCGATGCAGGTAAATGTCGTTCATGGGCCGGGACAGGCCTTTTTGGTGGAAATATAAGGAAAAACTCTGCAAAAGGATGCAAAATTGGTCAGAGCGTGGCATAGTTTAGTTTTGTTCAAAACATAATGAAATTGATAGGAAAAATAGTTTAGAGGGTAGTTTTGACAAAAAAATATAGGCCATAAATAACCCCAAAAAAGGTGTTATCAGGGGGACACTAGCCACTCAGTCTTGGCAAAGACAAAATATTAGATTACTTGTGTCAATAGACAAATCATTTCATTTTGAATAATTTGTATCTGAATCACTTTATTGCTTCTAGTTACGAATTTGAATTATTGTATCCTTTTGAAACTAGCACGATAACTAGACCATCTTCTTATTTTTATCATAGTCCACCAAGCTAACTTGTCTATGTTTGATTACATAAATCTTTATTTTTTTTAGCTCAATAATTAAATTTAGTACATGTCTTGTTGATTTATATTTTACTTCTTGGGATCCATGTGTAGTTTCTTTCCCTTTGAGAATTCATGGATAAAAGGACCACCCCGCAATGAAGATTCCGCTATTGAGATTGGAGACTAAATGGCATAGGAGCATAAGGTCGGGTGCTTCATCATCCTCTTCTCTTTAGTACATTTAACACTGTAGTCCCTAGAGGATAAAACCTTTTATTTTATGTATTTTCGGATAGAATGATATTTGTGTTTTTATTTTGTTGATATTTAAATTACTTTGTTATCATACATGGACACATAGTGTGAAATTATGTCATCACATATATGGAACAAGTTGAGGGTTTTGTGGGATGTGAGAATGAATTTAAAGTGTTACACCCCGATCTCACAATTACCATTAATCATGAGATTAGGGCATAAATTGAGGATTTGACGTAATACAAAGATCACCCTTAACTTTTTTTTCTTCTTTTCAAACTCATTGTTGTTCTCGCATCCAATCACATAAACAACTTTGCAAGAGAATCAAACTTTGATTACTTTAATATGATCTCAACATAAACGATACACATCCATACATTCATTCTCAGGTACATATGACATGATAATTAGATACATTCTCTCTTATTAAGAAAACTGAGATACAAAACATCACTTATAACGCTCTCACATCTATACTAGAACCTAGAGTGATAGGGACTAACTGAACTTAACTAATCTCATACTTAACTCATGTGGTAGATCTACTCTGATGCTTTGACCTTCTTCAAGTCCACGTGGTTTCCCTAAAAATTGTGAGTAGAGGGGTGAGCCTACTCGTTCAGTGAATGAGTACTTCAAAGAAACAATCTAAAGCAATGATATAATTACAAATATACTTTTGAGCAACTAATATCAATTATAGCAGAAGTAAGCTTTAAAGAGATTGATTATTTACGATCATAAATATGGCAGGATACTCTAGATATCAACAAGAGTAAATCAATATATGAGCATGCTTGATTAATTTCAAAGAGAGCTAATAATTCAGAAACATAAAAAGAATAATTGTTGGGAAACTGTACTCGAATCTTTCTTAACCTTTCTTACTTATAAGAAACTCTGTAAAACTTATATTATCATATTTTAGTTTATTCCCTAATCATATGCAGTGTACTCTACATATGAAGACTCGTAGCGAACTACGATCTCACCGTACAAGACTTAGCAGACACACCCGGTAATGCTAAGCCTGACTATGTTGCTGGTCTGCAACAGGAAAATGGCTCTCTGGCCTCGGCACACCTATAATGCCATAAAAATTGGACTCCTCCTCTAACCTGAGCACACAGGCGGAGAGTCAAGCCACCTATTGGATTTAATGTACTCTAATGCCACCAGGATCTCTGGTTGATGTTGGACACTACATTCTGTATTTTAAGGAGACTTCTACAAGGGCTTCGTCCCCCTTACCACCTGTTAGTACATTCCGACCCCCATATACTGGACACTGCCAGGGTTAGGTCGTTTCATCCCTACGACGCAGACCTCTCATAGGGAATCTACGGTGTTCAGGGCTCTTAAGTATATTATTTTATTATTCTTGGAAAGCTCTTACTATATTGTATATTTTCCCTTACTTATACTTGACTCTGGTATCTCTATGGTGCCGTGTCTATTTATTTGAAGTTTATAACACAACATGTATATCATTCTAAACTTGGCAGAGCAATATACTCAAAACACTGTAATATACTAAGAAATCACCATTTTATATCTACAGGTAGACTAAAATTCTTAAATAACATAATACATGTTCACTTGATACTTTATACACTAGAATCATGCAATTGAACTTCTTAATACACTAATAAGAGTTAATTACTTAACATACGAGTAATCGTCATTTGCACCTATAAATTATTAGTACTTTCTTGGAAAATGTGCACCTCAACCCACTACTACAAAAATGGCTTATAACGTCACATTTAGGGGGGTCAGTTGTATCCCAAAAACTGACGCATAAACCCTAAAACGTCAGCTGAAAGCACAAACCGACATCTATATGCAAAGACCGGCCAGACACGGGTATCGCTTTTTATTTAGCATTGGTTTTTCAATAAGAAACTGACGCCTAAAATCGCCCGTCAAATCCAAGTTTTCCAGTGAAAAAAATTACCTCTAAAATTTCACATACGGCGTCGGTTATTTACCAACTAACTGACCACTAAAGATTTTTCACAAGACAAAAATCGGGCCCATTTTTGTCATCGGTCTTCTTTCCATAACTGACGCCGATGTGTGTTCCCACGCTGTTCCCTCGAAAAATTTTTCCCCCAAATTGCCCAATTGGTGTCGGTTTTTTATGACAACTGATGACTATGGGTCGTAATTCGAGAACTTTTTATTTTGTTGGCATATGTAGATAGATGTCGGTTTTTTAGTTGAAACTGACGACTATGAAGCAACATAGGTGTCAGTTTTTTGTGGAAACTGACGCTTTTGGATCTTAGGCGTCAGTTTCTGAAACAACCGGTGATGATTGTAAACTTAATAGTACTCGTGGAACAGACTCTTCCTCATTCTCTGTTTCATCGCATTTCACTAGGGTCTCTGGCGATTTAGCGATTTCGCCGCCTGCTGCTCCTCCGTCGGCCGTCCCTACCCTCCGCCATCTGCTTCTTAGGGGTGTAAATGGTGCGGGTCTGGCCATACCCATACCTATACCCATCTAATTTAGTAGGTCTAGTTCTAGTTCTAGACCCGCATAATATAAAACCTGGACCCGAACCATACTCGTACCCGCAATAATAGCGGGTATGCAGTGCGGGTATGCGAGTAAGCGGTTCTATAAAATATCATATTGTTATGTAAGAGAAATGACTATGTTATATATATTTAACACAACAAGATATTGTTATCATATAGTATATTAACATGTAATAGTTATATTAGACAATGCTATATTCTACACAATAGCATTAATTGAGTAATTGTTTACATATTTGTAGTCATGATCATAACATTTAATTTATGTAGAAAGTAATGTAAATTAGTAGACATTTTGATTTTAAGTTTACATATGATCTTCATTATTGTAACTAGAATAGTTAGTTCTTAATTATATGACTAGTCTCAACCTTATTGTGGTTAGAGTAGGATATAATCTCAATAATTATATTAGTTATATTAGTAAAGTATGATATATAACACATTATTTTAGTAGTTAGTTATGTATAGCGGGTACACGGGTCTAGCGGGTCTGAGTCCAAGCATACCCATTATTGGACCCGCTTATATGCAGGTCCAAGGGTATACGGGTCCAAGGGTATGCGGGTATAAAAAATTAGACCCATGAAGGGTTTTTTAAGGGTCCATATTTGTGTGTCCGCGGGTCTACCCCTACCCATTTACAACCCTACTGCTGCTCCTCCGCTAGCCATCCCGTCCCTACCCTCCGCCGCCTACTGGACATCCTCCGCCACCTCCTGGCCTCCACCGCCTAGGCCTGCTCAACTCCTACTGATTCACCGGGAAGCCTCCCAGTTGCTTCTCCGCCTACCGCCGCCACAAGGAGCTTGGAGTTGCCGCTCGTCTACTCGTCTGCTTCTTTCCCCTACCGTCTGCTCGTCTGTCGCTCATCCACCTGCCACCGTCGTCTGCTCGTCTTCCACCGCCGCAAGGAGCTTGGACCTTCCCCTACTGCTATAGGTAAGTAGTTTCATATATATCCCCCAATCATCCCCTATGATTGTGTTTACAATTCCGATTTCAATTATGTTGCTACTTGTATTTGTTTCTAGATAGCTTAGAAGCCAACTGACAGATTGTGTTATCTGCCAATTTTGATTTTGTTGTTGCTTGCATTGGTATATTGTATTATCAATTTCTACATTGGAAACAAATCTACATGTGGTGGAGGTTGTACTATGTGAAATCATAGGTTGATGATTTTGTGCTGTGAATCCATATTATATGATGTAGATTGATGATGATAATGTTTGCTTTCTTTCTTGATTAACTAATCCAAATGAAATGTGACCTAATGTGCATGTTGCTATATTTGAGACCTAATCTTGTACACATTTCACCCTAATCTTATATTAACTATATTGCTCAATTATGAATGATAGGATACCTACATTTGTGTGTAATGATTATCTTGATGATGAACATGCATGTACAGTGGAGATGTTGAAATAAATGTTATAGAATATGATACCTAGACTAGGGTATGATTAAGACTACAAGAAGTTGCTATTGTAAATCAACCTAGGATATGAACAAATCTTGTGCTTGCATATATTTCTGCTTCTAATCCTCATGCTTGTCCTAATTCAGTAAATTTTGATGCATGTTGAAATAAGATTCAAACTTGTCCATTCTAGCATCATAATTTGATTTGATTATGTGCTTTGAACCTTGAAACATGCGTGTTAAAGATACATTGATGTTGAATCTCAAACTTAACTCACATGTGGGTCTTCTATTTTTGAAATGATTATGTGAACTCCTAAATCAGTAACATGTATTATTCTTTGTGCACCCAAATACCTTGTGAATCATGTATGCATCCTAAGGTGATTGAATGCCTAAATCTTGACTTGAAATATGACCTAGTATGTATGTTGATATATGAAGCTCTAGTTAAAACTTCAAGATTGACCCCTAATTAATACATTATAACATAATCAAATCGTGCATTTGTGTTGTTGCAGGTGTTGTTGACTTACTGTTGATTTACATATATTTCTTCTTCAGCTTTCAAGTGAGGTATAATATTCTCACTCTCCCAATGTTCCATTAGGATCCATTTTGATTCAAATCTTTGATATATGGAATCAGGGTTTATTTACTGATTATTATATACTGACAAGCATGATTAAATGATGTTACATAAAACTTAGGATATGAATGATGAAACTAGGATTGTAGGTATAAGAATGACAACATACATGTATTTGTTGGCCTAGAAACCCATCCAAGATTTACTCATTAGGAGTAAATCTTGGATAGTCCCCAGTTTGGGACTGTTCTTGAACACCTAATCTCACTTAGGATGTAAGTGTATAATGTGTATTGGGTTTTCAAGAAAATTTCGGTAGCATTTCCCCGTTTGTTCTCGAGGTACATATGTACTTGGAGAACAGCGGGGAAATGCTGCTGAAATTTTCTTGAAAACCCAATACACATTATACACTTACTAGTGAGATTAGGTGTTCAAGAATGGGATAGGTGGTACACATTTATTATATATAATAATGATAGAACATGTATTTGTTGGCCTAGAAACCCGTCCAAGATTTACTCATTAGGAGTAAATATTGGATAGTCCCCGGTTTGGGATAGTTCTTGAACATCTAATCTCACTTAGGATGTAAGTGTACAATGTGTATTGGGTTTTCAAGAAAATTTCAGTAGCATTTCTCCGTTTGTTCTCTAAGTACATATGTACTTGGAGAACAATGGGGAAATGCTGCCGAAATTTTCTTGAAAACTCAATACACATTATACACTTACTAGTGAGATTAGGTGTTCAAGAATGGGATAGGTGGTACACATTTATTATATATAAGAATGACAACACATGTATTTGTTGGCCTAGAAACCCATCCAATATTTACTCATTAGGAGTAAATCTTGGATAGTCCGCAGTTTGGGACTGTTCTTGAACACATAATCTCACTTAGGATGTTTTAACCGTTAATTATATATAAGATCTTAAACCCTAAAGTTTTAACCATAAACTCTAATCTGTTAACCGTAGACCCTAATACTGTTCTAATATATACTTGTTTTCTCTTTTATCATAGAATGGATAGATCATGGATGTCCATTCCAAATCGCTGCACCCCAGAGTTTATTTCTGGTCTTAATCAGTTTATTAGATTTGCCGAGGAACATAGGAAACAACCTGGAGATAGGTTCTACTGTCCATGTAGGCACTGCAGTAACAACTTGAAAGTCAGTGCTGGTGATGAAATCAAAAGTCATGTCATGTGGAACGGGATTGTACAAGGCTATACAGAATGGCACTGGCATGGAGAGATTTCAAACCTGAAATCAGTGGATGTCGATAGCGGTGCTTGTGTGGAAGAAGAAATTGCCTCCGATGACGTAGATGTGAACGAACCAGTTCCAGTAGACATCGTTGATGTGATGCTGCATAGTTGTGGGGTAGAGCACACCGATCCACCTCCCATGTTTAGAAACATTGTGCATGATGCTGAGATACTGTTATACACAGGTTGTAATTTGACGAAGCTTAGAACTGTGTTGAGATTGTATAAGCTGAAAGCTAACAATAGATGGAGCGACAAAAGCTTCACGTCATTGTTGTCTTTGTTGAAAGAAATTCTTCCTGAAGGAAACGAGCTGCCAATCTCAACATACCGGTTAAAGAAATTGTTGTGCCCAATGGGAATGGAGGCCAAGAAGATACACGCATGCCCAAATGATTGTGTATTATTTCAAAAGGACTGTGGATTTGAAAGATTGTCCCAAATGTGGTGCGTCAAGGTATAAATTGACGTCTTCGGGGGAGTCCAAAACTGGTTCTCCTGCCAAGGTGATGTGGTATCTACCTATAATACCATGGTTTCAACGCTTGTTTGCCAATCCGATAGATGCGAAGAATATGAGGTGGTATGCAGATGTTAAGAAAAATAATGATGGGATCCTATGACATGCGTCTGATTCCCCACAGTGGAAGAAGATTGATTAATTGTACCCTAAATTCGGTGAAGAAGTCAGGAATCTAAGACTTGGGCTTTGTACATATGGGATGAATCTGTATGGGACATTGAGCAGCCAACATAGCACTTGGCCAGTTATGCTTGTTATATACAATCTTCCTCCCTGGTTGTGTATGAAAAATAAGTACGTTATGTTGTCGTTGTTGATATTGGGCCCTAAACAACCTGGAAATGATATCGACGTTTATCTTGAACCTCTAATTGATTACTTGAAGAAACTCTGGGGTGAAGGTGTGATGACCTATGAGGCTTCACAAAGAGAGACATTTCGTTTGCACACTATGTTGTTTTGCACTATGAATGACTTTCCAGCATATGGGAATTTGTCTGGATATAGTGTCAAAGGATCTAAAGCGTGTCCTATATGTGAAGAGAACATTGATTCAATATGACTAAAACACGGCGGTAAGGCTATATATCTTGGTCATCGAAGGTTTCTTCCAAAATTTCATTTGTATCGTAGGTTGCGCAAAGCATTCAATGGACGAAATGAGGAACAGAGTGCACTTAACCCTATACCAGGGGAGGATGTTTATGAAAGAGTAAAAGGCATTTCCAATGAATTTGGTAAGAGATCACAATGTATGATTCCACACAGAGTGACAAATCTTTATTCAAGAAGAAGTCAATATTTTGGGATCTTCTTTATTGGAGTTCTTTGGCAGTCAGGCATTGTATCGATGTCATGCACATTTAGAAAAATGTCTGTGATAGCTTCATCAGTACTCTGTTGAATATAGTAGGTAAGACTAAAGATGGGATAAAATCTAGAATGGACCTACGTGAAATGGGAATAAGGACAGAATTAACAGAAGTAGTTAGTAGTGATCAGAGAACATACTTACCTCCCGCTTGTTACACGTTGTCTAGAAAGGAGAAGAAAGCTTTTTGTGAATGCTTGGTAAATGTTAAGGTGCCACAGGGTTACTCATCCAACATCCGTAGATTGGTATCAATGAAAGATCTGAAGTTGATAGGTCTTAAATCTCATGATTGTCACACTCTAATGCAACAAATATTTCTCATGACAATTCAATCTATATTGTCGAAGCATGTAAGGTTTGCAATCACCGGACTTTGTTTCTTTTTCAATAGTCTGTGTAGCAAAGTTATTGACCCTGATACTCTCGATAAATTTCAAAGAGAAGTGGTTGTTACCCTATGTCAGCTTGAGATGTATTTTCCTCCTTTGTTCTTTGATATCATGGTACATCTTGTTGTTCACTTGAATAGGGAAGTGAAAATATTGGGACCAGTTTTCTTGCATTGGATATATCCATTTGAACGATACATGAGTGTTTTTAAAGGTGATGTTCGAAACCGTTATCAGCCTGAAGGGAGTATTATTGAGGGTTACGTGGCGAGAGAGGTTATGGATTTTTGCAATGACTTTCTGAGTGCTAATGACGCTCATGTTAATGACAAGAATATTGAGGAGCATTTTGGCAAAGGAATTTTGGGATTACGGATGAAAGTAATCAGTCGTGAGTAGTTGGAACAAGGTCACTTGTATATTTTACACAACATCGACGAAGTGAGTGTTTATATCGAGGAACATACCAATTTCATCAAGAGATAATATCCTCGAGCCAATTCAATGTGGCTTGCTAGAGAGCATAACAAGACATTTATTAAGTGATTTGAAGATTAAGTCTTACATCAACTATCTCAAACACCAGATAATCTTATTGAAGCTATCAAATGCCTCGCCTTTAAATCAAAATTGAATGTTATGTCTTATGAAGGGTTTGACTCTTAGAGAAATCGATCGATATTGATTATTATTTTACTTACTAATTTCTAATGATGGTGATTAGCGGGAGCTGCATGAGCAGAGGAAGGAAGACAAGTTCATCCCTGAGGGCACGAGGGATGAATTCATAGTTGCTCTGGGTAACCCAGAGCATCCTGGACGTGTTAGGGGTGTAGGCACTGGTGTGGGCATCAAAGCGTTCTTTGGGCCATCCCAGCGCAAACTTATCCCAAAAGCGGGACTTTCAAAAGTTGAGGTAACCTATTCTTTTTTTAGAATGTTATTGTGAAAGGGAACTCAATAATCGATAGCTAGTATTTCTTTTATCTATGTATAGAGATGAATTAATTGATAGGAAAGTCCAAGAAGCAATGGTGAAGTGGCATGCGTCTCAGACGTCCACTCAGACGGTACATGTGACGTGTCACGCTTCTATTACTCCTACTACAGAGGTTGGGAGTAATCTTGTAGACCCACCACCTAGCACATCCTCTGTAAGTATTTTTATGACATAGTATCTAGTCTTTGCAGAGGTTGGGAGTTTGTATAAATATGCATATAACATTCTTTACGTAAATTTGTAGGGGTTGAAGCCATGCCATCTAAAAAGTCAAGAATATGTCGTTGTAGAGGCGTCGACTTACCCACCCCTTCCAAGGGGAAATGTTTCATGGGACTCTAGTACTAGATGGTGCGGTTCGTGTGAGCCCGATAAGTGTAGTCCCCAAATGGAGGGATCTTACATTGCCATATGCCCACCCAGATTCTAAAATGCTTGGTGAGGCAGAAGGCAGAGTGATATTGTGGCCCAAAGTGGATGTGTCTATACTAATATTGTATGCTTAATTTACATTACACTAATTTGTTAGTGTGTACGTATATATGAGTCAATTGATATGAAATCATATATACATGTCAAAAGAAAGACATTTGCTACATCTCGGCCTCTACCTCCACCTCCTGAAGTACCAAGTTGGCTTCCAAAGGACCTACACGTCTCGTTAGGTCCTAATTGTAGGGGTATGTCAGATTGGATAGGCGAACATGACCCAAATTTCCTTATAAATGTTACTATTTCGGAGGAAGCTGCAGGTCAATCATATGATAACAATCTATTTATACAAATTTTACATACCTATTAATGCATACGTAATACAAGTTTTGCATACATATTAATGTAGGTCAATCATACGATAACAAGATATTTATACAAGATATTTGGGAGTTGTTTCGTTATGATTGGCTAAACACATCTATGATAGAGATGTGGATATGGTGAGATCTTGTTTATACATCCATATACCTTGTTTTATATACGGTGATCTGGTTTCTTATATATTAATGCATATGTAATACATGTTTTGCAACCACTTACACACGATATGTATAGATTTTTCATTTCTCCATGTGGGATTTCTGGTTCCATCTTTGATTAGTCTTGTAGTTAAAAACCCTAGGTCAGTTACTTCATACTGTTGTGATGATTTTAAATATTTTGGTAAAAATAAGAAGACGGTGATAATATCTCCATTCAATGTCGGGTAAGTTTACTTTAATTATAATTTGGACTTAAGAAAATTACATTTTTATTGTGACTTTTGAGTTATTAATTTATAACTTTCTTACCTCTAGAGGTAAGCATTGAGAGTTACTAGTTATTGTCCCCGAGACGTTCACTATCTATTATCTAGATCCTACGGGGAAGGAATTGAATATATATGGACACACAATGAAAATGTCATTATTCTCGTAAGAAATATTTCATATTTTATATCCGTTAACATATGTTATTACATTACTATTTAATTATGCAATTTAATGTGTTACATTAACATGTAAGGCTTTAAAATAGTATGCCAAAGCTGGGGGAAAGATCCCCAAGAAAAAGAACCAGCCACTAACTTGGAAGAATGTGAAAGTAATTTCCCGACTCCAATGTATATATTATATATGTGAACTGTGCTTATTTGTATTTTTGAATATTTTGTATGTTTCAATTTATAGTGTGCTACACAAGACAACGACTGGGCATGTAGATACTATGTGATGCGATTTATGAGCATAATTATCGAATATGCCGCAATGGACATTGATACCATACATCATGTATTATATGTAGTCTCATTAGATAATATGACATATATCAATCTTAATATATATTATTAATTATATATATATCATTCTCTTTGCAGGTGTTTAAAACTGACTTCACTACATGTGAAAAGTTATTAGATGTGCATACTCCCTATACGATGGATGAGTTAAATGATGTAAGAGACCAATGGGAAGAAGCCCTACAAGTAGTGGGATTTTTTAAATATAATTGGGATAATGACGATGATGAATAAAGAATGATATTTCTAAACTTTGTTCTCACAATTATTTTTGTGTGAATGTGAGTGACTTTTTATGAATTGCCATATGTGTGAATGTGAAGATGATCAATACAATGTTTCTACATGTGTCTGAATGTGAAAAGAGATGAAATGAATGGAACTGTAGGTTGCTAAATGTGTGTTAAAATGGAGGAAATTTGAAATGGAACTACTGGTTTCTACATGTGTGTGATGAAAAACTATATGAATTAAATGTGCTTATACATGTGTGTGAATCACATGATAAATATATAATATTATCTATCTTGTTAATTTTGCAGGTTTGTGGCCTATTGTTGGTTGATATCAATGTTCTGCATCCTACTGATATCAAGGTTCTGCATCCTGCAGTGTAAAAATAGAACACGGGCGTCGGTTATCTGTGTAAAACCGACAACAAAAGACATAGGTGTCGGCTGTTAGTGTAAAACCGACATCTTTATCCCCTTCTGGCATCGGTTAACTATAAACCTGACGCTTATTGCGGCTAGGTACCACGACCATGCTGGGTAGCATGCATGGTCATGGCGGCAGGGGATGTGGCGTTGGTTATTAGTATACAAACCAACACTGATGGTGTCAGTTATTAGTAGATTTTGGCTAGGTACCATGGCCGTGCTGGGTAGCACGGCCGTTGTGGCTGTGGATATGGCGTTGGTTACCTATATAAAGTTGACGCTGATGATGCCCTTGTTGGCACCTTTTTGGTGGGGGGAAGGGGTATGGCGTCGGTTGTTACTTAATAACTGATGTTTTTAATAAGGTTATCGTGTCGATTTTCTTTAAGAATCGACGCCGATCAGACCCCTTGCTGGCACGATTTTGGTGCCGGGAAGGTTTATGGCATCGGTTGGGGGACCGACGCCAAAGGTGTCGACTTTTAGTGGCGCCCACTTGGGTGTCGCTTGGAAACTGACACCTTAGGCATTTAAATAACCGACACCAAAGGTTATTTCTATAGTAGTTACCCAAATCTTGAGTTGTGCATCACCACATCTCATACTGAGAATATTGATATCAGAATACTTGATTCATTGAACACCTTATCCTTAGGGTTTCATTTACCTCATTCACTTATCATATGGCACTCATAAGTATTTCATGCGACATAAACATTCACTAAAAAAAGACTATCATCAACAAATCATATATAATCAATATATGTATGAAACCTTGGAACTGAGATGAATTTGGGTTTCCATGCCATTCACTGAGATAACATGCATCAATAATGAAATTGAATAAATAAAGTCTATCATGTCAAGAAAATCCGTTCAAATGGATTTCACGATATCTATTCACAAATATCCAACTTTCCTCGCATCTAGGGTTTCACCCTCTTTACTGAGATATCAAACAAACACTATTCACCTTAAATGAAATCCAAGATAGTATCTGACATATATGTACTATGCATTCAGATAAACAATCATTCATAACAAAGGGGATCCAGATAAACAAATTTCTCTATTTAATTATACAGCAATTTCAGTCATAGACAAATTCCCTATATTTTAGTTTACTCTTATAACCTCTGGGAATACATAGGGAATTCTCAATAGGATGTATTTTATACATTTCTAATATGATTTTATCATCTGAAATTCATCCAAACAGAGGAAGAATCCATTTCATATCATTTTGCAACAACTTAGACCAAACACACAATTCAGGGTTTGTAGTCGCATACTAAGCAATTAAAGATTATGGATGGTTTAACCAATTTTTGTGCAATTTACTATTAAAGGAAGTACCCACTCACCCTAAAGTGTGAAAACACCTTCAAAACGCATCGCATCCCTAAAAATATTGATCTCATATCAAATCCCTAACAATTCACCCGATTCTTCTTCCTTTCAACTCAGAAACCCTAAAAATGAGGGATTATGAAGAAAGAGTGAGAAAAGGGGAAGTATTGATACCATTTTGGATCAAATCCGAGGAGGGATGGAATCTCGAAATGTGAGAGAAGATTCATCATTAAAGTCTATGCAAAGAAGCTAAACTTACATGATATCATCATTCCTCAGACCATAAAACCCTATGTCAGCATCTCCATCACTTTCTCCTCTCAAACCCTAACTCTCCCTCTCTCTCTAGGATTTCATTTCTCCAGATTGAATCATGAATTATGAGAGCTCCTTGTGTGTCAGCTTGAACATATAGAGCAATTGAGCTTCTTGGGTCAATTGCACATTGACCCCTCACTATACTTTCTCTATTTTTAACTAATTTTTTGTGATAAAAATATTACTATAATTCATCTACTGATAAGGTCCAAATGCATCCAAAAATTATGAAAAATTTACAGGTTGTTTATTATTGAGTTTCAAATCTCCAGTGAAAATTTCAGATCATTTGGAGTTATCAATAAATAGATAAAAATAAAACACTACACTACTCAAAAGCACTTTGTCAGCATTTTAGTCGAAGTATAGTTCGACCAAGAACCACATTCAAAGAACACACAAGTATTCTGAAATTTTTCTCCAATATTCATGATTGATTTATCCATATCATATCCAAAATTTAATTAAATAAAAAAAAAATTTAGAAAATATGAAAAAATCATTTACCGCACTTCTATCCTGATCAAATTCCATATTCATGTACTATCAAAACCCTAATTTTTGCCGATTAGGGTTTACATTTCTCAAACCCTAATTCTTCAAACTAAAATCATAGTTAGAGTTTCTTCTTAGGTTTGAAACATCACAATTGATCTACTATCATTAATCAAGTCTAAACGATGTTCAATCTAATCAAGCATGTAATCATTCAGGTAAACCCTAGTTTACCAATTAAGCACAATTGTGGTCATTACAATTCTCACCCCCTTAAAAAAGTTTTGTCCCCGTAACATAAATACGCAAACAAAGTATATTCAAAGTTTATTTTAAGCTTCTGAAATCTTACATGTCATTATATTCTTGTATTTTATACTTGAATGTAGTTTTCAACGTTAAGTTCTTTATTTTTTTCTAATCACAACATGTTAAAACAGTTCTCAATGATAACAAACAAATTCTCTATGCCACAATCAATCATAGGATAGAGAGAGAAACAACCATTTCAATATTTTTATACTCTTGAGGTGTTACCTCAACATTGACAATCTGATCCAACTATCTCAATTCATATGGCTCAATATGTACTATTGTTATGTATTACCTCTAAGTCACAAAAGAGAGTTCACCATGTTCTTTTGAATTTTACTATTGTGCTACTCAAATAGCACATAGTCTTGAGTTGGAAGATCAGATTCAACAACAAATTGTACAATACTACTCACGACATCCCCATTGGATCATGGATGCATAAGGTGAAGCATTACCATCACATTCCATACTATTCTCAAGTACGAACCCACACATAATTCAAGGTGTAACCATTGGGTTATAGCATACTAGGGTTTCAACAACAGTAAAAAAGCACTCCGTGATTGTATTAGTCTTTCAAGGACTATTCATACCCAATTACCATCACTTAATTATATTAAAGCTAGGTATAACAAGCTATACCTCATTAGGGTTAGATATTAATACAATATGGTTATAATCCCTTCTATTCATATGAGTGAATAGGTAAGACTACCTTATTCAGGGTAACCCTTCATTTGTTCCATCATTATTCAACACATATCACCATACCACAATTGTACAATACTAAGATAGATTACTGGTATGAATGACTACAACTATCAGACACCTTTAATTAACATATTGCTTGCACATGTACAACTAAAATCATATATAAAACCAATTTACATCCCTTAATATACCTTCAACAAATTATACACAGATAACTGATGCCTATGTTGTGCATGCTGATTTCAAGGTTCTGCATCCTGCTGACCAGCCATACAGCAGGTCTGCAAACTGATAAGAAAAAAAATAGAACATAGGCGTCGGTTATCTATGTAAAACCAGCCACAAAACACATAGGCGTCGATTGTTAGTGTAAAACTAACATCTTTATCCCCTTCTTGCGTCGGTTATCCATAAACTCGACGCCTATTGCAGCCAGGTACCACAACCATGCTGGGTAGCATGGTCGTGGCAGCAGGGGATATGGCGTTGGTTATTAGTATACAAACTGACGCTGATGGTGTCAGTTATTAGTAGATTCTGGTTAGGTACCACGGCTGTGTTGGGTAGAACGGCCGTTGTGGTTGTGGATATGGCGTTGGTTACCTATATAAATCCGACGCAGATGATGCCCTTGCTGGCGCCTTTTTGGTGGCGGGAAGGGGTATGGCGTCGGTTGTTACTTAATAACCGATGCTTTTAATAAGGTTATCGTGTCGATTTTCTTTAAGAATCAACACCGATAGGACCCCTTGCTGGCACATTTTTGGTGGCGGGAAGGTTTATGGCATCGGTTGGGGGACCAACACTGAAGGTGTCGACTTTTAGTGGCGCCCACTTGGGTGTCGCTTGGAAACTGACACCTTAGGCCTTAAATAACCGACGCCAAAGGTTATTTCTGTAGTAGTGACCCAAATCTTGAGTTTTGCATTACCACATCTCATACTGAGAACATTGATATCAAAATCCTTGATTCATTGAACACCCTATCCTTAGGGTTTCATTTACCTCATTCACTTATCACATTGCTCTCATAAGGATTTCATGCGACATAAACATTCACTGAAAAAAAGACTATTATCAACAAATCATATAAAATCAATATATGTATGAAACCTTGGAACTGAGATGAATTTGGGTTTCCATGCCATTCACTGAGATAACATGCATCAATAATGAAATTGAATAAATAAAGTCTATCATGTCAAGAAAATCTGTTCAAATGGATTTCACGATATCTATTCGCAAATATCCAACTTTCCTCACATCTAGGATTTCACCCTCTTTACTGAGATATCCAACAAACACTATTCACCTTAAACGAAATCCAAGATAGTATCTGACATATATGTACTATGCATTCAGATAAACAATCATTCATAACTAAGGGGATCCAGATAAACAAATTTCTCTATTTAATTATACAACAATTTCAGTCATAGACAAATTCCCTATATTTCAATTTACTCTTATAACCTCTAGGAATACGTAGGGAATTCTCAATAGGATGTATTATATACATTTCTAATATGATTTTATCATCTGAAATTCATCCAAATAGAGGAAGAATCCATTTCATATCATTTTGCAACAACTTAGACCAAACACACAATTCAGGGTTTGTAGTCACATACTAAGCAATTAAAGATTATGGATGATTTAATCAATTTTTGTGCAATATACTGTTTAAAGGAAGTACCCACTCACCCTAAGGTGTGCAAAAACATTCAAAACGCATCTCATCCCTGAAAATCTTGATCTCATATCAAATCCCTAGCAATTCACCTGATTCTTCTTCCTTTCAACTTAGAAACCCTAAAAATGAGGGATTATGAAGAAAGAGTGAGAAAAGGGGAAGTTTTGATACCATTTTGGATCAAATAGGAGGAGGGATAGAATCTTGAAATGTGAGAGAAGATTCACCATTAATGTCTATGCAAAGAAGCTAAACTTACATGATATCATCATTCCTCAGACCGCAAAACCCTATGTCAGCATCTCCATCACTTTCTCCCCTCAAACCCTAACTCTCCCTCTCTCTCTAGGATTTCGTTTCTCTAGATTGAATCACGAATTATGAGAGCTCCTTCTGTGTTAGTTTGACCATATAGAGCAATTGAGCTTCTTGGGTCAATTGCACATTGACCCCTCACAGTACTTTCTCTTATTTAGCTGAATTTTTGTGATACAAATATTACTGTAATTCGCCTATTGATAAGGTCCAAATGCATCCAAAAATTATGAAAATTTTACAGGTTGTTTATTATTGAGTTTTAGATCTCCAGTTAAAATTTCAGATCATTTGTAGTTATCAATAAATAAATAAAAATAAAACACTACACTACTAAAAAGCACTCTGTCAGCATTTTGGTCAAAGTATAGTTCGACCAAGAACCACATTCAAAGAACTCTCAAATATTCTGAAATTTTTCTCCAATATTCATGATTGAGTTATACATATTATATCCAAAATTCAATTAAATACAAAATGTGTAGAAAATATGAAAAAATCATTTACCGCACTGCTATCCTGATTAAATTCCATATTCATGTACTATCAAAACCCTAATTTTTGCCGATTAGGGTTTACATTACTCAAACCCTAATTCTTCAAACTAAAATCATAGTTAGAGTTTTTCTTAAGTTTGAAACATCACAATTGATCTACTATCATTAATCATGTCTAAACGATGTTCAATCTAATCAAGCATGTAATCATTCAGGTAAACCCTAGTTTACCAATTAAGCACAAATGTGGTCATTACAATTCTCACCCCCTTAAAAAAGTTTCGTCCCCGAAACATAAATACGCAAACAAAGTATATTCAAAGTTTATTTTAAGCTTTTGAAATCTTACATGTCATTATATTCTTGTATTTTATACTTGAATGTAGTTTTCAACGTTAAGTCCTTTATTTCTTTTCTAAGCACAACATGTTAAAACAGTTTTCAATGATAACAAACAAATTCTCTATGCCACAATCAATCATAGGATAGAGAGAGAAACAACCATTTCAATATTTTTATACTCTTGAGGTGTTACCTCAACATTGATAATCTGATCCAACTATCTCAATTCATATGGCTCAATATGTACTATTGTTATGTACTACCTCTAAGTCACAAAAGAGAGTTCACCATGCTCTTTTGAATTTTACTATTGTGCTACTCAAATAGCAACATAGTCTTGAGTTGGAAGACCAGATTCAACAACAAATTGTACAATACTACTCATGACATCCCCATTGGATCATGGATGTATGAGGTGAAGCATTACCATCACATTCCATACTATTCTCAAGTACGAACCCACACATAATTCAAGGTGTAACCATCAGGTTATAGCATACTAGGGTTTCAACAATAGTAAAAAAGCACTCCATGATTGTATTAGTCATTCAAGGACTATTCATACCCAATTACCATCACTTAGTTATATTAAAGCTAGGTATAACAAGCTATACCTCATTAGGGTTAGATATTAATACAATATGGTTATAATCCCTTCTATTCATATGAGTGAATAGGTAAGACTACCTTATTCAGGGTCACCCTTCATTTGTTCCATCATTATTCAACCCATATCACCATACCACAATTGTACAATACTAAGATAGATTACTGGTAGGAATGACTACAACTATCAGACACCTTTAATTAACATATTGCTTGCACATGTACAACTAAAATCATATGTAAAACCAATTTACATCCCTTAATATACCTTCAACAAATTATACACAGATAACCGACGCCTATGTTTTGCATGTTGATATCAAGGTTATGCATCTTGCTGACCAGTCATACAGTAGGCCTGCAAACTGATAAAAAAAGTAGAACATAGACGTCGGTTATCTGTGTAAAACCGACAACAAAACACATAGGAGTCGGTTGTTAGTATAAAACCGACATATTTATCCCCTTCTGGCGTCTGTTATCCATAAACTCGACGCCTATTGTGGCCAGGTACCACGACCATGTTGGGTAGCATGGTCGTGGCGGCAGGAAATATGGCGTTGGTTATTAGTATACAAACCGACGCTGATGGTGTCAGTTATTAGTAGATTCTATCTAGGTGGGCCGTACTGGGTAGCACAGCCGTTGTGGCTGTGGATATGGCGTTGGTTACCTATATAAAGTCGACGCTGATGATGCCCTTACTGGCGCCTTTTTGGTGGCGGGAAGGGGTATAGCGTCGGTTGTTACTTAATAAGTGACGTTTTTAATAAGGTTATCGTGTCGATTTTCTTTAAGAACCAACACCGATAGGACCCCTTGCTGGCGCGTTTTTGGTGGCGGGAAGGTTTATGGCATCGGTTGGGGGACCGATGCCAAAGATGTCAACTTTTAGTGGTGCCCACTTGGGTGTCTCTTGGAAACTGACACCTTAGGCCTTAAATAACTGACGCCAAAGGTTATTTCTATAGTAGTTACCCAAATCTTGAGTTGTGCATCACCACATCTCATACTGAGAACATTGATATCAAAATACTTGATTCATTGAACACCCTATCCTTAGGGTTTCATTTACCTCATTCACTTATCACATGGCTCTCATAAGGATTTCATGCGACATAAACATTCACTGAAAAAAGACCATTATCAACAAATCATATAAAATCAATATATGTATGAAACCTTGGAACTTAGATGAATTTGGGTTTCCATGCCATTCACTGAGATAACATGCATCAATAATGAAATTGAATAAATAAAGTCTATCATGTCAAGAAAATCTGTTCAAATGGATTTCACAATATCTATTCGCAAATATCCAACTTTCCTCGCATCTAGGGTTTCACCCTCTTTACTGAGATATCAAACAAACACTATTCACCTTAAACGAAATCCAATATAGTATCTGACAGATATGTACTATGCATTCAGATAAACAATCATTCATAACCAAGGGGATCCAGATAAACAAATTTATCTATTTAATTATACAACAATTTTAGTCATAGACAAATTCTCTATATTTCAGTTTACTCTTATAACTTCTAGGAATACGTAGGTAATTATCAATAGGATGTATTGTATACATTTCTAATATGATTTTATCATCTGAAATTCATCCAAACAGAGGAAGAATCCATTTCATATCATTTTGCAACAACTTGGACCAAACACACAATTCAGGGTTTGTAGTCGCATACTAAAAAATTAAAGATTATGGATGATTTAACCAATTTTTGTGCAATATATTGTTTAAAGGAAGTGCCCACTCACCCTAAGGTGTGAAAACACCTTCAAAACACATCTCATCCCTGAAAATCTCGATCTCATATCAAATCTCTAGCCATTCATCTGATTCTTCTTCCTTTCAACTCAGAAACCCTAAAAATGAGGGATTATGAAGAAAGAGTGAGAAAAGGGGAAGTTTTGATACCATTTTGGATCAAATCGGAGGAGGGATGGAATCTTGAAATGTGAGAGAAGATTCACCATTATAGTCTATGTAAAGAAGCTAAACTTACTTGATATCATCATTCCTCGGACCGCAAAACCCTATGTCAGCATCTCCATCACTTTCTCCTCTCAAACCCTAACTCTCCCTCTCTCTCTAGGATTTCGTTTCTCTAGATTGAATCACGAATTATGAGAGCTCCTTGTGTGTTAGGTTGACCATATAGAGCAATTGAGCTGCTTGGGTCAATTGTACATTGACCCCTCACTATACTTTCTCTTATTTCAGCTGAATTTTTTGTGATAAAAATATTACTGTAATTCGTCTACTGATAAGGTCCAAATGCATCCATAAATTATGAAAATTTTACAGGTTATTGAGTTTCAAATCTCCAGTTAAAATTTTAGATAATTTGGAGTTATCAATAAATAAATAAAAATAAAACACTACACTACTTAAAAGCACTCTGTCAGCATTTTGGTTGAAGTATAGTTCTACCAAGAACCACATTCAAAGAACACTCAAATATTCTGACATTTTTCTCCAATATTCATGATTGAGTTATCCATATCATATCCAAAATTCAATTAAATACAAAATTTGTAGAAAATATGAAAAAATCATTTACCGCACTGCTATCCTGATCAAATTCTATATTCATGTACTATCAAAACCCTAATTTTTGCCGATTAGGGTTTACATTTCTCAAACCCTAATTCTTCAAACTAAAATCATAGTTAGAGTTTCTTCTTAGGTTTGAAACATCACAATTGATCCACTATCATTAATCAAGTCTAAACGATGTTCAATCTAATCAAGCATGTAATCATTCAGGTAAACCCTAGTTTACCAATTAAGCACAAATGTGGTCATTACAATTCTCACCCCCTTAAAAAAGTATTGTCCCCGAAACATAAATACGCAAACAAAGTATATTCAAAGTTTATTTTAAGCTTCTAAAATCTTACATGTCATTATATTCTTGTATTTTATACTTGAATGTAGTTTTCAACATTAAGTCCTTTATTTCTTTTCTAATCACAACATGTTAAAACAGTTCCCAATGATAACAAACAAATTCTCTATGCCACAATCAATCATAGGATAGAGAGAGAAACAACCATTTCAATATTTTTATACTCTTGAGGTGTTACCTCAACATTGAAAATCAGATCCAACTATCTCAATTCATATGGCTCAATATGTACTATTGTTATGTATTACCTCTAAGTCACAAAAGAGAGTTCACCATGTTCTTTTGAATTTTACTATTGTGCTACTCAAATAGCAACATAGTCTTGAGTTGGAAGACCAGTTTCAACAACAAATTGTACAATACTTCTCACGACATCCCCATTGGATCATGGATGCATAAGGTGAAGCATTACCATCACATTCCATACTATTCTTAAGTATGAACCCACACATAATTCAAGGTGTAACCATTGTGTTATAGAATACTAGGGTTTCAACAATAGTAACAAAGCACTCCATGATTGTATTAGTCATTCAAGGACTATTCATACCCAATTACCATCACTTAGTTATATTGAAGTTAGGTATAACAAGCTATACCTCATTAGGATTAGGTATTAATACAATATGGTTATAATCCCTTCTATTCATATGAGTGAATAGGTAAGACTACCTTATTCAGGGTAACCCTTCATTTGTTCCATCATTATTCAACCCATATCACCATACCACAATTGTACAATACTAAGATAGATTACTGGTATGAATGACTACAACTATCAGACACCTTTAATTAACATATTGCTTGCACATGTACAACTGAAATCATATGTAAAACCAATTTACATCCCTTAATATACCTTCAACAAATTATACTTCTAAAAACAAATTCACATATTACTAAAAGCCATTGTTTTCTCTCATCTCTCTCCTCATTCACTACTACTTACTTTTTGCTACTTATCCTTATCATTTTAATCATGTCGATTAAACATTCCTAAAATTGAAACATACAAGGTACAAATAGATTATTCGTCATTCTTGCTATCACTGCAAGAATTTGTTTTAGATTACACTTTTCTCATCTTGCACTTCTCCTTTTGTTCAAAACACACTTATTACATTTCAAATTTATATCTTACTCTTTGCTCCAAATCATTTCCATATTGTTTATCTACCTTTCAGATTAGCTACCTTTAAACCCTGGATTACTATCAGTGCTAGTTTACTTCTCATAGTGCAAATTTCATGATCTTGTTTTATAGAGATGCTAGTATTCAAGGTCAAATCACTAGTGAAAACCCTTGAACTACTACAACTCTAAACATTCTATGGTTTGGTCCTTATCAGTAGCATGATGTTATTGTGATGTGACTTTGCTCCCTTAATTTGAAATTCAAACTTTGGATCTCACAAGTTTTACTAAAGTCTTCTTTATCTTATCGATTGAATTTCCTTTCTCTTACTTGTCCATTCATATAGATTACATTCTCAATTACCCTGCTAGGGTTTCATCATCATATTGTGTGTCATTATTACATTCACTAGATGTCTCTACCACGGTGGTTATGCATCATATATGATTCATTTTCTTATCACTTCATTCCCACATTGCTTTCATTAAGGAAGATATGAAAGAGAAGATGATTTTGAAACTTAGAATTCTTATCTTCAAACATTTAATAATACATTACTCATATGTGGGTTTAATTAATTATCAACAAGGATACTTGACTAATTAGCACTTTCTTGAATCTCGCAACCTCTTTCTTTTATAATCTATATTACTCCATTATGTTTCAAACCCTTCTTTACTTTCCATAATTCCCTTACCATATACTACTATTCCACATGTCATCTTTAACTTCTAGTTTCTCTTATGATCATGTTGCTTCTTTTATGTGTATGATCATGTATACCATGTTGCATATATTTCCTTTTATCCTTATACTAATGTGAAGTTGAAATTCTAACTCAATAATCTTTCTACTAGTATCACCTCATTTTTAATACGTTACATATCCTTCATTTTAAATCAAACAGCTCATGCATGGGTGAAACATAGTTTCTCTTTCAATCAAGTTTTTCCTTCTTGAATATAGCTAGTCTACCTTTGTATGACTTATTCATTTATTTAGCTACACTGTTGTTCTTCTTTTAGAAACTAGTTTGTTATTCTATAGAGACTTAGAATCCAAAGGCAGTAAGGATGAATGTATTAAATTTATTAATAAATGTATACATTCCATGCTCTCAATTATATCATAACCCTCATTCCTTAATCAAGCTCATTATTTCCAACATTTCTCTTTGTTTCAACTAAGTTTCTTATCCTAGTTTTATGATTTACATGCTCATCTAGTTCTCTTCACTTTAACTCTTCTAAAGACTCTTCACTTCTATGTACTTATTGTATACTTAACTCTTTTCTTCTATTTTCCCTTTGCTTTGGAGTACATAAAAACATTGTACTCAGTTATATAATCCATTCCTCATGATTGATTCTTACTATCTTGGCCCCTTACATACTTTTCTCATTTCTTTTCCATATTTCATATTTAGAGTTCATATAATATTAATAATAAACATAATCTGAACCTTATGTCATGTTCCTTTATTCCCAATTAAGGGTTTCTCATATGAGGCCCCAAAGTTGGATGTTAGATATCAGTTCCAACTGATTCTTAGTTATCCCAGTCTTTCCCTTATACTTCAAAATCTTAGAGTATATACATTCATTCTAGAATTTGGATCTAATCTATCCAGAATTTACTCTTGTTATGTTACTAATATGATTCGTTAGATCCCAGTAATACATCCTACTAGCCGGACCAGGCCGAACCTGCAGTCCTGAAGCCAAGAGCTACTCAAGATTACTCAACTCCTATTCATCTCAAATGTGTGGAAGAAAACTTATCCACTTAGGAAAGCTCATTCAAAGATCATTTCTAGTCTACTTGATACAAAGAATGTAGTCAATATATGCTACAACTGCATAGTGTACAACAAATCTTAAAGACCCATATATATTTCAAAATATTGAATATCTGAATTCATACATATACGATCTTTTCTATTCATCTCCAATAAAACAACAATATGAAATGAAAGTTCCATCTCATTTTATATTTATGCTCTTAATTCATGTTACTTATCTTGTTTCTAACCCTAATATTTCTAGGGTTCCTCTCTAGACCATCCTTCCATTGTATACCTGGTCACGGTATACATGAAAGAATAGACAGAGTAGCTTGATATTGGTTGATCCAAGTACTCAGATATTTGGCCAGGATATCCAAATACTCAAATCCCCAGAGCTAACATCATAACATCTCCTATCTGCCACACTTATGACTCTAACATCATAACATCTCCTATCTGATACCAAGTTGTTACACCCCGATCTCACAATTACAATTAATCATGAGATTAGGGCATAAATTGAGGATTTAACATAATACAAATATCACCCTTAACTTTTCCTTTTTCTTTTTCTTTTTCAAACTCTTTGTTTTTCTCGCATCCAATCACAAACAACTTTGCAAGAAAATCAAACTTTGATTACTTTAATATGATCTCAACATAAATGATACACATCCATACATTCATTCTCAGGTACATACGACATGATAATCAGATACATTCTCTCTTATTAAGAAAACAAAGATGCAAAACATCACTTATAACACTCTCACATCTATACTAGGACCTAGAGTGACAGAGATCGACTGAACTTAACTAATCTCATACTTAACTCATGTGGTAGATCTACTGTGATGCTTTGACCTTCTTCAAGTCCACGTGGTTTCCCTAAAATTGTGAGTAGAGGGGTGAGCCTACTCGCTTAGTGAATGAGTATTTCAAAGAAACAGTCTAAAGCACTGATATAATTATAGATATACTTTTGAGCAACTGATATCAATTATAGCAGAAGTAAGCTTTAAAGAGATTGATCATTTACAATCATAAATATGGCAGCATACTCTAGATATCAACAAGACTAAATCAATATATGAGCATCCTTGATTAATTTCAAAGAGAGCTAATAATTCAGAAACATACAAAGAATAATTGCTGGGAAACTGTACTTGAATCTTTCTTAACCTTTCCTACTTATTAGAAACTCTTTAAAATATATATTATCATATTTTACCTTATGCCCTGATCATATGCAGTGCACTCTACATATGAAGACTCGTAGAAAACTACAATCTCACCGTACAACACTTAGCTGACACACCCAGGAATGCTAAGCCCGATTACATCGCTGGTCTACAATAGGAAAATGGCTCTCTGCCTCGACACACCTATTATGCCATAAAAACTAGACTCCTCTTCTAACCTGAGCACACAGGTGGAGAGTCAAGCCACCTATTGGCTTTACTGTACTCTAGTGCCACCAGGATCTCTGGTTGATTTTGAACACTACATTCTATATTTTAAGGAGACTTCTACAAGGGCTTCGTCCCCCATACCACATGTTAGTACGTTTCGACCCTGTATACTGGACACTGCCAGGGTTAGGTCATTTTATCCCAACCACGCAGACCTCTCATAGGGAATTTATGGTGTTCAGGGCTCTTAAGTCTATTATTTTATTATTCTTAGAAATCTCTTACTATATTGTATATTTTCCCTTACTTATACTTGACTCTGGTATCTCTATGGTACCGTGTCTATTTATTTGAAGTTTATAACACAACATGTATATCATTCTAAACTTGGCAGAGCAATATATTCAAAATACTATAATATACTGAGAAATCAACATTTTATATCTGTAGGAAGACTAAAATTCTTAAATAACAGAATACACGTTCACTTGATACTTTATATACTAGAATCATGCAATTGAACTTCTTAATACACTGATAAGAGTTAATTACTTGACATACAAGTAATCGTCATTTGCACCTATAAATTATTTGTACTTTCTTGGAAAACGTGCACCTCAACCCAAATCTTGAGTTGTGCATCACCACATTTCATACTGAGAACATTGATATCAAAATACTTGATTCATTGAACACCCTATCCTTAGGGTTTTATTTGCCTCATTCACTTATCACATGGCTCTCATAAGGATTTCATGTGACATAAACATTCACTGAATAAAGACTATTATCAACAAATCATACAAAATCAATATATGTATGAAACCTTGGAAATGAGCTGAATTTGGGTTTCCATTCCATTCACTGAGATAACATGCATCAATAATGAAATTGAATAAATAAAGTCTATCATGTCAAGAAAATTCGTTCAAATGGATTTCACAATATCTATTCACAAATATCCAACTTTCCTCGCATCTAGGGTTTCACCCTCTTTATTGAGATATCAAATAAACACTATTCACCTTAAACAAAATCCAAGATAGTATCTGACATATATGTACTACGCATTCAGATAAACAATCATTCATAACCAAGGGGATCCAGATAAACAAATTTCTCTATTTAATTGTACATCAATTTTAGTCATAGACAAATTCCCTATATTTCAGTTTACTCTTATAACCTCTACGAATACTTAGGGAATTCTCATTAGGATGTATTTTATACATTTATAATATGATTTTATCATCTGAAATTCATCCAAATAGAGGAAGAATCCATTTCATATCATTTTGCAACAACTTAGATCAAACACACAATTCAGGGTTTGTAGTCGCATATTAAGCAATTAAATATTATGGATGATTTAACCAATTTTCATGCAATATATTGTTTAAAGGAAGTTTCCACTCACCCTAAGGTGTGAAAACACCTTAAAAACGCAGCTCATCCCTAAAAATCTCAATCTCATATCAAATCCCTAGCAATTCACTCGATTCTTCTTCCTTTCAACTTGGAAACCCTAAAAATGAGGGATTATGAAGAAAGAGTGAGAAAAGGGGAAGTTTTGATACCATTTTGGATCAAATCTGAGGAGGGACGGAATCTTGACTTGTGAGAGAAGATTCACCATTAAAGTCTATGCAAAGAAGCTAAACTTACATGATTTCATCATTCCTCAGACTGCAAAACCCTAGGTCAGCATCTCCATCACTTTCTCCTCTCAAACCCTAACTCTCCCTCTCTCTCTAGGATTTCGTTTCTTTGGATTGAATCACAAATTATGAGAACTCCTTGTGTGTTAGGTTGACCATATAGAGCAATTAAGCTGCTTGGGTCAATTGCACATTGACCCCTCACTATATTTTCTCTTATTTCAGCTGAATTTTCTGTCATAAAAATATTATTGTAATTCATCTACTGATAAGGTATAAATGCATCCAAAAATTATGAAAATTTTATATGTTGTTTATAATTGAGTTTCAGATCTCCAGTTAAAATTTTAGATCATTTGGAGTTATTAATAAATAATTAAAAATAAAAAACTATACTACTAAAAAGTACTCTGTTAGCATTTTGGTTGAAGTATAGTTCGACCGAGAACCACATTTAAAGAACACTCAAATATTCTAAAATTTTTCTCCAATATTCATGATTGAGTTATCCATATCATATCCAAAATTTAATTAAATACAAAATTTGTAGAAAATATGAAAAATTATTTACCACACTTCTATCTTGATCAAATTACATATTCATGTACTATCCAAACCCTAATTTTTGCCGATTAGGGTTTACATTTCTCAAACCCTAATTCTTCAAACTAATATCATAGTTAGATTTTCTTCTTAGGTTTGAAACATCACAATTGATCTACTATTAATTAAGTCTAAATGATGTTCAATCTAATCAAGCATGTAATCATTCAGGTAAACCCTAGTTTACCAATTAAGCACAAATGTGGTCATTACATAAAGTGTGTAAACTTATTAAGTCATTGTATAGCTTAAAACAAGCCCCTAAATAATGACATGAAAACTTCGATTATGTAATATCATATTTTAACGGCATTTCTAATGATTTTGATTACTGTATTTATTGTGTGATCATTAATGATAGATTTGTCATCTTATGATTATATGTAGACAATGTCCTAATTTTGGTTCTGATGTGGGGTACTAAATGAGATAAAGTCATTCCTAAGTAGTATGTTTGAGATGAATTTTTTTTAAGTTATGTTTGAGATGAAAGATATGAGTATCACTGATGCAATTTTAGGGCTTAAAATCACAAGGTTTGCTGATGGTATCCCACTCTCTCCGTTTCATTGTGTTGAGAAAACACTAGAGGGTTTTGAATACACATCAAATAAACATGTTAAAACTCCACATTATTCATCCAAGTCTTTGTTCAAGAATGATTCTGGTGTTTATATGTCTCAATTATGATACTCACAAATTATCGAAAGTTTGATGTATCATATGAACTCCACACGAGCAAACATTGCGCTTTTTGTAAGCAAGTTGAGTAGATGCACTAGTTGTCCCAACAAGACTCATTGGGAAGCTCTTAACTGAGTGTCGATATATATCAAAGGGCCTTATGCAAGGGGGATTGTCATGAATTGTGGGAGCAATGATGGCTCAGGATATGTATTTCTATTATGAGGAGGTGTTGTTTCTTGGAGGTATAAGAAACAAACTAAAGTCTTAATCCATCTTTGAGGTTGAGTTGTGTGCTTATGATAAAACTGGATTGGAAATCCATCTTTGAGGTTGAGTTGTGTGCTTATGATAAAACTGGATTGGAAGTTGAATGTCTACATTGATTCATGTCTAGTTTATGTACGGTAAAGAAGTCACTTTCTGTGATTTCAGTTCGCTGTGATGGTACAACAATTATTGCCAAAATAAAAAATTTCAAATACAATAAAAAATAACGTAGATAAATCTAAAGGATTTGGTTTCTAATGGGGTTGTAGTTTGAAACTATATAGATATAAAAAAAATGCAATCGACATGTTGATTAAATGTCTTACTTTCACGTACACTGTTTCTCTCGTGGTTTTTTTTTCTGATTGTCTGCTATTGCTTTTAACTACTTTCTATCAGGTGCGGTATACGCCGTGTTCAAAATGTCGTTCAGAGTTGGGAGTTGTAAGGTCGTCAGATGCGCATTCGGTTCAGTAACTCCAGCCGGGCAATGTTAGTAGGGCTGTAAATGGGTACGGGTAGACCCGCGGACCCACAAATCCAGACCCTTAAAAAATCCGTCACGGGTCTAATTTTTTATACCTGCATATCCTTGGACCCGTAAACCCTTGGACCCGTATATAAGTGGGTCCAATAATGGGTATGCTTGGACTCAGACCCGCTAGACCCGTGTACCCGCTATACATAAGTAACTACTTAAATAATATGTTATATATACCATACTTTACTAGTCTAACTAATATAATTCTTAAGATTATATCCTACTCTAACCACAATAAGGTTGAGACTAGTCATATAATTAAGAATTAAGTATTCTAGTTACAATAATGAACATCATATGTAAACTTAAAATCAAAATGTCTACTAATTTACATTACTTTCTACATAAGTTAAACATTATGATCATGACTACAAATTTGTAAGCAATTACTCAATTAATGTTAATGTATAAAATACAGCATTGTCTAATATAACTACTACATGTTAATATACTATATAATAACAATATCTTGTTTTATTAAATATATATAATATAGTCATTTCTCTTATATAAACAATATGATATTTTATAGAACCGCTTACCCACATACCCGCACCGCATACCCGCTATTATTACGGGTACGGGTATGATGCAGGTCCAGGTTTTGTATTATGTGGGTCTAGAACCGGAACCGGACCCGCTAAATTAGATGGGTATGAATATGGATATGGCCAGACCCGCACCGTACCCGCACCGTTTACACCCCTAAATGTTGGCGGTGGGCGTTCCTTACGGACGAACAGATGGAGGTGCTCTGCATTGCGGCACATAACGTTGAGGTGTTCTCTTCTTCTCCCAGATCCATGTTCGGGATCCCCTCCAAGCAGAACTTCAAGGCTTCCGATGGCGGCAAGGTGTCTAACCGGTGGCCGAGGCACGTCAGGAGGTTGCACTGCCTCGGACAAGCTCGTGTGCATCAAGAAGTGACTGTTGTTCGCTCATTAATTTTCTCTTTTCGCTCATGCATTTTTTGTGTTCCTTTGATAATCAATTGTAAACACCCCTCGTAGTTTCTGCCTTCCTAGAGGTCCTCGCCTGCTACCTCCTACTCCTCTAATCATCGTCATCTACGAGATGAGCAAGATGCACGGGCAGTGTTGCCGGAAAGGCTTATGCCCTTGCCCGGTCGTGTATAAGATGGCGGCGAACTGGAAAGACGACTGTAAGCCCATGTTTGACCCTTCCGCTCTGTGCAAGAAGTACCAGAGGCCTCTCCAGTACGCACCGATCTCTCATACAGACCTCTCAACATGTGTAGGAAGACAATGTTGATTGCAGGGTTAACCATCTTTCAACTGCATGTCAAATCTGTACTGCCCGTCCTAATAGCTTTCCGGGTCCGTTTTTGTGTCATGATGTTTCCCTATCAAGAAGAGCCACCATTCTTCAATCGGTCCACTTGGAAGTAGTACATCAATAGTCCCTTTAAGTTCGTGTTGGAGCTCTCCTCACTCTCCTAATACTCAACGAGCTCCGAAATGGATGAAAAAAATGCTAAAAATGTAGAAGACTTGGTCAGAGACGTCCACGCACTTATATCATATACTAGTATGCAGACACGTGCCACATGCACGTGAAAAAACAAACATGTTTAAATTTTATTTGGTTATAAGTAATCAAAATAAATATCATGTTCTGCAAATTGGATGATGTATTTCATTTAACTTTAAAGAGAAATTATATGTGTAGTTGACAAGTAAATATGTGCAATCATTCTTCTTGTTTATTATATCAAAACAAAGTAGACCGATAAGCATATTTTGAAGAAATATTTAATGACATGTAGACTACATCATTTTGAACATAGAATCATAATTGAATAAAATATGAAAAACATTAGTTAACGATAGTCATGCATCTATACAATAATTGTGGACTGAGACATCTTTGGCAAAATGCAAAAGGGTTTATGACATGCACCTTTGTTTTAATTAATTTCTATAATGTAAATTTTGAAAATAATATTTCCATTTGATATGGAATATATTCTTTTGAATGAGATTATGTATGGAATTTTGCTTGTCGAAATACACATTAATGTCTTTTTTAGCTAATGATTTCTTAAAAAGGTGTATATTTATGTTTTATATAAAATGTATGGTATATATAGTTTCATAGTGGATGATTTAATCAATTCTTCAATGAGTAGTGGTTAAGAATATATATGTTAGACGAAGATGTACATTGTCTAGGTCAAAAAATGGATAAGATATGTAACTTAAAGCTGAATGTACATATTTTTGTTGTATACATGTCTAAAATTATAATGCTATGTCAATCTTAGTGCGTGAAGGAATAAATTTATATTCTCTTTGAATTCTCGCTAGGAGTTTTTCCTTACATTAAAATAATGATTATAATAAAACTTATCTTGCCTATAAAGTTGGACACCAAACTAAAAAGTATGTAAAATAATTAAATATATATCGTTACAATTATATGTTGTAAATGGAGTGAATACGATATGCAACTTGTGTACAACTATTCAATCTATGAACAAATTAGCATTCAATGACATCCATTCCACTACGATCTTTAAATTATCATATGTTACTTGATAAGAATCTAGAGTGGGCGAGGAAGTGGAAGGGTTAGAGGAGAGGGAGATAAAAATAATAGAAATGAATATATCCGTATTTGTATGGAAAAGAACATGGTATAATAAATGGTAACGGAAAGATATCAGAACAGTGCGAGAGATTAAGGAGAATAGTTAGAGGAGAATATCTAGAATTTCAAAAAAAGGGAAACCGTTTTAAGGAGTATTATGAAGTTCTTGATTTTAATCATTAATTTCTTGGAGTTTCAGAAAAAGAGTCACTGCTTTAAGTGTAAATATGGAAATCAAATAAAAAAATTGTTCATTTTACTATGTGATATATAAAAAGTAAGGAAAGCAAAGAAATAAAGAAAGAATCATATCCATGACTAATCAGAATAAATTTTAACCATAATAACATCAACAGGTGGTGATGATGTGGATGTTGCTCATTTAAAAATATTTTAATGTAGTATAGTTATAATTTTTATAAAAATCTTATGATTCAAATCACATTATAATATTTGATTTTACTTTGTATGTACAAACTATTGCAACGATATGCACATTTTATGTGTTTGTAAATACAAATTTTGAGTCATCGTTGTTTAATAATAGGTACAACATCAAAAAAATTTATATTCTTCGCGTGCGGTTATAGTTTATTATCACTTTTTACATCATATTATTTAAACATGAAGTATAAAAATATGTTAGATAAATTACATTTTTATCACATGGTGTGGTGTGATTACTTATTCATAGTGTTTGTATATTTTTTATTTTATAGACCACAGTGATAATGGTAGTTGTAGTGTAAAATATTTAATATGGTGTCGTGTATAATATTTTGTTATACTGTGTTATGATTTAGAAATAATCATATCCACGCCGCTAACATTCCTAGTCATAAATATTTTACAATGTGTCATTTATGAAGAATGAAAAATACATTTGTATATGAAATGTTGTCAATTATTCCGGAACTCATTTTCCGCTCTTTTTAAGAGGGAACTCAGGAACTTTGTTTTGTATGTAACTCTGTAACTCATTGGAAATCACGGAACTCAAGTTCCAAACTTACTTTAAAAAAATCATAAAAAACTGCCTTAGGAACTCCAGTTCATATGTTTTCTGGGCTAGTTACAACAAACCAATCGGAGCTTACAACAAACTAATCACATGGAAGTGAATGGAACTTAAGTTCCAGAAATTGAACTAGAGTTCGCAGAAAATGAGTTTCACATAACTTATGACTTACACCGAACCAATTGGAGCCTTAGGAAAAATGGTTTAGTAAGTTGTAACAGGGGTGGTTAAGGAGAGTTCGCATGGAGCAGAAAATTTGTTAAGGAAAAATAAAAAAGTATGTGATAGGAGGGAAAGATGGGGGACGCCGGTATTATAGGAGGCCTCCTATAGAAATTCTATAGGATACCAATCAATCCTTGACACATGGGCACTCCCCCACCACCATCCAAAAACAAAAGAAATTAAATCAGACACTAAACCCCACTCACCTATTTGTCGAGAGAGCATGTAATGTATTTAATTTTTGGTAAATTTAATATTTGTCCTCAAATTAGCAATAACTGCATTGCGAGCTGCAATCCTTTTATTTGTTTTATGTATTAGAAAAGAGTTGGGTATGGATATTTTTCATATAAACCGATACAATACAGAACGACATAATTAACTACATACGAGTATGTGTATCTATTCGCTCATGCGCATAAATACTTGTGCATATATATAAACCAGTACAACACATTATATCTTTTCTGTTCACATACCTAAATACTTGTCGTCTTTATATTTAACATAATGTGTATAAATTTTTTATTTAGTGTATAATTTTTTTTAATACTTATGCATGTTAGATTATCCTAATCGAACTACATACCAATGAACTTTTTACATATGTACATGTAAGGTATCGAAATGGACTACATAAGTATCTACAACTAAATTTCTTATTTACCGTATCTAATTGCAATACTTTTGTGCAACATTTTTAAATCACCTTATCTAGTAGTATTTTTTTGCATCACACACATACATGTGATGTATCATAATCAAAATATATATCAATATATTTTTTATTTGCTATATATAGTTGTAATACTTTCCTTACACAAACGTACATTTTTGTTTATCATATCTAAATATAAAATTTAATTATAAATACATACATGTGAGCTATCATAATCGAACTACACATCAATGTGCAAATAAATATTTTATCTAATGTATATAACTATAATATTATTTTATGTAATATTATTTATTATATCTAGTTATAACATTTTTTTAAATTTATACTTGTGAGGTATCATAATTGAATTACATATGAATGTACAATTTTTTAAGCAACACAACCAAATACAAATATACCAATATAAAAGTAATGTATAGAAAGTGAAATAGTATAAAACATAAAAGTATGCAAAAAAATAAAGCATCAAATATTAATATATCTAGATAAAGATTTTTATATAATTCTATATTTAGATATAAAAGATACTATTAAAGTGGAATAGTATAAAACATCAAATTATGCAAAAAAAAAGCATCAAATATTAATATCAAAATTATATATTTATTGATATGGTAAATATGAAATTTATTTGTAGCAACATATGTAGTTTGATTTTGATAACTTACATGTACGTATGTAAAAAAAGGCATCGGTACGTAGTTTGATTAGGATAGCTCACATGTAAAAGTATAAATAAGTACAATTTTACCCAATAAATAAAAAATTATTCACATCACAATGATATGTTATGTATAAACGTGACAAGTATTTAAGTATGTGCACCAAAACAATATTGTATTATACCAGTTTATATATACGCACAAGTATTTATACACATGGACGAATGCAGCTCTATCGGTAAATGGCAAAAATATCCATACCAAACTCCTTTAATTATATATATTCTGTGTTATTCTGGTTTATGACAAACATATACATGCCCAACTCCGCTATTTTATTCTTATCCAAAAGATATTTCCCATACATACAACAAATAAATAGATTGCAATTAGCAATGCGGTTATTGCTAATTGGAGGACAAGTATTAAATTTCCCCAAAAATTAAATACATTACATGATCGCTCAAAAAATAGGTGAGCGGGGTCCAGTGTCGGATTTAATTCCGTTTGTTTTTTGGATGATGATGGGGGAGTGTCCATGTGTCAAGGATTGATTGGTGTCTTATATAATTTCTATAGGAGGCCTCCTATAGTACCGGCGTCCAAAGATGGGGATTTGTTGAGAAAAATTTGTTGGCTGCGAGGATGTAGATGAGAGAGAAATACAAAAAAGTGATAGATAATTATAGAGAAATTATGGGATGGGAGAGAGATCCGAAAGTGGATTTGTATATATCTATTCTTAGTGGCTAATTGGGTGTTGTTTGTACTTTAGAAACGTGGTTGAAATTGATGGAGAAAATGAGGGGGAGGTGGTTAGTGATATTGAAGAAATGTGGCGAGTTTTCTCTCTAGGAAGAACATAAAATAGAGAAAAACCTTAGAGATGTTATTCTCATTTTTTTTTTAATTTGCTACAAAATTGTCACTCCCAGTCCTAAGTTGAGTGGAGATGGAGCACATGAAGGAGTGGAGGATGTACTTCCGAGATGTTGTCCATCATATCAGATGTGGTTGTTCATGTTGGCAATTAGAAAGGAAAGATGTGGAGGTGAACAAACTTGAAAAGTCCTCATTCAATCATACTGATTTGACTCCCCAACACCTAGAGCCTTGTACCAACATTTGTCATGTTGTCGTGTTCCCTGTGCCTTTCTCAAAGAAGTATCGTCAGAGCTACCAGGCTAGAGAAAGATGGGGGAGGGACGGTATGGAGTAGAAGAAGCCCCAAAGCATGGACAATGCGGGCAATAATAGGGAAGAGCCACAACCTCCTAATGCACCTGTCACAATTTGTACTCATATAGGGAGCAAATAGCACCATTGTCGCCTACCTGTAGAAATGCATGGCCTCCTTGAAATTAGTACCTTAACACTGTAAAGGACTTTATGTGGGTGTGCTGCTCTATTTACTATGTTGGTGTTGAGATTGACACACGTCCATTATGGGTGATGTGGAGTGAATGGTGGTGTTGGCGATCAATATAATGTCGCTGGCAACCACGTTGATATGACGTTGGGTTGATTTTGAATTTTGGAGATGTGAGGGAACAAGATGAATCAATGGAGTGTTATATATTAAGAATGAATAAATAGTTTCAGAAGTGAATTAAAAAGGCACGGTTAGAAAGAGAGAAGGGTTGCACATTTTTTTATAGTGTAGGAGGAGGTAGGGATGCAGTTAAATACATGGAGAAAGAGGGGGAGGCTATTTCAATGTTTGTAGGCCATAACGGTGATATGTGAAAGGAATTGGGGGAGAAGGGGGTTGTGATGGGTGAGCGGTAGTTTAGGAGAGGATAGAGAGTGTGTGGGGAGGGGGTTATGGAATTAGAGGAGAAAGTGGGGCCGGTTGTTTTTTTAAGAGATTTGTTATCATGATGGTATGTGAGGACCATAATATGGGGAACAAAGGAGGAAGAAATTTGAGAACGTTTCTAGTGTGATTTGAAAGTGAAAGTAATTGCAGAATTAGTGGGAGAGAGTGGGGGCGGAGAGGGGTGGTGGGGTGTGGTTGGTTTGTGAAGGAAGTAAAAAAGACATTTAAAATAGGAAAAAAGATGAGAAAAATTGTGAGAAGAGAGTGGGTGAAGGAGAGAGCAACATTTCAAAATTGTTATTTTTGATTGTCCAGAGAAGGCAAAAGTGGTGTATTCGTAATTACTTTAAAAAAACTCCCTCTTTTTATAGTAGTATAGATAATGTATGAGAGAAATAGTTCTTATGTAATTAGTTTTCTCTTAGACTTTTGACAATTCAATTGTTAATTTTGAGGAACAATAATTACAATTTGTGCAAAATAATGTGTTTCCAAAGCATTTTCATTATTTGAAGTATCATATAGTTAAATTTTGTGCAACCACACACCATCACCAAACTATAAATTCACTTGTTACAATGGGCATTCTTTCATTAAATTTTAATCAATCACCAGACCATGAATTCACCAATTACAGTGGGCATTTTTCATTAGAAATTTAAATCAATATAGGGGTTGTCAACCATGGATATTTTCATCATCTCTAATGACATGGAAGCTGATGAAGATTTATCATCAGTGGATTCTAGGTCCTTGAGTGCCTCCTTATAGGTCGACAATGGTTTGGACAGCTGTCGAATATTTGATTTTAGGCCAGACTTGAATCCACAAGATCTCTTCAAAGGATATTTTAACTAAGGTAATGGCGTGATCATTTTGACTCATATATATATATATATATATATATATATATATATATATATGTGTGTGTGTGTGTGTGTGTGTGTGTGTGTGTGTGTGTGTCTGTGTGTGTATTTATTTGTGTGTGTATCTATTTTGGTCACTTATATGTATGTTTGTGGACTGCGGCCTACATGACTATCATGATGTCCAGGGAAAAATGATGATGGAGATGTCCATGATGAACCACATGGAGCTAGAGGGGTTGTGACGTCCTCACTTTTCAACATCCCCACCCAAAAAGTTGAGAGCCATTACCTAAAATTCACAAGGATCATGATTTAACCAAATAACAAATAATAGTAAATAATTTTTATTAATTCAAATATTATTTATAAAATGCTCCTCTAAAGAGTTACATGAATTTATTACACAAGAACTGTACATATGAGAAGAAATATCAAATAATCCTCCTTACAATTTACCTTTAATGCCTTCAGGTAGTTTTAATTGATTATCTACTCTTGATATCTTCTTATTTAGCAATACTTAAAATGGCGTGAAATAAAAGCACATATCAACATATCGAAATATATTGTGTATGTGGGGTGCATGCAAAAGTATGCAAGTACATAACAACATATATTCAATCAATTACTTGCAAATAAGAAATGACATTTTTTTCACATATTCTCATCTTTATGTGATACTCATAGTGGCATTATAATTGAGAAGAACGCAAATAAATATCCAACAGTTTATTTGGTCAATCTTCAAGAAAACCTCGACAAACACCAAAAAACTATATTGTGGGTAGTCATAATTGTAACCATGTACCTTTTGTAGACCATGTAGATTTTACTGTCATTCTTTAAGCATATTATCCAATCAACAAGCAAATCAAGAAATCAACATTTAATCTACATGTATGTCAATTCTAAATTGTCACCATCATGTTATTCAAATTAAACCCTACTCGAGTTTAAATCTAGGGTTTAGGGTCATGTTGGGGTTTGGATAATGAATATAGATGGAAACCCTAATTCCAATGTATATTAAACATTCGGTGAAACCCTAATGATCTTACCTATCAAATCATTCCATTATGAGCACATAGACTAGTTCGAGTTCATTAAGATTATCACACGTTATCAACTTTAATTTCAAAACCCTAATTCTTTATATGCATGGTTACACACAATAATAACTCTAATTATCATCATTATGGTCATAAACATGGTAAATCATCATTATATTCCAAAATATCAGTTTACATCTCTGGGAAACATATTTAACATGATTAATAATCGTATTCATCAAAACTAGGGTTTATACGCTTTAAACACCAGTTTAGCACATATTACTGATTATCCACTTTAGATATCCTAATTATCTTATCAATATTACCATCATCATCTTGCTTATCATTATACTCTATAAGATCTGATAATGGCATCAAAGAAAGGATTTTATTGTTTCTAACAGTATAATACCAAAATCTAGGATTTATATGTATTAATCATCACTTTTATACATATAACACCACCTCTGGAGTCAGGATTAGAATTGGTTCTCAATTACATTTTATTTGTGTGTTTCTCTCATTTTTCTGATCAATTTTCATATAAAGATTGTCTTAATCGGAGTTATCAATAACTAATTCATTCAATATTATTAGAGACGGGCCAATCAGAAGAGTCCACATCAAAAAACCCACTCATCACCCATGTTGACTGTGAAGTTGGGTGGAACCAATAAGCCTGTACCGCCATAGTGAGTCATGCCTGTGTGGCCCGCGAAAGGGAAAAGGGCAAAAGGACCAATGTGTCCTTACCTTGCTTTGTTAACCTCGGGGGCAGAGAGGACTATTCTGTGACCTTCATCTTCCTCCACTCCTCTAGTCTTGTGAGCAAACATTAGGTCTCGATCAACTAGTGAGTTGACTCTGTATTGTAGGGTGTTGTCGAGTCGAGGAGAGATGCTTTTGCCTCCGTTGGGCCTAGACGAACTCACAGATGACCTCAAAATTTCCAGAGAGGTATGGATCAATGGAGATCTAGAGGTTGATTTTCTGGAGGTGATGGCCATGAATAGTTGGTGTTTAACATGCTCTGGGATCACAAAAACATGTCCGCTCAATTTTGAGAGAGATTCCTAATGAAACATTGTGCTTATATAGGCACTGCTTAGCGGCGGGGTGGTCTCCAACCATTAATGGAGCTTCTAATCCAACTTAGATTTGGGGAAACCCCAATCCTTCACAAAACCAAGGAAATTCAGGTTGGTTGGGTTTGATTCAATCTCCCAAAGACATTGGGGGCATTTTCATGAGCAGTTATGGTCTGGAGAGATAGAGGGAGATCAGAGAGGCCATGCATAGTTGTAGCATGGTTTCCTATTTTCGATAAAGGTGGAAGATGAAAAGGGGGTCGTTAGATCCCTGATCAATGGTCACAGTTTGCATGACACATGAGTGTGGTGCCATTAACCAGATCCAAAGTAGCAGGCATTTACATCGATTTCCCTTTTGGAATCTTATACATTAATTGCAATAAAATCCCGCTTCCTCCTTAAATTTCTCTAGTCCACTAGGAACACCTTTTTAATCCCAAAATTGGAGGAAAACTAAGTAATGTCCTTCCCATCCATTTTCTAATCTTTTGGATTTATTAGAATAAGTTAAATAGATGAATCTTGCTTCTTTGACAAATCCTTAATTTAATTACCCACTCCTCATGGAAATTCCTTTTTCCTTCAAATTCTAGATTTCTAATTTATTTGTTTTTATCTTCAATATACCAAAATTCAAGATGAGATATTCTTACTTGATTCCTCAAATATTGTGTTGCCATTCTTGGATAAATAATTACTCTTTTAATTATTTAAAACACCACATATATTATTTTGTTTTGAAAACTTGCATATTATCTTATATTTCAATTGTCTAATAATTAACAAAGTCACCATTCTTTATTTTTGCATGAAATCTCTTATTTTCTTAACTTGTGCCACAAGAACCTCTTTGCAAAGCAGATAATTTTACGGGCCTTTATATGGACCATCGGTTGCACCCATGCCAAAAAGGTGACTTTATTATTCCATCAATAATTCCATTAGGGAACTTACTTATTAATTTATTCCTATATTTTTTATAATTCAATTTTACCAAAATTGAGGATATCACATTCACCCCTCCTTAAAAAGAATTATGTCCCCAAAATTTACACATGTTAAGGTTAAGGTGAATGATAACTCATCGGCCTCAAACCTTAAGGTTACCCAACCTACTTAGATATCTTTAACATCCTTTTGTTGATATGCAAATTGTTCACATTATGACTAAGATTGGTACTTGAATTCAATTTAAGGTATATCCACATCCTTAGCATTTACATGATATCATCCCTTGATGATTACATTTTTTGTTTGTGATTTCAATTTCACTTGGTGACTACCTTTTTACCTAGATTCCCAACATACTATTCATTTACTTTCACATAAGGGTGAGGTAACACATCAAATCCTAGATCATGTCATTAAGTTCAACTTAAGATATTCATTCTCATGTGTTAATATTAAGCATAACATGTGTGTACCTAATCTCTTTCCCTCATAATAAGATGAAATAAGTGTTTTGCTATAGCCCAAAAGTAAAGTTCATCCCATTCCAAGACCAGAGATGGTGTACACACACATTATCCTAAAATTTCATAATTTAGGTTGAATCATTCTCAACATGATTCTAAACCATACATCTTTTTAATTCCTAGTATTCTTATATTTCATGAAGTCGAATGCCTTTTTCATTCTATGTTTGTGCATAACTCCTCTTAAGATTTCATTATTACATGACTTCTTGTATCTTTTACATTGGCATCTCATGTCTCATTAGCCTTAGTACTTTCCTCAAGGTCTCCAGGGGTATAGGTACGTTTGGAGTGATCTCATCCTTATGCATCCAAGGAGTGCCTCTCACATTCACCCCTTGGGCCCCACAAACTCATGAAGGTGGCCAATATCCTGATTCATGGGCCTCGGGAAAACATAGTTGTTACCTCCCGACCCTATGGTCTTAGCATTAAGGTCACAATCACATCCTAATTTCATTAGTCTAACATACCTTTATCCTCTCTACTTGACCTCAAGGTTGACTTAGGGCTAATCCTGCTTAGGGATTATTGAGATATCACAACTTCATTATTTGCTTATGTAATTTTTTAACCCAGATTTACTTCATCTCTCTTGGGGTACACATTACTCACTTTATGTCCCAACATTGGGCTTGGGCCACCTTTCCTATTTGGGGCTTGGTGCTAGCCTTCCCTGTCTGGACTTGACCTTTTTGTGACCTTCCCTATATGGGGCTTGTTCATAATCATCTACACAGTGGACTTGGGCCACCTCCCTATTTGGGGCTTGACCACTTGTGTCCCTCAGAGATGGCATACTTTGGTTCAAAGAATGTACGTGATTTCATATTGTATATACTTAATCTTTCACACATTAGGTGGAATTCAAGGTTACCTCAATCCTTTAAATTGATTAGTTAACTCATCCTTCTAGGGAAGGTCCCAACCTAGGGTGTCATATTGATTCACATGAGGAGGTTCGGCTCTCTAACCACAACCTAACTCCATGGGTTTAGGGTTTTGCCTCCCCAATAGGTCTTTTTCCCACACTTGGGTTGACCCGCCCCAGGTCGGGACACCCACCCTAAAAGTTGATTTGAGGGTTTCATATTTCCTAACATACATTTTTAGTTATAACTTCTCAGCCTATATTTTCCCAATAATTGTGGTATACCCACTCGCTGGGGGGTAGTCATACTCACTCGCTGGGAGTATTTCAATGATATGGCCTCTCTCTGGGGGTAATCTCACTCATACCCACTAGTTGGGGGTGCTCATCATACTCACTTGTTGGGAGTATTTCAATGGCATACCCATGTGTTGGGGGTAGCATACCCACTCTATGGGCATTTCTCAATAGCATACCCACTCTCTGGGGGTATATCTTGATAGCATACCCACTATCTGAAGGTATATCTCAATAACACACACACCCACACACACTCTAGGGATATATCTTCATAGCATACCCACTCTAGGGGGTATATCTCAATAGCATACCCACTCTCTGAGGGTAGCATACCCACTCACCGGAGGCAATTTCAATGACATACCCACTCGTTGGGGGTAGTTTCAATATCATACCCACTCGTCAAGGGTATTCTTTATTCATTCTTCCAGAGATAACATTAAGACAATGAGCAAGTTATATTCATATTTTCATTTTCATGTATAACTGTTGGTTACTTATGTTTATCATGTATATTCAAATCCTTTCACATGCATTGTGGATGAATTTCTTACACATTCATGCATGGGAGACTGGGTAACCTAAATCTATTTATATTTATGTTTTCCTTAGTTCTCTTACCCTAATTGGGGCTCATATGGGAAGGGTTATTATATCACCCACACTACTCCCATTTCCCTATATTAGACTTTTGGGTTAGGGTTAGGGACTACACCCTACATCTTAGGATTTCTATACCCCTTGACCCTGTAGGGTTTTCCTAACCCAAATTTAGCTCCATCTAGAGTTTACCATTGAAAGGAAAACCATAAAACATTTTACTTTAACAATATTTCCACATTATATGTACATTAATTGGCGGAGGATTCCTTATCCTACTTCTTCTCAAAACCCTAACTTTAGATGAGTAAGGAGTTTTCTTTTAGGGCTTATTAAGGAAAGACTGAAACAGTTGAGAGCCATTACCTAAAATTCCCAAGGATCTAGATTTAACCAAATACAAATAACAGTAAAAGATTTCCATTAATTCAAATATTGTTTACAAAATGCTCCTCGGAGGAGTTACATGAATTTCTTACACAAGAAGTGTACATATAAGAAGAAATATATAATTGTTTCTCCTTACAAGTTAACTTTTATTCCTTCAGGTAGTTTTAGCTGATTATCAAGTCTTGATATCTTCTTATTTAGCATGTACCTAAAATGGCGTGGAACAAAAGCACGAATCAATATATCAAAATATATTGTGTATGTGGGGTGCATGTAGAAGTGAGCAAGTACATAACAACATACATTCAATAAGTTACTTGCAAGTAAAAAAAAGGCATTTTCTTCACATATTCTCATCTTTATGTGATACTCTTAGTGGCATTATAATTGAGCAGAATGTAAATAGACATCCAACAATTTATTTGGTCACAAACACTAATTCCAACGTATATTAAATATTAGGTGAAACCCTAATGATCTTACCTATCAAATCATTTTATTATGAGCACATAGATTAGTTCGAGTCCATTAATATTATCACAAGTTATCATCTTTTATTTCAAAACTCTAATTCTTCATATGCATTGTTCCTCACATAGTAACTCTAATTATCATCATTATGGTCATAAACATGTTAAATCATCATTATATTCTAGAAAATTAGTTCACATCCCGGGGAACATATTTAACATGATTAATAATTGTATTCATCAAAACTAGGGTTTTTATGCTTTAAACAGCATTGTAACACATATTACTAATTATCCACTTTAGAAACCCTAATGATATTATCATCATTACTATCATCATCTTGCTTATCATTATACTCTACAAGATCACACAATAGCATAAAAGAAAGGCTTTTATTGTTTCCAATAGTTTAATACCAAAATCTAGGGTTTCTGTGTATTAATCATCACTTTGATATATACTAACATCCCTTTTGAAATTGGGACTAGAATTGGGTCTCAGTTACATTTTATTTCTTCTCCTCTCATGTTCTTGATCAATTTTCGTATAAATATTGTCTTAATTGAAGTCATCAATAATTAATTTATTCAATATTATTAGAAATGGGACAATCAAAAGAGGCAACATCAGCAACCCACACCCATGTTGATTGCAAAGTTGGGCAGAGCCAATAGGCTCGTGCCACCATAGCGAGTCGTGTGTCTGTGGCTCGCGTAAGGGAAAGGGAAAAAGGACCATTGTGTCCTTACCTTGCTTTGTGAACCTTAGGGACAGAGAAGTCTTTTCAGTGACCTTCATCTTTCACCTTTGCTCCTCTGGTTCTCATAAGCCAGCGACAGGTTTCACTCAACTGGCTAGTTGACTTTGTGTTTTACGGCACCGACGAGTCAAGGAGAGATGCTCTCACCTCTGTTGGGCCTAGAAAGACTCACAAAAGACCTTGAAATTGTTGGAGGCATGGATCGGGGGAGGTCTAGAGGTTGGTTTGCCAGTGGTGATGACCATGAATAGCGGGTGTTTAACATGCTCTGGGATCATAGAACATGTCTGCTCAGTGTCGAGAGAGATCCATGATGAAACATTATGCTTATATAGGCATTGGCTAGTGGTGGGGTGGTCTCAAGACATTAATGGAGTTCTTGATCCAACTGAGATTTGGGGAGACACCAATCTCTCATGAAACTAAGGAAATCCATGGGTGGTTGGGTTCAATTCTATCTCTTGAATACATTGAGCATTTTTATCAGTAGTTATAGTCTGGAGAGAGAGGGAGATTAGAGAGGCCATGCATAGTTGTAGCCTGGTTTCTTATTTTGGCTAAAGGTAGAAAATGAAAAGGGGACCATTAGATTGGTAATCAATGGCCACAATTTTCTTGACACGTCAGTGAGGTGCCACTAACTAGAGCCAAAGTAGCGGGCATTTAAATCAATTTCCATTCTGGAATCTTATACATTAATTGTGATAAAACCCCTCTTCCTCCTCGGATTTCTCTATGCCACTAGAAATTCCGATTTAATCCCAAATTTTGAAGAAAACTAACTAATATATTTTCCATCCTATATCTAATTTTTGGAATTTTTTAGAATAAGCTAGATAGCCTAATCTTAATCCATTTAAAAATCCTTAATTTAATTACCCACTCCTCATGTAAACACTTTTTCCTTCAAATTCTAGAATTCTCTTCTATTTGTTTTTATCTTCAATTGTACCATAATTCCAGAAAAAATATTCGTGTTTGTTGCCTTAAACATTGTGTTGCCATTCTTGGCTAAATAATTACTCTTTTAATTATTTAAAACACCACATATCTTATTTTCTTTTGGAAACTTGCATACTATCTTATATTTCAGTTTTCCAATAATTAATAAAGCCACCATTTATTATTTTGCATGAAATCTCTTATTTTCTTAACTTGGCCACAAGTGTCTCTTTGCAAAGCAGATAGTCTTATGGTCATTCATATGGGCCATGTGTTGCACTCATGCCAAAAAGGTGACTTTATTATTCCAACAATATTTCCATTAGGGAACTTATTAATTCATGGCTTTATTTTTTTAATTCAATTTTACCAAAATTGAGGATATTGCATGGGGCATCCAAGTGCAATGTCATCACATGAGGCATGAGAGCTAGAAGAGGCAGTATGGTTGGCGGAGATGAAGGAGGTGTCACCTCAAAATAGGAAGGGTTGAAGAATTGTATCAAATGCACACACACATACATATAGTTGGATTCTTTGACTACTACACGCAATTGCAAGAATATTGATATACACAATCTAATGAAACACATTCATACACCCATATTTTGATATGTTGCATAATACAAATGGAATATAAAGTGTTAGTTTTGTCTATGCTTGACACATAGGTAGAGATATATGGAGATAGACACATTTGAAGGTAAGGGATTTAGGGTAGGGAAGAGAAGGAAAAAAGAATCAATATGTTTAAGTTGGTGTATGTGTCATTTTTTATATTTGGTCATAATTGTGTAAGTTTTTATCATGCCCCTATGTTGTTGTAGTTGTTATTGCTAGTTTTACTTTCAATGATCCACCATCACTTATTCCTTTTTGTAATTGTATTTATTTTCATTTCATATACCTTTTATCTTTTGACTACTAATATGTATGTTTCATTTAGTTACGTCATTCTAAAATTACATTCCATATCACAGATATCAAAGAACTAATTCAGTTTCATGCCAGGAAGATCAACAACAAATGTTATTTTTTAGATAAGGAGGCTTATGGAGAAGTATAGAGAAAGCAAAACATATATTGATATGGTTTTATTGATTTGAAAAAGTCTTATGATCGAGTACCCATGGAAGTTTTGTGAATGCTTTTAAAGAAAAAGGGTGTGCCAATCTAATGCATTAACTAGATTAAATACATGTATTCCTTGGTGTCTGTTATGTGTAAGGATCCACAAGTGTGAAGACTCCTAGAGGAGAGATACCAACATTTTCTATCATAGTTGGGGTACACCAACGATCCACACTCAGTCCATATCTTCTTGTTGTGGATGATTTGACAAAGAATGTTCAAGATGATATTCCTTGGTGTGTGTAATTTGTTGATGATATCATATTGATCGATGAAACTAAAGATGGATTGAATGATAAAGTTAAACTTTAGAGAAAGGCATTGCAATCAAAGGGATAGATGTTAGTAAGAGCAAAATTGAGTATATGCATTGCAATTTTAGTAAACCTCACAATGTGAATGGTGGAGCCAAGTTGGATGGAGTAGATATACCAAAATGTGATAAATTTCATTACTTGGGTTCTATTATATAAATAGATGGGAATGTCTAGAATGACGTTTGTCATAGGATCACTATAGGATGGTTGAAATGGAGGAGTGCAACTAGAGTATTATGTGATCGGAAGATCTCCCTCAGATTAAAAAGCAAGTTTTAAAGAACAATTATATGACCAACCATGCTCTATGGGTTTGAATGTTGGGCAGTGAAGAAATAAGGTCTCAACATGATGAACTTGGCTAAAATTTGTACGTTGAGATGTATGTGTGGGAATACTAAAAAAGATCGCTTGAGAAATGACTATATTAGGAATAAAGTGGGGATGGTGAGCATTAAGATAAGTTGTGTTAGGGTTGACTTAGATGGTATGGACATGTGCAATGTAGACTGAGTAATATGCTTATACAAAGCAATGCTATAGAGTCGATCACAATTACTAGAAGAAGAGGAAGGCCTAAATTAACATGGGAAGAGTTTATAAAGAGAGATTTTGAATCTCTAAATCTCGGCCAAAATATAACACATGGTAGAGTTGAATGGAAATGAAGGATCCATGTAGCCGAACCCAACATAGTTGGGACTGAGCCTTAGGAGGTGGTGGTGGTGGTGGAAGCAACGGCGACGGTGGTGGAGGTGGCGGAAGCGGCGGTGGTGGTGGTGATTCTAAAATTACATTCTATGTGCATAACATTACATTTAATTATTAAATATATTAGTCTGAAACCTACATTCTATGTTCAAATTGTTATTTTTTATGACTAAATGTCACTCTGTGTCAAATGGTTACTTTTCGTGACCAATAGTTACTTTGTGTGTGAAATTGTTACTTTTCATACAACATGAAATTGAGTGTTCTGTACCTCAGGTAGATTAAGTATGTATTCTCAAACAAGACACGGAATTGGACCAAGAATAAGATGTTTTTCTAATCTTCTAGTATTATGTGAGTGGACTGTAGTAACAGTGGTGGGAATAGGCATGAATCATTATTGGATTCTGGTTTGGGAGGAGCAACAATCAATATTGTAATAATGACTCATATGGGAAGATTGTTCTGAAGTCATGGATGATTGGTTGAAGCAAACTAGGTGCTAGTTCAGTACTTATATTGCATAAACATGACTACAAATAGACAAATAAGGACAATGACTTCTTGCTTACCTCCGTAACTTGTAACACATGTTGTGGAAAACTTGACGTCCCATACCTCCAATTAATTTGCTACTTTTTATGATGAAATGTTACTTTAAGTTCCAAATAGTCACTTTACACACCACATAGTTACTTTCTATGTAAAATGATTACTTTTTTACTACATCTAATGGGCTATCATGTAGATACCCCAAACAAGGTGAGTTTATGGGAGTGCATCCAGCTAACTATTGCACATATATTATGTGTTTTGTTACTTTTCATACTCTTGCTCTCATTACGCACTCACCATAACACCCACAACTCCCACTCACATGGTTTAGCTATTTAGTACAACATCCAAATCTCTCATTTGTCCTCGCACACATCCCGCCTAAAGAGGCTCACATTGGGTCAGGTTTTTGCCAACCCGACCTGAACCCGTATTAAGAGATCGAATCCATTCCAAACAAGTGCTTTTGTATGAAACCCATATTCACCCAAATCCAAACATATAAAGCCAACCCCAAACCAACAAACCTAAAATTTTCCAAGTATCATATAGAGCTTCTTCTAAGGACAAATCAACATCCACAACTTCCAAACATTGTAAACACCATTTTGAAGATTCTACAAACAAAGTACTCAACTGACTAAACAACATCTCCAATTGACAAGCACAATATTGATTGTATATTAATAAACATTAACTTTTGAGTAGAATCAATGGTTATACACATTCAACCACATAATGTTTAACCATAAGAGAGCTTCACAGTTCCTTTCAGAATGACTTTCGCTTATATTATTATTGTTCAAAGATCCATGGATCACAATAATATTTTTTAAATTCATGAAGATGAATATTTAAAGAAAATAGGTATGTCCATAAATAATACATATAGTAGCTTTTGTTGGAAATTACTAAAGTCCATCCACAAAGGACTTCATTTAGGTTTTAGGGTTAGATATGTTAACAACCTTGAATACATTGACGATGAACTTCTGGTGCACAATAAAGGTTTTGAGACTATGTGTGCCTGAACCACATCGGTGAGGAATACAGTGTGGGTGTCATTGAGGCTATGTACAAAGTCCAAGATGATGTTCCTCACAACAATGGAGTAAGTGGGTAGCGACAACACCACTTACAACTTGTCACTTATCCTATTGTCCCATGTAGACTGAGGTTTTCCACAATAACAAGATGGTGACAAGTGTGCAGTAGCATCAAGGGCTGACTAGTAGGAACAAGTGTAGATCTACTACAAGCTGAAAAAAATCACCGTAAGGGGCCATCAATGTCGTGTGTGATTGCTCGATGGAAATGAAGAAGCACAAGATATCAACGCGCATGAGCAAGAAGTTGTTGGTGATTTCTCTTTGAAGTCCTTTCTAGGAGCCTTCTTCGATTGAGGAGGGTCACATGTTTTTCAATTAGGTGTTGTGTTGATACATATGTGCTACTCCATGGGCCTTTATACCCCTACACTATATCCACACTTCACCTAGAACACTTTCCAAACACCTCGCCCACTACTATTGACACGACTGGATTGAGACAAATAATGGGTCTGATCTTGCTTACCTAACCTCAACCTCTTCCCCATCTATCTTTATGTCTTCTGAATCCACCTTGCATGCACTTCCTAAATTTCCTTTTTCTCCTCTTCCTCCTTTGCCTCCTATTTTTCCTATTCCTTGACACAAGATTCAAGCATTGGTGCTAAAGGGGTGACAGGAGGAGACCCTACGCCAGCTTTGAGATTGCACATGGAAATTTGTGTGCATCAAAGAGGTCACAACCTCAGTGTCATGATAGAAATATCCGAGGAAGAGTATGTGGTATACTTGGAAATGATAGACCCACATAGATGTCCATGCACGCCAATAATTGACTAGAGATATATATTTACACAGCATGCCATCATGCTTTCAAAGAATGTGTAGTATAATTTTGGATACCCTTGTAGGTATTATAACCACCCCATACATATATATTTTATCGATTGGATATACATATTTACAAAGCATGCCATCATATTTTCAAATCATGTGTAATATAACTTTGCATAGTTGTTCATGTATTATAACCACCCCATATATACATACATACATATAGAGAGAGAGAGAGACAGAGGGACAAAGAGAGAGTCAGGGTAGAATAAACTCGAGTGTATAGATCACACCGTACACCCCAATGATGTTTTCCTAAGTAGACCATGTTTTTACAAAATCTAATCCATTGTCCTTCATGGTTACAATAATAATAGGCCGCATACAAAATTTGAGTCCATTTGGATGAGCATAAGTCACTCATCCAAAGACAACAAAATCAATGCACAAACTAATTTGAAATGCATGATTTTTGCCCCCTTTGGATGCATGACCTATAAGTATACAAATGAGATGAAATTTATCATGTAGTATGTTCTTAAGATATTTAGGAAGATCAACGGTTTAGATTTCCAAAATAATTGCACCGTGAAGGAAAATGATTGATGTGTATGTCGTCGCTGGTACTCAGAGTATATTCCAGCTTCACTATACATATACATATATATATATATATATATATATATGTGTGTGTGTGTGTGTGTGTGTGTGTGTGTGTGTGGTGTGTGTTTCTCTCTCTCTCTCTCTCTCTCTCTCTCTCTCTCTCTCTCTCTCTCTCTATATATATATATATATATATATATATATATATATATATATATATATATATATATATATAGTCATGCTGGAATACACTCGAGTGTACAGATCGCACGCTACACTCAAGTTGTGTTTGTATATCAAGACTATTTTTTTACAAAATGTAAACCATTGATCTTCATTGTCATACTATTATTAGGCTACATACGAATTTTGAGCTCATTTGGATGAGCGTAAGTCACTCATCCGAGGACAACAAAATCAACACACAAAACTAATTTGAAATGCATAATTTTTGTGGTTTTCATAACATGACCCATGAATGTCCAAATGGGCTCAAATTTTATATAGGAGCTATTCACAAAATGTTTAAGAAGATCAATGGATTAGATTTTTGAAAAAGATATTACATCATGAAAAACTACTTGAGTATATATATATATATATATATGTGTGTGTGTGTGTGTGTGTGTGTGTGTGTGTGTGTGTGTGTGTGTGTGTGTGTGTATAAATATACATAAATATATGTATATCTACTATCTACCGTACTAAACATAAAGGACAAAAACACTCGTTTCCATCCTCACGTGCAAATACGTGCCTCCTATACGGTAATTTACAGGGTGCAAATGCACGACCCCTACACGGAAAAAAATTTATTACGTTCTGCTACAACAATAATATCTTCACAAACCCTAGGGTTTGCCGTCTGAATGGAAAGACTCATTGTGTGATCGCCATCCACCTCTGTATTTCTTGTGGTTCTGCACAGTCTTAACAACAACAACGGCTTCATCCTCACCTCCGACCTCTAAGTCTCCCACACTTCTGTGCTCCCTATCCCCTGATCCAATGACATATACGGCTTGAACTTCTTTTTCGCCATGCGGACGGGTGATCCTGGTTCTACGTGCCCGACGACAATATTCAGTAAGCGTCACGATAGCGGCTTATCAATCGACCGCTTCAATGTAAAGATGATGGCGAGCAATTCAAGACAGTGAAACTACATTAGCGTCTATGGTTCCTAAAAAGATGATGGGTGATTTAAGTTCTGCATGTCGGACGCCAATGTTCAGTACACGATAGCGGCATGGACCACTTCAGTGTAAAGATGAAGGTGAGCAATTCAGGACAGCGAAACTGCATTAGCTTCCATGGTTCCTGAAAAGATGGTGATACTCTATTATCTATTAGTCAACACTTGCAAAGGTAGCGTCCATGGTTCCTAAAAAGACGGTGACACTCTATTATCTATTAGTCAACACTTGTAGCGGTAGCGTCATGCCTATCTTGCCCCTAACGTTGAATGCTCTTGCCCATTGCAACTGCTCTTGGGGACAATTCGCCCATGGTGGGTGTTTTCCATGCTCTTAGTGTGATCACAAAGTGGATGAGGAATGGCTTACCAAGATCTTGCACATGCTCCAGAACGTAGCCATGTGTTCCATAATCAACTGGAGCAAGTTGTTTCCACACGCTGAATACTTGACAAGTCGAGTTCAATGGTGGGATAGAAGACTCAATTAAAGTCCATGACTCTAGGTTCAGCACTGTCTCATTGTGGGTGTGAAGTAAAGCAAGCAACGCATACAGATTTGGAAACTCATAATAAAGCGCCCAAAGACATGTATACCTTGTGTTTACAATGCACGCAAAGACAAGACATTGATATGCTCTCTATTCTCATACTCATTATGCAACAGTTGTTCCTTTAGGTAACATGGTAAGATTCAGTTCACGAAATATTTTTTATTCTCATATTACCAGTCAGATAACCGTATATGGTTGCTCCATTCCCGTGTGTAGTCTATAATCATTTCTGTAACCCCACAAATCCTTCCTAGGGGTTGTGTTAGTAATTTTATCAAGGAGTACGAGATGCATCTCTAGATGTAAAGCACCTTGGAATGCTCATATACATTCCCATCAACCATTCTTTTGATATATTGGGAAGCAGACAAATCCTATGTATCGGCATGCAACTGTCTCCAATGTTGGTCACTCTCATCGTTATTAAGAGTAAGCCAAGAAAGGGACCGAAGAACGGATGACAACAACATGGACAAGGATTCTCTGGAAGTGCTCTGGGATACTCGGTAAGTACTCATTTGAGTAGTTATAGATCTAAATATATATAATCCAAGTTCCATACAATATCGCTTGACTTAGCATTGACATCTCCTTTGTGACCACTTCATTTTATGAATACATTGAACAAATTCTTTTTACTTATGTTTGAACGATTCATTATTATTTCAAAAGTAACATTATTAAATAATTTGTGAGTTAAAAGATAAAATTACCGTGTAAAATAAAAAATATTGTTTTATTTATGAAATTATAGAATAAGGTTGTCTTTGCTACGTGGTGAATCATGAGGGGAATGATGATGAAACAACAAAAGTTGTTTGTTTATCATGGTGATAGGGAATCATGGTGAATCTATTGTGAAATTTGGTCTGTTTTTGTCACCGCAGAGAAGCATGGTGAATCCATGGTGAAATTTGGTCTGTTTTTGTCACCGCAGAAAAGCATGGTGAATCATGATGGAAAAAGTATCTTTCAATACACCACTTCTTATTTAGACACGTGTAAAAAAAACATTCTAATAAATATGATTCTTACTTTTGTAGGGTTTTTTTACAAAAAAATTCCTTCCCATATCCCTATAACAATCTAACAAACAATATTTTTAAGTTTTTCCCTATCACTATCCTTAATCACCATGCACATGTTACCAAATAATACATTTTAATACTTTTCCCATCATCATCACCATCTCCTTCCCCATAACCATCCCTATCACCATCACTATCAATTTGTTCACCACGTACCAAACATAACCTAATTTTGACAATAAATTACCTTTTTGCCTTGGTGTATCTAATATGTTATTATGTATAACTAAGAATGTTTCAGATGAAAGTAGTGAATCTAAAATAACACTTACTCCCCACAGTAAACAAAAATACTTCTATAAATGTTGATAGAATAACCAAATAAGTCTTTCCTTGAGCAAGAAAAAATTATTTTAATAGTATAATCTAAATTTTCACAAACATACCTTAGGCTCATGTCATGTTTAGATCGTGGAAGCGGAATTATTCTATCGAATGGTCTTACGTATTGCATTAGAAAAAAAATTATAATGATGCAAGTGTAGTTAACATTTTAAAATTAGGATTCCATCTAAAATGTGACAAAAATTCCAAGTAGTGGCATATTATTCTATAAGTATTGGAACATCTTATTGAGATTCATTGAAATTGTGTACTTCATCTACGTGTCAACCTATTTTTTATCAAAATTATATACATCTATTCTTCGTAATTTCAATGAAATTGATGGATAGGGTAAATTCATATTAGTTTTAGTCTTATAAACAACCATAGTATAGATTTAATGACAGATAACAAGTCTCATAAAAATAACTAAAAAGGATAAAGTCGCATGAAGGAACCTTCTACAGTACAAAACACTTAAATTATTCAATATGAAAACATATGCATATACTAATATACTACATAGAGGTCGTGTTTGAATGTTCAAAGATTACCAAAATTGTTGTCATTAGAAATCAAATAAATTGAAGAAACTCTTAAATGTGAATGCGTTAATTACTTTTGGAATAAAAACAAACTAGATGTGCCTTTAAGGATGCAGAGAAATGTGGACATGAAGTTTCTAAACAGGATCTAGATGAGAAAAGCAAACATTGAATGGAATCAAGAAAATAGAAAATTTAATCAACAAATATATAATATAGGAAAATACTAAGAACCACAAAACATGATACTTAAATGTGTTATGACATATTGTATAGCTAAAATTAGATTGCATATGGCAAATTGTAAACCGTGTATTTTCAAGCCTAAAATTTAAGTAAAGAGTCTCAAAAGTTTGAAAACCTTTTTTACGTTGTTAGGCACCTATGCATCATTTATACTATTAATGGATAGTTAAACTTATATATGTAACATTTTTTCCAATTTCCTAACAAGTAAATCATCAAACCGCCCATGATCAAATACTTATCCTCATAGAATTATTTCTGATGTATTCATACATCATCGATAAGCTTGTTAATTATAGTGTTGCTTTTGTTAGTGATTGAAGCAGTAAATGTATTTATTATTGAGTTTTACTTTAGTTTCATGCTTAATAAGTAAATAACAAAATTTGCAGTATTCTACATTGGATCTTTTAACTGTTTGTATTATAAGTCATTTGTTTGTCACCCAATCATTTTATCTTTGTTTTATGACTTATTCAAGTGAATTTTGGCTCCAGTAACATATTTCCAATTCTATACTCATAAACTAATATCATGAAAAGAACATACAAAATATTTAATCATATCTAAATTTTTGTATTATTGTATGAAGTTTGATATCAAAAAGAATTATACATCAAATTGCATATTTTAGGATGTCAAAAAGTACACAAGAGACACAAAAATGAGAATCTTGTATTAATTTTTTAATCTAAAATTTGGATTCTATTTCTAGTATGTGGATGGCATTTTGCATAAGTACCAATACTTTCAACTTCAAAAGGAAAATACTTACAAACTAAAAAGTATTTTGTATGCCATTTTGAGATGATTATATATGTACCTAGATTTTCATATTATTTGAACACACTTATAAATTTTCTAAATTTATGAAGTATATTGCATATCATGGTTGTTCACTCATGAGCAACACAAGAACGTTATACCACTAGAGAACTAAATATAAAACAATTATATAATATTAAAAATATGATACAATTATATAATGTGAGTGTGCATTCATGCATACTGGACATAGCTAACAACATTGTGTTCTTATTAAGAGTCTAAGTTATGGTAATGAGATGAATTACAAAATGTTTACTTCAAAATGTAGCAAGTTTCTCTAATAAATCATGACAATTTCAGTATGTGTACATATGTAGTTGTTTCATAAGAAATTTGTTACTATATTTGGTTACCTAAGTGTGTCCAATTCATATTATGATTTTCCATTTGTATACATGGGTTTAACTAAAGACTTCAACTTTAATGTAATTTCTCAAATCTAATAGTTCACTTTCTTGTGGCAAGTATAATACGAAATTTGGCATTTAATTATGTTCAAATAGTACTTGAAGTCTTACATATGATTTATAGTATATAATAAACAACCTTTTATTTCCATTTTATTATTATTATTTTAGATGTATTTCCTATAAGAGTTTTCTACCATTATACCAACTCATTGCAATGTAACAAACATCCAACATATCAATTGGTGTAGGAAAGACTTTGTAGAACACATTTATTAATAGTGAACTTGTTTTATGTATAGCTCAGAGACATTGGATGGTTAATTTGTTTAACTCTTAGTTTATTGTACACTCCTTATGTGATGAATATTTGTAGTTTTTCTTTATTACGGACAAATAATAAGATGGATAAGGATACACAAACATAAGATATCATCTATAACATTCATGATATATAATGAAAAACACATAAATATAAGTGGGACTGTAAATGTACCAAATTTCATACAATTACAGTTGTTACAAAAGATGAAATCTTCAATAATTTGACAAGAAGAAGATATAAAAAAAGTGGTATATCCTAGAAAGAAGAAGAATGTGATTAATTATAATTATACAATAATAAATATATTTTTGAAGAAAGTTGGTTACATCACTTTGGAGCAACCCGTACCACACTGATAATTAATATATGATCTTTCTAATGTAAATATGTTCGAATAAACCTCATATACTTTGAGAAGTTCTAATTAAAAGTTGTGGCAATGTTGTCCCTTTATATATACTAGTTTCTCCTACAAAACATCAAAAAATTATGTTAAAGTAATCATATTTATTATTTTTTATTGCAATTTATAAATGTCATGTGTATAACACGTGCAATTACTAGTATATATATATATATATATATATATATATATATATATATATATATGTATATACATAAATATACATAAATATATGTATATATAAGTATACACATATATATATATCAATATATATTTCTATTACATATATAGACATGTATATATACATGTTATGTATATATGTATATATACATACATACATAAATTTACATATATACAGGTACAATATACAAATATGTTTGTATGTATGCAAATCCAAAGAAGTGCCTCAAAATGGTTTTTGTATGGTTTGTGATGCATGGTTATGGCCAAATCCTAATTGTGATTTCTTCTTATTGCTTGTGGTTGATTGTTTGTGATTCATACTATGACTTGCATGTCATGCCTTCCCTGTTGTTCCATATGTACATCTTATTACCTCTTTCCCTCAAATGTAATTCAAGGTTTCTCTTACATGTGATTTAATAATTTAGGATAGACTAGGATATATGGGATTAAGAGAGAAAGATTCCCCCCTCTCCCACGCCCTCATGTATAGTTTGGACATTTATATCACCTATTATGCATGGAATGTCATAGCTAGCCTATATTTCCTTGTTTGCATCAAATTATATGATTTCAATCATTTTTACTAGCATTTTATGCATTTTGAGCACTTAAGATGCTTTATGTTCCCGAGAGGACGACGGACCCAAAGAGCCCAGGAACGCCCAAAACGGCCAGTCACAGCTCTAACTGGCACCTCCGCCAAAATAGTAGAAGATCGAGAACCATAGTCGAGGAGAACGGGCCCTAGAGGACCCAAACTGAAAGTGAAGAAGGTATCCTGTATCGAGATCGAAGCTCCAGGCCGAAGAATCCATTGTGTAGGTGAACAAAAGACTGACAATTTCAACGAAGGTCGAAAGTTGATAAAAAAGGGCGAATCTACAATACCTGAAATCCGAGCAAGGCAGGGTCTCAAGAAGGTTGCCCACACCTTCACGACATGAAAACAACCAAAATCAAGCCCCGCCGACCACCAGGATCCTAGGATGAACTCGCCGCCATCGGAACAGGTAGATGGAGTAGGGAGAGATGGAAGCAGGGCAAACCAGATCAATGTGTCTATTAGAAAGGGTTCCTGCGGGTACAAGGATCGTGGGAAAGGCCTTATATATAGGGGCAGAGTTCAGGTTCATCGAGGAGTTTGTGAGAACCAGGAAACAGAGGAGGGAAAGGAAGGTTCTAGTTGACCCAACGATTGGGAGTGAGAGCCCCATACAAAGTGGGGATCTACAAAACTGAAAAACAACACAGATTGTGAAAATGAAAATGAAAATAACTGAGAAGGGGCGGAGAGAAAGATCGGGGTCAGATTCAGTTTCCATTCTTGTTGTGTCCCAGTAGGACAAGGACGGGCGAGGAAGACAGATAGAGATCGTCCGATCAATCCAGATTTGAGTGGGGAGAACGTGGACCGTCTGATGGCCCGTGACAGCCCAAGCAAAGGAAAAATCGGGAAAATAAATCGAATAAAACAAAGGGAAATCCATTAATACATGCATATTCTCTTTCCTCATTTAGGGGTTCTAGAATTATCCAATCTAAACCAAAATTTGCACATAAATGAAGTTAAATGTGTAGATTGTGAATATACTCTTAGTTTTGCCTTTTGGAAACCTTTAATGGGTTTAATAAATCAAATATCATTTTCTCTTTCCTTCTTCATTTATGGCTTTAGGATTATCCAAATTTGATGAAACTTGACCCACAAGTTAACTTAAGTGTGTTGAATACGAATTTTCCTTTATTTCCAACTTTTGGTGTCATGAATTACATTTATTTATTAATTACACCTTTTAGGCATTTTCTCTCTCCTATGTTTACCTATTACTCAAACATTATCCAAATTAGTTGCAAATTTGCCCAAAGGCTTATTTTTATGTTTAGATTACGAATTTGGAGTTAGTTTTCCAATTTGAGGGCATTAACTATTTTATTTCACTTTATTGGCCTAATTCCTATTTTCTTTTTAATAAAGATGCATTTATCTTCCAAATTAGATGATACTTGGCCCTCAAGTTAATTTTTAGTCAAGAAAACGAATTTGAGTGTCAAATTATCCTTATGGGTTTCCAATTAAATTTTTGGTGCAAAATATTTCTCATTATCCTCTTTTATCCAAAATATTCCATATTATCTCCAATTATTACATTTATCATCTCCTTTATATATATATTGGGATTTATTTTCTTTTTCATATTCTAAAAAGCACTAGAAAGTTCTAGGATGAAATATCTCATTATTTTATTACTTAGTGTACAATTTGCACTTCAAGCCCATTATTAAAACCCAACTGAAATATTTGAGCATATAACCCTATATTAAGAATATGTGGGAAATATTTATCCGATTAAATTTCTTTTTATCATCCAAACGAGTCATTATTAAGTATAAAGCATTTTAGATTATCTTAATTACAAATATTAGCTTATCCTTATTTGGCTAAGTCAAAAGGGTAAAACTATTAGGGTATGATTCTATTTCTGGTATGTTACATCATACCACCCCTTAAAAGGATTTCGTCCTCAAAATCAAAACATCCATAAGCAAACTTATCCACCACCCCTTAAAAGGGTTCATCTTATCATCAAACAAAACTTCAGATATAAATGTTCAACTATGCTTCTTACATCCAACTACATAAGTAACATGCAAAAAGGAAACATTACTTGTAAAAACTAATCTAAGGAACTATGGGTTAACTTTCTCTTGATCATCATCATTAACTTCTTCACCATCCAAAGCAAAAACTCTTCCAGCTCTCCTTTCCACAGGCTTCTTGCCATTATTATTACCATGATTCTGAGGGGTGCTTGCTGAGGAACATATCCTGGCCCAAAACGAAGCTTGGGGCACTGAGGTCTGACGTGTCCAGGTTCATTGCAATGATGGCATACCACTGGACGAGGTTTGTCATGAGAACACTTTCCTGGAGGATGGTAACCATTGCACTTAGAACACTTATCCTTTTCTGTTCATCACCTGAGAACTTCCTCTTCTTGTCAAACTCCCTAGGTTGGAACTTTGGGTAAGACTCCACAGCCAAAGCTTTATCAACCATCTGCTGAAAGGTCAAGGGCAATTGTGGGATTAGAGCACGACCCACATTGTAGTTGAGCCCTTGGAGGAAAAGGTCAGCCCTACGTTCCTCACCCAAACCAACTGCATAACACTCCAACAGCAGAAACCTTTGTACGTAAGCAGAAACGGATAAGGAACCTTGCTTCAAACTGTAGAACTCTACTTCTTTCTTCTTTAGGGAAGCAGTACAGATGTACTTCCCACGAAAGAGAGCCAAAAACTCTATCCAAGTCATGGTGGAGATATCTCTAGTCTTTGTAATTCCATTCCACCAAACTCTAGCTGGTCCATCCAATACATAGGAGGCAAACCTAACCTTTTGATGTGGAGGGCATGCCATACCATCAAAAGTCCTCTCCATGGCTAACACCCAATCATCATCTTTGTCGACCATCTCTATCTCACTCTCACCCTTAAAGGGTGAGGGTGGTTGCATCTTCATGAACTCCATGATTGAGAACTCCCTAGGCTTCTCAGGTACAGTCGGGTCTTTCATCTTCCCCGCCATGGAAGAAGTAAAGAGTTGTCGAAACATGGCCAACTCTTGCTCTGGAGTCATAGCTCCTCCCGAACTAGGAGAAGTTGAGGTCTCCTGGCCAAACCTAGTGTTTTGAGGTGTCTCATAACCGTATTGATTGCCAGCCATTGAGTTATCTCCCGCCATTAGGGTTTTGCCTGCACAAGGCAAGGTACTAGGTATAAGCATCCTAATATAAAGGTAAACAACCTAAGGGAGACGAGTTTGAAATAGTTAGATAACCGACTGCTAGTGGCTCTGATACCATGTTGTAAAGAAGTGAAACCACTTCTCTACTAGAAAGAAAAGACTGCAACCCTTGAACCAAACACCACGTAAAAATTTTTGCCAAAGTGATGGAGACCAATTCATTCAACATGTATGTATCATTACACAATGAGTAGCAGCGGAAAATATCATTATCTAAAAATTTACAAAGTTTGATTACATGATACAACGATTCACCACAGATGGGTGACTAGAACTAAAACTATACATGTAAGCCAAAGATCAAGCCGAGGGTCATCTAACCACCTCTCCAAGTCTCCAAAAAGCTCAGCTACAAGGTTGATGTTGAAGTTCTCCAAGTCTAACCTGGGGTTGGAAGCATACCCCACAAAAAAGAAAAGGGGAAAGAGGATATCAGCAAAAAGTTGGTATGTGTATACTAAAGAAAACTTGAGCAATATAGGGCAATGAGTACATCAATTATAAATGCTTCCCATGCAAAAGAAAAGGACTACCCACACGGGCATAAAAGATAAGATTCATAACAAAAGAGATACTTGCCATATGTAAACAATAAAGAAGTGCCATATGCACATATCATGACCAACATCCTGCATACATGTGAGATAAGCATATCACTAGAATATTATAAAAGTCAAAGGCGGACAAGAATCACACATCTTGAACCTGGTGGGACATGGGCCAAGAATCACACATCTTGCCCTGGCATGGGGAATCACACATCCACCATCCAAATATATATATAACATGGGTCAGGAATCACACACCCTGCCCTGGCATGGGGAATCACACATCCACCATCCAAAATATCACAATGTTTCCATAAATGATAATGAGACAAAACCAATGCAATTATACTACTCTAGAGTTACAGAATCACATAGCAGGTAAATGTAGAGGCATGTAGAAAAGTATAGTCAACATTAAACAAGATTTGCCACAATGGACAACAAAGGAAACCACCAATAAAACTCCACATCACAGTGGACATATACCATCAACAAGATCATAATATACCATATCACAGGATAAGATGACAAGAGATTATCCAAGATCACAATAACCAAGATAGTTCACATGAACCGTGATAACAAGAGATAAGAGCAATGTGTATAGGCTATTGTCCATAGGACCAAGAGAAAGACAAAATATAGGTGAATTGCTCAACATGAAGTAATAGGGGATACAACATACCTCAATCAGATGCCAAACTACAAAGCACTCCTAAATCCAAGTCTAGGTCACCAAAGGCCTAATAAACACATATACAGATTTCATGTCAATTTCATAAGCCTTAACCAACCCTAAAAACTACCTTTTTATATATGTATGAATTAGGTTATGAAAACTATTCCATATTTTAGGTTATGTTATTACGAGTCTAAAACATATTTTATTATATTTTTCTGACTTATATATAATTAGTTATGATTTTTACAAATTAATTTATCATTAATTAGAACCAAAGAAAACACCTATTATTAATCTTTAGATTCAGTTATCAAAACATATACCATTAGTTAGATCTTATTTTTTTTATTCCAATGAATATTTTTCCATAATTTTCTGATCATCCGATAATTAGTTATTGATTTTTAAAGAGCGGCCAATCAGATAATTTCAAGTAAACCGATCGCAAATCAAGGGCAGAGAAGATCCATGCGGACCTGGGCAGGCCAATCAGGGCCGCCCATGTCAGCGGACAACTCAAGCCAGGATCTCGCGTAAAGCAACCCAAAGAAACAGGTGAAAAGACCATTTTACCCTTCCGATAGAAAACTAAAACGAAGCGATAGATGAGGGCAAAGTGGGAAATCCACACTGGTGTTTGTTCCCCGCGAGGAACTCTCGAAGCCATGGAATAGGGAGGAGAACTCCGAGCTCCAGACTGAGATCTAGCACAAACTAGGCGAAGAATTCTAAAGGAACTATGTTCCCGAGAGGACGACGGCCCCAAAGAGCCCAGGAACGCCCAAAACGGCCAGTCACAGCTCTAACTGGCACCTCCGCCAAAACAGTAGAAGATCGAGAACCATATTCGAGGAAAACGGGCCCTAGAGGACCCAAACTGAAAGCGAAGAAGGTATCCTGCATCGAGACCGAAGCTCCAGGTCGAAGAATCCATTGTGTAGGTGAACAAAAGGCTGACAATTTCAACGAAGGTCGAAAGTTGATAAAAAGGGGCGAATCTGCAATACCTGAAATCCGAGCAAGGTATGGTCTCACGAAGCTTGCCCACACCTTCACGACACGAAAACAACCAAAATCAATCCCCGCCGACCACCAAGATCCTAGGACGAATTCGCCGCTGTCGGAACAGGTAGATGGAGTAGGGAGAGATGGAAGCATGGAAAATCGGATCAATGTATCTATTGGAAAGGGTTCATGCGGGTACAAGGATCGTGGGAAAGTCCCTATATATAGGGGCGGAGTTCAGGTTCATCTAGGAGTTTGTGAGAACCAAGAAACAGAGGAGGGAAAGGAAGGTTCTAGTCGACCCAATGATTGGGAGTGAGAGTCCCACACAAAGTGGGAATCTACAAAACCGGAAAACAACACAGATTGTGAAAATGAAAATGAAAATAACTGAGAAGGAGTGGAGAGAAAGATCGGGGTCAGATTCAGTTTCCATTCATGTTGTGGCCCAGTAGGACAAGAACGGGCGAGGAAGACAGGTAGAGATCGTCCGATCAATCCAAGTTTGAGCAGGGAGAACGTGGACCGTCCAATGGCGCGTGACAGCCCAAGCAAAGGAAAAATCGGGAAAATAAATCAAATAAAACAAAGGGAAATCCATTAATATATTCATATTCTCTTTCCTCATTTAGGGGTTCTAGAATTATCCAATCCAAACCAAAATTTGCACATAAATTAAGTTAAATGTATAGATTTTGAATATACTCTTAGTTTTTCCTTTTGGAAACCTTTAATGGGTTTAATAAATCAAATATCATTTTCTCTTTCCTTCTTCATTTATGGCTTTAGGATTATCCAAATTTGATGAAACTTGACCCACAAGTTAACTTAAGTGTGTTGAATACGAATTTTCCTTTATTTCCAACTTTTGGTGTCATGAATTACATTTATTTATTAATTACACCTTTTAGGCATTCTCTCTCCTATATTTACCTATTACTCAAACATTATCCAAATTAGTTGAAAATTTGCCCAAAGGCTTATTTTTCTGTTTAGATTGCGAATTTGGAGTTAGTTTTCCAATTTGAGGGCATTAACTATTTTATTTCACTTTATTGGCCTAATTCCTATTTTCTTTTTAATAAAGATGCATTTATTCTTCCAAATTAGATGATACTTGGCCCTAAAATTAATTTTTAGTCAAGAAAACGAATTTGAGTGACAAATTATCCTTGTGGGTTTCCAATTAAATTTTTGGTACAAAATATTTCTCATTATCCTCTTTTATCCAAAATATTCCATATTATCTCCAATTATTACGTTTATCATCTCCTTTATATATATATTGGGATTTATTTTCTTTTTCATATTCTAGAAAGCACTAGAAAGTTCTAAGATGAAATATCTCATTATTTTATTAATTAGTGTACAATTTGTACTTCAAGCCCATTATTAAAACCCAACTGAAATATTTGAGCATATAACCCTATATTAAGAATATATGGGAAATATTTATCCAATTAAATTTCTTTTTATCATCCAAACGAGTCATTATTAAGTATAAAGCATTTTAGATTCTCTTAATTGCAAGTATTAGCTTATCCTTGTTTTGCTAAGTCAAAAGGGTAAAACTATTAGGGTAGGATTCTATTTCTGGTATGTTACAAGAATCCTTTAGGATTTTATCAAGAATACCATTGTTTTTTAAGCTACTAATTTCCTTTTGCAACTTAGCAATTTCATCCATTTTCTTTTTAATATTTGATTTTCTTGGTCTAGATTAGATGACAAACTATCTCTTTCTTTGACAATAAAATCATAATCCAAATGAGTACATAAGATAGGTTGAATTTGAAGACTATTCAATTTAGCAAGTAGTTCAACCTTTTCTTTACAAAGAAAATTATTGTTTGTTTCTATAGTAAGAAACTTAATATTTCAATCATTAATAGATTATTTCAAAGTGGCTTTTTCAGACATAAGACTTTCTTTTTCAAAGGTAAGACCATTTAATTTAGCATATAAATCTTCATTAGTTTTTGTAAGCCCTTTTAATTTCTTTTTACAATCAACATATTATCATGTAATTCTTCAATACTAGTGACTAGCTCTTCTTTAGACAAATCAAGAAGACTTACATCATTTTCTTCTTCATTTGTTATTGCAATGAAACATATTACCATGTCTTCTTTGGTCATGAGACATTCCACTTCCTCCTCACTCTTGCTATCATTGCTTGAGTCATCCCAAGCCTCTTTGTAGGCTTTTTCTTTCTTCTTGAGAGAAGATTTCCTTCCCTACTTAAATTTGGGACACTCATTTTTTAAATGTCCCTTCTTGCCACATTCAAAGCACCTAAGAGAAGAATAGAAAGTGATAAGAGAATTTTTGTTAGTTTTAAATCTTCTATATTGCTTACCATTTACAATGAGTGCCTCCTCTTCACTATCTTCTTCACTTGTTTCATTACTCTCTTTAGTTGTCGCCTTAAAGACAATGCCCTTCCTTTTCTCCTTCTTGTGTTCGGCTACCAATCTTTCTTCTTCTTCAAGGGTGACTTCATGAGTTTCTAGATTGCCAATGAGTTGATCCATCCTCAATGTGGTGAGATCATTAGCTTCTTCAATGGTTGTTACCTTTGGCTTGTATTTTGGAGGCAAATATCTAAGAATTTTTGTAACACCTCCATTTTCAGAACTTTCCTAGTAAATGATGTCCGAAATTGACTAATACATCTCATGATACTCAACACCTAGACAAATTTGATTCAAGGGAAAAATTATACTCTAAACCATAGATGAAACAAAATCTATAGTGGTATTGTTCCCCAAAAGCATGGAAAGGACTAAACACGTGAGTTTTGATATAAGAAAACATTGATAATGATTTAGTTTTGATCTTAAGTATGTAATAAGTGATTGGTAAGTATGAAGATTGTTACGACCCCACCTCCTGATAACCCCCAATTAAGGGAGACTAAGAGATCGAAGCCGCACCCATGACTTCCGGATCAAAGGTTCGGCAATTTACCAAGAATAATTATCAAATTTTAACATACTATACTGAAAGTTGTAAGAAAATAAATTTTTGCATACCTTTTTGAAAACTTGGATCTCTAAACTTCTATCCACACAAATACTAATCTATCTAATCCTCCTGTGCACTTTAATTCTCATTTAGTACCACATGTGCCACTTTACTGTTTGTTCTTTTCATTGTACCTAAAACGCCGACAAACAAAACGTCGGTCAGCCGAAGCTGGTATGTGGGGGAAACAAATAATGTTCAACTATGTTAACAATATAATCATTCAATTAATCATTTAACAAACAAGATTACGTTTTAAGCTAGACTACTCAATCCATATCTATCCACAACTCTGTGTTGTCCCTGTAAGGACTTATATGGTACCTCTATAAAGGTGACTTGATGGACCTACCCTCTAGGCAGCCATATACTAAGTCATTCATGACCTGATGGACCTACCCTCTAGGTAGCCATGTACTCGGTCAGCCATTACGACACAGAGGGGACCAGGATCTGAGCTAGAAGGCATATACATTATGTGATAGTCATAGTCACTTTATAATTGCAATATGAACATCCAAACATTTTAGTTGCTTTCAATGCGATTAAACATCTAGGAATCCATCGGGAAACTAAATCGGTTATTCATAATTAACCACATACCTGATTTGGTTGTAGAATCAACTATGTAGAGAGAGAAAATCCAAACAAGCAAGCAAAGTGCACAGAAATCCTGAAATAGAAATTCCAACTTCCTTTTATCAAAATTTATCCAATTTCATCTTGTATCCTAGGGTTTCTATTCCAACTTTAGGGTTCCTTGAAACTTAGGATTTTGCCTCCACTTTTAACATTACGAATCAAAACTACATAAAACCCTTAATTCCTTATTTTAATACTCTTAACAGGTTTAGGATCCTCATTAAGCAATTTATTTCCTAAATCTGAAATAAATATGGTTTTTCTCTTCTTTTATCCCAAATTAGTGTTTCCAATTACTTTTTAATACACTTTTCTACCAAATTAAAGTACTTTTGCAAAACGAGATAGAACTAGGTTTTCAAACCAATTTTAATGTGTTCCTCGTATTTTTCTAAGTAACCTTGATATATTATATGTTCCAATCCGATCTATAAATCTCTTGTTATAATTATTTCAAGTTTTAACAAAAATGGACCAATCAAAAATCACCACGTCGACATCATATATGACTTACCAAATATTTGGCCCAGAATTTGGCAAAAAGATGATGCTGCCCTCAGCTCTTGTGCGTGCGTACAGTGGCAAAGGAGTCTTTTGACTCTATTCTTCCCCAACCTTGGCTCCGACGCGATCTCAGGTCCGCGCGTGCGTAGCTCAACGCCGGGACCCGTTACTGTCATGCTCGTGGCCACTGTACGTTTGTCCCCTTCGGTCCTACTCCTACCTTTGGTTCCTACTACTCACCTTCCTCCTACGAAAGCTCTCCCACCTTCTCACACCGCAGGTGAAGCAGTCTTGGTCGCCGTTGCAGGCACACCTCCCCGCCGGCCTGGATCTTGAGTGTGTCACCTTCAGAGGCGACATGGCGGCGTCCTCCGGCCGCCCAGCACCTCTGACCAACGAGCTCGATCAACTCCTCCCTCCCTGGATCCGTAGAGTACCCTCGTGCCCAAGTTTGCTATTTTTGAAAAGCAGGTCGACTCCATGCCTTTAAACCTCCTTCGTGCACATGAGCAGGGAAGAAGGAGAGCGCGTCCTGCAGAGGCCACCCCGGTTGTACAAGCCCATGGCTTCAGGCCTCTCCAAAGCTTGCCACCGATCCACCATGTCTAAGGGTAGGTAGCAGATCGTGGAAGAAGGTCGACGGAAACTAGGGTCCATCTTTGGAGTCTCGTGTCTCCCTAGATGTGAGAGTTCTCAGATCTCTATCTATATATACACTGAATCCGTGTACTAGTCCTCCCTTTTCAGTCCTATTTCCTCTTTTGGCAACGTATTTTCTCTGCTTGGTCCCTCCTTTCCTATTCATGTTTAAGGCAAAAACTAACAGAAGAGTGTGCAGGCAGTTGCGGGAAGATATTCAATCCACTATCCTCTATGTTAATACCAAAAACCATGATCTAATTCCAAAAGCCAAGAAGGATCACGTGATTATTTGGCATCTAATACAATTACTTCCTTCCTATATTATCTAAATGACTTGATACCAACTAGGTAGGATTATATATTCCTTCTTTCATCTTTTCTTTCTTATGGTTAATATAAGGCACACATGGAAAAGTAGGGCAAGATATTAAATAGGTTGCCACATAGATGCGTACTTATCCTCCAAGTATTTCTTTAATTATCTATTAACCATACATTTTATTAAAAGATTTCTTCTCAAGGATTTCTCTTCATCTTTCATTTCCTTTTTCACAATACCACGAAATTCATTAAGTATCACATTATCCTTTTATTTGACTTTATTGGTATTTTCTCTTTCCTCTTTCTTCATTGGGACTCCTTGGATCCCAAGAAACTCTATTATTTCGAAATCATTTTTATTGGATACTCATTACCCTTCTAGATGCATCTAAATGCATTATTCTTCATTATTTCTCATTATCTTGTTTATTTCTTATTAAAATAGCTCTTTTTGAGGATTTCTTCTTTATTTCTCTTTTATTTTCCTCATTGGTATTCCTTTTATCGTTAGGAATCCTTGGGTAACGGAAATCCACCAAGGATAACTCAATTATACCTCTTTCCCATATTTTCCACATTTATACATTGTTTTCATTTTCTTTCTTAATAAAGAAAGACATAATTAATCTTTTCTTTTCTTATTGCCTTCTTTTGCAACTTTGGACTCCTTGGAACCCAAGGAACCCAAAAGGCACGAAATCCATCCTTGGATTACATCTCTTTGCCTTCTAGAGGTTTCTACCTCTTTCTATTCTTCAAATATTCAATTGTTCATTCACTAATTGAATTTCCTTTGTTATTTCCTTGTTATTGGGCCCAATAGCCAATAAAGCCCACAACACAAACATCAAGGCTATTGTAAACAAAATCCATCTATTCAAAACAAATCATATCTTTATTTGTTCAATTATCTTTAATATGAGAAATTACATTTCTCACTAATGAACCCAAAAATTGGGGTTGTAACATCCTTCCCCTCTTATAGGAATTTTGTCCTCAAAATTCTATGAATCAAACAAACAAACAAACAATTCAGGATAAGACTTTTCCATGTCCATCATTGACCCCTATGTGGATTTACCGTACTCATGGCACTTCCACAGAACCTTTATCATCACATATTCCTTTCTCGAAGTCCTTTCATCCCGACGTCTATAAACTGCACAGGTGACTCAGGCCATGTCAGCCTCCCTTGGGGCTCACTAGGTTCATTGCTCAGCACATGGTCGGGTACCTCACATAGTGCTCTGAATCGGACACATGAAACTCATCACACATTACTTTATCCCGAGGGGTAAGGTCAATCTTAGCCTTCTCCACCAAACCATATCAAAAGAACCCATGCATCGGGGACTCAACTCTCTTAGCTATAACTTAGAGGGGTCGGATTTCCACAGTAACTTGTATGTCAGTCTACTTTGCATCTGTTCACAACTCTTATCGTCTCTAGGCTCCTTTCAGCCCTTGCACAATCAAAGTGACTTCATCTACACGCACTGTGGTCCCTTTTCTAACCATCATGTGGTCCTTTTCTAATCATCATGTGGTCCTTTCACCAACATCACCTTACTGAAGTGGTGACCGACACAACCTCCCTTACAGAGCTTCATATAAATCTCGATACTGGCTATGGTGGTTATCTTCACATCTTTCATAGGACAAAAATTGTCTCTAACTATCACCCTGAACGAGCACATATGCTCTCATCAGACCCTTTTTAGTCCGGACCATACTAACCATTATTTAGGGGTGATAAATTGTACCATCGAGTTCTTCATGTACCTACTTCCACCTTATGGAAGTGAATCTTTAAGGCATACTCATGAACTTTGAACTCGCATCATGGTGTAGTTGAACCATCTCTCTCATGGGTAGTTCAACTAGATTTGTCCCTTAACTGAACTCTTCCTTTCTCATATTATCTAGGTAAGGCGACCTACCATAACCCATATTGTATCTCGACCTTCTTTGGCCCAGGGAAGACCTATCACAACATCCATAGTGTTGAGCTCCCATTCCCTCTCAGGGACTCTTTTGTCCTCTATATCGATACACTGGGTTACTGGGGTTTGTCCTTTACCTCCTGGCTTGCATGGCCATAAACCACATGCAACTTCATCTTAAGCATCCAAAGTGTTATTGCCATTTTCCACGGTGTATGGTGCTCTTCAACCATGATTTCATGTATGTCATGATTCTTTCAAGATCGATTCCTCTGAAACCCTAAACCACTCTAGTCGAGGTTTCATCACCTTCTCTTCCAAAGAAGTGCATCTGAGGTTCTACCACCATCCTTTCATTGCATCAAGGACTAGACTGGCTAACCAAACAACCATTAACTTTTCAATGTATCTTGTTACATCTGAGTGTTATCCAAACACCTCTCCTTTTCGAACTTAGGGTTAGCCAAACAACCTCTTCTAGCTTCTAGTCTAACAAGTCAGATGTATCTCAACCAGAGCATCCATTACCACTTCACATTCTTAGGTATTAGGTAACATTGAAGACATACACTTCCATGTATTTCACCTCAAATTCTATGTCTGTTTTCATTAAGAACACTCTCTGATTTCATCATCATGGTGATAAAACTCAACCTGGTATAACTCGTAAGTTCCACATAGCTCATGATAAAAACATCCTCATAAGGTGACTACCTCATTCCTCTTTGTGTTTACAAACCATCCATGTATCATTCACTTTACCAGGGTAAGATATCTTCTCTATCCCCATTCCTTGTAGCAACGTTCCAACCTACAACATATCTTATCCTTGGTGTATGGCATGCGTAATGTCCTATCTCTCACTCTCATAACAAGAAGAAATAAGCATTTGGCTGCAGTCCAAATACAGAGTTCTTCCTGTTCCAAGAGTAGAGATGGTACATCCCACCTTGCCAGTACACCTTTAAATCTAAGTTGCAATGTGCCACATATGTCTCTTCATCACAAACATTTCGATATCAAAGTTACCTCCATGGAAAACTAGTCTTGAGCCTACTGAGGTTTATATCCTTGGTCATCTCCTCTAGGTCTATAGGGTACCGACTCTTTTTGGGGTCATCCCTCTTCCCTTATGCATCAAGAGAGTGCCCTACTCATCTGCCCTTTGGGTCCCATGAGTTCATGAAGGTGATCAATCTCCTAACCCATGGCCCTCAGACAATGATAGCTATTACCTCCCAACCCTATGGTCATGTGCAACTGGGGAATTAGGCAACTCCGACTTTCATCGGTCTTATCCCTATCTGACCCTAGGATAGACTTAGGATTCTCCATTATAGTACATGTTCACTTAGAACCTTACCCAAGTCTTCATCATCTCTCTTTTTGCATTCATGGGCTGGCTCTCATCCTTTCATGACAACCTGCCTACCTTGATCAAGCCCCATACCGGTTACTTCCATGGTAACACATTCATCTGTAAATAGAGATGGATATCTATGGGTCTACAGGTTCATTCTCATACCATGTACTTTTCATTTAGCTTCTCAAGATCCTATGAGACCTCTTTAGGTTACCTTGAACCAACAAAACTGATATACACCCTACCAAAGGGGTCCCTCTCCCAGGATGGGAGGAAAACTATCTCTTGACAACAAGGTCACAAAAGCTCTTAGGTCTAGGGTTTACATCTACATGAGCCTACTTAACCCTACCAGGATATTAAAGCATAGGCAGACCACCTACTGTACCATGCTAGGTCATACTCATCCTCTTTCCTCCATGTTGGATCAAGATCATACCTTTCTTTATCATCAACCTAGCTGTGAGGGGTTCAAACACACCTTAAACTTAAGGGGCTTCCCTTTTCCTCTATATATGAGGAGTACCGTGCTTGCTTCTATAGGAACTCAACTTCTCATCATGAGAATTAGGTACACCACTTCCCCTCATAGGCCTAGGAACCCTAGGTTCACTTGTAGGTGTCCAACTGCATACTCTATCTCTTAACTACAAACCAAGCATGCAAAAGGCATGACATGAACTTCTTGTCATCCTTCAACTCGAGCAACACTTAGGGTTGGGTCCTCCTTAAGGGCAACCAACAAGGTACAAGGCCTCATAACCTGCTACTAAACCTTCCTAGGTCTAAGGAACTCTTCTTCCTACCTCATAAGGTAAACACTTATACCGTAGGCACATAGGCACCAGATGCTTCATCTTCTATCTTTAGGGTTTGGTCCCTCTAAAGGCAACCAAGATATCATCAACTTTCAGGGATCGATCATGAGGCAACCACTATCATCCATTGTTCAGGGTTTTAGGCTTCCAACCTCCTTGCTGGGTTTCCTGCTCTCTCTAGAGCTAACCCCACATCCAACCTCACCATTAGAGGTCCTTTCTTCATGAAGGATCAACCTCAAAAGCATGCTCTACATGGGTGAAGCCTGGGTATGAACTTATGTTTGCTCAAGATCATCCATAACCCTTTATGCTCCATTATAATTCCTTATCCAGGGTTTCATCCTACTGTCAGCACTATGACGTGCCCCAGGTGCCAGCTATACCCTACTTGCACAAGCCCATAGGGTTTCTAAGGTCCTTCACTAACATCATCATCTAAGGAGCTATCCTTTACCCTAACATGCACGACCCTTCCCAGGGTTGGGTTGCCAAAGGTGCTAGGTCACCCATGGATCCTATGGCATCCCAAAGGCATGTCCTTTCAAACACCTGGTCCAGCTCATCTCTCTCTAACCTTCACTTAGGGTTAGGGTTAGCAACATCCTCAGAGGATGTGCCAGGTCTCTACTTGCAATGGAGATCTCTATCTCCAAGACTAACTGATCCTCCTGACAAGAAGTTCTAGCCTCAGGTCTCTTTGAGGACATGACAACTTATGTCATACGACCTAAGCATGTATCAATTCTTTAGTTTGCGCTTAATCTATTAAGCTTATGTCCATGACATCTTATTTACATGCCTTTCATTAATTTGGTGGAGGATTTCTCAAACCTTATTAACCTTACCCATACCTCAAGAGGGTGAGGAGAAGAAAGAAAACCCTAATCCTTTAGGCCCTTATCAGAATTTTGTGATGAGAAGGGATGAATAAGATGAGAAGTCCTAAAGGTATCTTATTTCGATTCATACCCTAAGACTTTGGCCAGGCGGTCACACGGGTCCGGGAGTCCTCGTATTCCGACTAGCGGTGCGGAGGAAAATCTTGCCAGCCCCCGGTCGTGATCCCTTTCTAGACACCTCCGTCTTTTGGATACTCCTCTAATAACTCCCTTGGGTTCTATGGAGTTTGTAAAATTTAATAATTATTAATGGTTAACTGAGGAACCCATGCTCTGATACCAAATGTTACGACCCCACCTCCTGATAACCCCCAATTAAGGGAGACCGAGAGGTCGAAGCCGCACCCATGACTTCCAGATTAAAGGTTCGGCAATTAACTAAGAATAATTATCAAATTTTAACATACTATACTGAAAGCTGTAAGAAAATAAATTTTTTCATACCTTTTTGAAAACTTGGATATCTAAACTTCTATCCACACAAATACTAATCTATCTAATCCTCCTTTGCACTTTAATTCTCATTTAGTACCACATGTGCCACTTTACTATTTGTTCTTTTCATTGTACCTAAAACGCCGACAAACAAAACGTCGGTCAGCCGAAGCTGGTATGTGGGGGAAACAAATAATGTTCAACTATGTTAACAATATAATCATTCAATTAATCATTTAACAAACAAGATTACGTTTTAAGCCAGACTACTCAATCCATATATATCCATAACTCTGTGTTGTCCCTGTAAGGACTTATATGGTACCTCTATAAAGGTGACTTGATGGACCTACCCTCTAGGCAGCCATATACTAAGTCATTCATGACCTGATGGACCTACCCTCTAGGTAGCCATGTACTCGATCAGCCATTACGACACAGAGGGGACCAAGATCTGAGCTAGAAGGCATATACATTATGTGATAGTCATAGTCACTTTATAATTGCAATATGAACATCCAAACAGTTTAGTTGCATTCAATGCGATTAAACATCCGGGAATCCATCGGGAAACTAAATCGGTTATTCATAATTAACCACATACCTGATTTGGTTGTAGAATCAACTATGTAGAGAGAGAAAATCCAAACAAGCAAGCAAAGTGCACAGAAATCCTGAAATAGAAATTCCAACTTCCTTTTATCAAAATTTATCCAATTTCATCTTGTATCCTAGGGTTTCTATTCCAACTTTAGGGTTCCTTGAAACTTAGGGTTTTGCCTCCACTTTTAACATTACGAATCAAAACTACATAAAACCCTTAATTCCTTATTTTAATACTCTTAACAGTCTTAGGATCCTCATTAAGCAATTTATTTCCTAAATCTGAAATAAATATGGTTTTTCTCTTCTTTTATCCCAAATTAGTGTTTCCAATTACTTTTTCATACACTTTTCTACAAAATTAAAGTACTTTTGCAAAACGAGATAGAACTAGGTTTTCAAACCAATTTTAATGTGTTCCTCATATTTTTCTAAGCAACTTTGATATATTATATGTTCCAATCCGATCTATAAATCTCTTGTTATAATTATTTCAAGTTTTAACAAAAATGGACCAATCAAAATCACCACGTCGACATCATATGACTTACCGAATATTTGGCCCAGAATTTGGCAAAAAGACGATGCTGCCCTCAGCTCTTGTGTGTGCGTACAGTGGCAAAGGAGTCTTTTGACTCTATTCTTCCCCAACCTTGGCTCCGACGCGATCTCAGGTCCGCACGTGTGTTGCTCAACGCCGGGACCCGTTATTGTCATGCTCGTGGCCGCTGTACGTTTGTCCCCTTCGGTCCTGCTCCTACCTTCGGTTCCTACTACTCACCTTCCTCCTACGAAAGCTCTCCCACCTGCTCACGCCGCAGGTGAAGCAGTCTTGGCCGTCGTTGCAGGCACACCTCCCCGCCGGCCTGGATCTTGAGTGTGTCACCTTCAGAGGTGACACGGTGGCGTCCTCCGGCCGCCCAGCACCTCTGACCAACGAGCTCGATCAACTCCTCCCTCCCTGGATCCGTAGAGTACCCTCGTGCCCAAGTTTGCTATTTCTGAAAAGCAGGTCGACTCCATGCCTTTAAACCTCCTTCGTGCACATGAGCAGGGAAGAAGGAGAGTGCGTCCTGTAGAGGCCACCCCGGCTGTACAAGCCCATGGATTCAGGCCGCCTCCAAAGCTTGCCACCGATCCACCATGTCTAAGGGTAGGTAGCAGATCGTGGAAGAAGGTCGACGGAAACTAGGGTCCATCTTTGGAGTCTCGTGTCTCCCTAGATGTGAGAGTTCTCATATCTCTATCTATATATACACTGAATCCGTGTACTGGTCCTCCCTTTTTAGTCCTATTTCCTCTTTTGGCAACGTATTTTCTCTGCTTGGTCCCTCCTTTCCTATTCATGTTTAAGGCAAAAACTAACAGAAGAGTGTGCAGGCAGTTGCGGGAAGATATTCAATCCACTATCCTCTATGTTAATACCAAAAACCATGATCTAATTCCAAAAGCCAAGAAGGATCACGTGATTATTTGGCATCTAATACAATTACTTTCTTCCTCTATTATCTAAACGACTTGATACCAACTAGGTAGGATTATATATTCCTTCTTTCATCTTTTCTTTCTTATGGTTAATACAAGGCACACATGGAAAAGTAGGGCAAGATATTAAATAGGTTGCCACATAGATGCGTACTTGTCCTCCAAGTATTTCTTTAATTATCTGTTAACCATACATTTTATTAAAAGATTTCTTCTCAAGGATTTCTCTTCATCTTTCATTTCCTTTTTCACAATACCACGAAATTCATTAAGTATCACATTATCCTTTTATTTGACTTTATTGGTATTTTCTCTTTCCTCTTTCTTCATTGGGACTCCTTGGATCCCAAGAAACTCTATTATTTCGAAATCATTTTTATTGGATACTCATTACCCTTCTAGATGCATCTAAATGCATTATTCTTCATTATTTCTCATTATCTTATTTATTTCTTATTAAAATAGCTATTTTTGAGGATTTCTTCATTATTTCTCTTTTATTTTCCTCATTGGTATTCCTTTTATCATTAGGAATCCTTGGGTAACGAAAATCCACTAAGGATAACTCAATTATACCTCTTTCCCATATTTTCCACATTTTATACATTGTTTTCATTTTCTTTCTTAATAAAGAAAGACATAATTAATCTTTTCTTTTCTTATTGCCTTCTTCTGCAACTTTGGACTCCTTGGAACCCAAAAGGCACGAAATCCATCCTTGGATTACATCTCTTTGCCTTCTAGAGGTTTCTACCTCTTTCTATTCTTCAAATATGCAATTGTTCATTCACTAATTGAATTTCCTTTGTTATTTCCTTGTTATTGGGCCCAATAGGCAATAAAGACCACAACACAAACATCAAGGCTATTGTAAACGAAATCCATCTATTCAAAACAAATCATATCTTTATTTGTTCAATTATCTTAAATATGAGAAATTACATTTCTCACTAATGAACCCAAAAATTGGGGTTGTAACAAAGATCAAGTGATGGCATCATGTAATGAAATTGTGAGATTAGAAACTCATTTATACTATTTAGTAGCTAATAATAGTGCGAAAGTGTGTCACAAGATCTTTCCATATGATGACCAACATATGACATCATACGTATAAGAGAATACTTTTAGTTGTTATGAGTCCAGCATATATTGGATTTCAAAACCATACTTGAAGTTGATCATATGACAAGACTTTGGGACACTTTCGTTCTGCTAGATAATGTGATGAGTCTCCTTGCCCCTTCGGGACATTAGGAATATCCTTTGTTGGATCTGGTTAGTTAGTGTACTTGCACGAATATCCTGAGATTTTAGGAAAATCAACTATAGAGGCCCAAGGTTTTCGGGATCCTAATTGGATTGGATAGCATAGATATAAATATACATATATCATTGCTGACCCTATGGGGGAAACCACGGGCATAAACCTTTTCCAATCCAATACATAGCCTTGAAGATTTTTCCAGATGGCATAGCCTTGAAGATTTTTCCAGATGGCCACATCCCAATTAACAAATTGGAACCCTGATGATTATGCACTTGCATATGAGAGAGTCCAATTACCCCATGGAGGACTGGACGGAAGTCGCAAGCCCTAAAACCTAAGGCTACCGAAGCCCTCAGCCACTCCACGAGTTCTTCGGAGTGATGAAGTGGGGCGAGTTCAGGAGTAGAAGATGATAAGTAGAAAAGCAGTAGTGGGCAGGTGCCGCCCCAAAGCGCCTGGTCCTTCTGTTGCAGCTCTTGGTCGGATGCCAGCATCAGCGCAAGGGTGATGGCCACCCTACCATAGTTCGGTGAGAACTCAAGGAGTCTGGGTTGAAGCGGATCACGTTGAGTAAGGGAGGCACTTCCAAGGAAGACATCTCTTCTGTGAACTAGTGTTGACTGGAGAGCCACCGTTTGTCTCGCCCAGGCAGTAATTTGGGATCCTCTGCAAAACAGAGGAAGTAGAAGGAAGGGCGGCCCCCATCACGACCTACAAAGGGGGAGACAATGCCAACCCATCTTAGAACTCCTCCGCAGACACCTCGACCAGTGGGCTTGGTCACTGTTTTCTCGGTGGGATGCGGGCTCTGTTTCACAAAGGAAACAAAGATTCGTCCGCCTGTGGAGATTATGCCCTTGTGCGGGTTCACAGAACAGCTGAAGGCACGGATCTACCTCTGATCCACCTAGGTTGAGAAGGCGCCAACCCAGAGAAGACAAGCCAGCTGTTGGGGAATCAGATTAAGATCTGACGTCCTGGAAATAATGATGATGAGCCAGGGTTTTGACTTAAGGATTCAAAGAACTAAACTAAGGGTTCTACAATGGAGGTAAGTGGTCCATTCCTTGGGTTTCAATTCACTGCATTCATTCAGTTTTGCTCGCTTAATCATGTTTAAAGTTCATGTTATATATGTTATCTTGTGAGTACCTTAATGTTTTAAGAGATATTCCTACATGCACATCTCATTAGATTTACTACATAAATGTTATATGTTCAAATTATACATCTTCATGTTTAAGACGAGTAAGGAAATGGTAAAAACCCTAAGTAAGATATGATAAAGTCAGTTAAAGAATATGCCTCGTCATGTTTAAGATCAAGAATGTTATCATGGGCGGAAAATCCTGTGTAAGATAAGACCATATTAAGAACAAATAATTAGGCCCTACTCATGAACTTTTATGGAAGGTTGGTGCCTTGTGAGCCCCCTTCATTTTATTGGGTTCAAGCCCAGACCTGTTCACTTTCAGTGTGTTCAGATGACTATTCACTTTCAATGTGTTCAGTATGTTTATGTTCATGTTCACTTTCAGTGTGTTCAGAAGACCGTTCACTTTCAGTGTGTTTGGTATATTTATGTTCATTGAGTAGGTGCCCAAATAAGAAAGATTAATCCAGTTAGTAATGAATCTTGAAGTCATGAATAATCATTAAGTATGTTCATAATGCATCTTCAAATCATGAATAATGTCTATGCAAGTTCATATCAATTTTATGCTTATTTAAGTTACGCTCATATACTTTTACTAAAACCCAACCACTTACAACGATTTGTCAAATTCATGGCTAGGGGCGTGATGCCCACAGGTAAGGAGAAAACATAGAGGATAAAGCCATCTGACTTGCAAGAACTAGCTCAAGGATATTCGTTTGAGTTCAACACTTGGTAGGGTGCCATGTATACGATCCAAGGAGGTTAACAAGTTTACCGGTTATATCATGTATTATGTTCCTTTTTGTAAGTTTTGTGAAAAGAACATGTATGAGAATCAATGCATATATACCCTATGTAAAGTTGTTTTTATTATTGCAATGAATGATATATGCAATTTGTGACATTCCCGAGCGTAATCCTAATGATCCATACTTCCCATGTTATTTTATGGATTGCACTTGGAGGATGTTACAAAAGTGGTATCAGAGTAATAATATAGATGGCCACCAGGAAATATTCTCACATTCTTATAGTATTCACCTCTTAGATTAGTCCTAAGTGTAAGACTTAGTGAAGTCATACTAGTAAGATCCTCATAAAGGTATAGGTTTGTGTTATCTTTGAACTGTAATGAATCATGGGAGTTTGTGGATATAGAAATCCTAACTCATGGGGTTGGTATACCCTAGACGAAAGGTATACCTTTCTAAGAAGATAACCCGGTAGAGATCAAGTAGGACATAATATCTAATAAGTTAGAATTGAGGATGATAGAAAATAGTGACTTGATGAGGACCCTATCTTTTTGTTTAGGTAAATATCCCTCACCCTTGATACATGGCTAGCAATAATGTACAACTATTGATTTATGTTTTCCTGAATAATGATTTTGGATCCACATTTTATGAGGTTTTAGCATTCCTCTTTAATGCATTGATTAAAATTTGAACAAAGAATATATTTTTCTTATAAAAATTGTATCATAAAATGTTCTAGTTTTTTTAAATGTTTTCAACTCTCAAACTCTTTTCAAACAAGGAATGAAAGAAAGATTTTATTGGGATTTAATGTTTTAGAAATTCAATTTGTTACATATTGAATGCAAGAGCCAAAGAGGGGTAAGTGACTTTAGGTTTAAGTGTCTTTTTGTTATGGGTTTTGAATAATGACTTCATAGCTCATAGTATGTCCTCTTTCTTTCTCAATAATTTGTGGTATGCGACACAGATAAATTGAGAACCTTACAAGATATATTATGAGACACATAATCTTATTATACTAACCTCCTTCCTCCAGGTATTTGTGGTAGGAACACTTATTCTAAGGGATGTTGGGGATGAGTATAATATGGTCTATCGTCTCTAGATACATATATTCATGAGTATGAGTCAAGAGATGACATAAAAAGTTAATGCTAGGAACCCATATATGAGATCACTTGAACCTAATGGTACTAGAATTATGTAGAAGTCAACAAATTATGGTTGATAGTAGATTCTTTTGCATACAGAATAGAATAATGCACTTAGAATGATAGCTTAAGGGCTCAGGATACCCTAAAGTTGCAATAGTATGGCTTCATATAGTAATGCATGCTTTAGGTTATCTAGAAATAGTTGAGGAATGTTGGGAATTGAGTCATTCATATAAAGGAAAGTAGAATATATTTCTTAACAAGTAAGAGAATATGTGTAAGTGTAGTAATCAATGATGAATGACCCTAAGGGTTTCTAATAAAATGAGATTATAGGCTTTGATATTCATAAGTACGTGGAGGACTTATTGTTAATACCTAGGGAGCCTAACCTAGGAAGAAGGGTATAATATTTTGTTTTGAAGAATACCCTAACATGTTTGCGTATGGGTATTATAAGGTGCAGAAAGGATTATGAAAATCCCAATGTCATGGTTGAGTTCAGACCCAACAAGAATATGTTTCTTGCTTGTGCAAAGTAGATGTGCATGTATCATGCAACACATTAAGGTAATAAATATCTAAAGTAAATGAATATAAATGCTTTTCATCAACATATATGTTCGTGTACATATCAAAAGTTTAAGATCAAAATAGTGTAGCATGCATATACACCAGCTTCATGAACATAAATGCTTATGTGGATGAAAATCCAAAGGTTTTAAGTAATTAATTAAAATTGAGTGTGGGACTCTACACTGGATTTCAGCTATGGAACTATGTGTCGGGACTTGGGCTTTGTAGCCATCGACATCATGTGATAAGGATATAGAAACTTATATTTAAGGTGGCTCACATCACAGGATGGAGACCAACCTATGTTTATGTGCACCATGTTGTGTATCAGATCATATTAGTTCCAGGTGTAGATGTTCATACATATAATTCATGTAAATGATTAAGTAATGAGAAGATACATCCTTAAATCTACTTAATGAATCATGGACAAAGATGTTTCATGATGTTAATGTTAGTAAGTGAAAGTCTTATATTAAGTATGATAAGTGAGGACACACTAAGAAGTGTAATTTTTTAGGCATACTTAAGGAGTAGGTCTCATCCTCGTTGGTTTACCGATTTAATGATTTGAGGTAAAATAAATCTTTTCTTACTAGGTACAAAAAATATTATTATATTCATTTACTTTAGAGATTTATTACCTTAATGTGTTCCATGATACATGTACATCTACTTTGTACAAGCAAGAAACATATTCTTGTTGGGGCTGAACTCAACTATGACATTGGGATTTTCATAATCCTTTCCACACCTTATAATACCCATACACAAACATGTTAGGGTATTCTTCAAAACAAAATATTATACCCTTTCTTCCTAGGTTAAGCTCCCTAGGTATTAACAATAAGTCCTCCACATACTTATGAATTTCAAAGCCTATAATTTCATTTGATTAGAAACCCTTAGGTTCAATCATCATTAATTACTACACTTACACATATTCTCTTACTTGTTATGAAATATATTCTACTTTCCTTTTTATGAATGACTCAATTCCCAACATTCCTCATCTATTTCTAGATAACCTAGAGCATGCATTACTATATGAACATATATACTAAGAAGCCTTACTATTGCAACTTTAGGGTATCTTGAGCCCTTGAGCTATCATTCTAAGCCCATTATTCTATTCTTAATGCAAAAGAATCTACTATCAACCATAATTTGTGGACTTATACATAATTCTAGTACCATCAGGTTTAAGTGGTCTCATATATGGGTTCCTAGCATTAACTCTTTAAGTCATCTCTTGACTCATACTCATGAATATATGTATCTAGAGATGATAAACCATATTATAATCATCCCCAACATCCCCTAGAATAAGTGTCCCTACTACAAATACCTACAGGAAGGAGGTTAGTATAATAAGATTATGTGTCTCATAATATATCCTGTAAGGTTCTCAATTTATCTGTGTCACATACCACAAATTATTGAGAAACAAAGAGGACATACTATGAGATATGAAGTCATTATTCAAAACCCATAACAAAAAGACACTTAAACCTAAAGTCACTTACCCCTCTTTGGCTCTTGCATTGAATATGTAACAACTTCAATTTCTAAAACATTAAATCCTGATAAAATATTTCTCCCATTCCTTATTTGAAAAGAATTTGAGAGTTGAAAACAAATTCATTTTGAGGAAGCACATATGGAGTAGACACCATTCTCCATAAATCCCAGTTGATGCCTTGGAAGTAGAATTGCATCCTTCTCTTCCAATATTGGTAGTTTGTTCCATCGAACGTTGGGGGCCTAGCAACAAGTGTCCCTTCAATGTTGAGGTTGTTGAGTACTCCGTCACCCATTTCTTCAAGACCTTGTTAGGGTTCCTTGAAGCCTTGCTCTGATACCAATTGAAAAACTACTAGAGGGGGGGTGAATAGAGTTTTTGAATTATTTTAACAATTTATAGAATTCAAACAACCACAATTGAAATTAGAAGAAAGATACAGGTGTTTAGAGTGGTTCCAACTATAGCAAATACTATAGTTGTCAGTCCACTACCCGGTTGCTTACCCAACCGGGATTTGAAAGTATTTATTTTATTACCTCTCGAGGATTTATACAAAATACAATACATTCCTTTACACCCTTTGAAAAGCCTTCACCCTGAAGTAGGTGCACCAACTTTGAGGTAGCCTTCTATGAAGTAACTCCAAGCTCCCCCTTGAAGTAGCCTTCCTCTCTAGAAGTAACCTCCCGTTGCACCAGCCTTCTGAAGTAGCTCAAAGTCTCCTTCTTCGCCAAGAAGATCTTTACCCTCTCCAATCCGCAGCCTCCAACCTAGGAGTAGCAAGGAGAGTACAAACAATAATAGGGAACAAGAAAGAAAACAGAAATTACAACTTATCCTTTGTAGCCCAAGGCTTGATTTGCCTAGATCAAGCGTATAGATCTCCTAACCAAGTATGTGAACTTGTGATTGCAGTGGGTAGGAGATACTAGCCTATAGGACACGAATTATGAGCTAAGAAATGAAATGGCCAATTGTCACAATGCTCAAATTTCTCACAAACAGATTGCACAAAGTATGCTCAAAGGTTTCTCAAGTGTAGCAAGTGTAAACAAGTGAATTTGAGTGTCCTATGGCTTGTCCTATTTATAGGAATGGCCTAAGGATGCTTAAGGACGTTCTAGACAACTTCTAGGGGTTTCTAAGTGCTTAACTAGCTGTTAGGTACAAAGTTGTTGCTTTAACAACGGCTAATTAATTATTTCTGCAGTTGCTGTCAGAGACCATCTCGGTCGACAAATGGTCGACCGAGACACCTACTCGGTCGAACTTTTGTCGACCGACAGGCTCTCTGGAACAAGTGATTTGCAACGTCTTTTTCCAACTGCCAACTAACTTGTCTGTTGTGTCTAACGGCTACTTTAGATCTTTCTCGGTCGAGAAGATTGTCGACCGAGAGTGTCTCGGTCGAGGAGTTTGTCGACCGAGATTGATCCTGTTTCAAGGTTTCAATTTAGGCACTAATTATGTGTGTGAGTGTGCAAAAGTAATCCTATTTGAATGGGATGACGTGTCTAACTGTGGTGTTTAGCTAGGGAGAATCTAACGCTTGATTTACATGCAATTCTAAGTACTTGTACATTATATTTTTGTACAAATTTTTACAACAGTTATTACATTGCATGAAAATATAAATATGTAAGCTTGTAGATTTTCCCTTGTTGCTTTGTCATCCTGCACACTCAAGTAGCTCGTTAGATTAATAAGAATGAAATGTTTGTCATAATCAAAACAAAGGGATTTATAGATGTCCATTTAGCCAACAATCTCCCCCTTTTTGAAGATGACAAACATTTCCAAAATATAAATAAAGGAAATATAAAACATATGAGTTTCATACCTTTAAATTACCTTTTGTAGCTTTTTCTCTTGTGTATAAAATGTGTGCTTATTATTCCCCATGAATTATGGAACATGAAATCCAGATCATTTGGGAATATAGCAACTTTCAATGTAAAGCCAAGAGTTTATTTATGAAACTCATTGAGTTTTACATAATTACTAAGTTTTAGTTTTATATTTATCTCTCCCCCTTTGTCATTTCAAAAAGATAACCGTTTAAGAATAAAGACTCCCCCTTAATTAGATGTCCCATCAAATCTAATGAAAAAGATGTCCATTTAAAAGCCAAAAATGTAAATAAGAGTTTTTATTTAAGTAGCACAAATATCAAAGAAGACATCTTCCAAAGGAGTGATAAGCAATTGCTTCCTAATATTGTTAAATTGATCTAGTGGAAGCGGTTTTGTAAAAATATCAGCCAATTGATCTTCCGTATCAACATGATGAAGGGAAACATGATTTTTGGAGATGTGATCCCTTAAAAAGTGATGACGGATTTCAATATGTTTAGCTCGGCTGTGTAAAATAGGATTGTGTGCTAAGTTTATGGCGCTCGTGTTGTCACAAAAAATAGGCGTAGATGAAAGATTAAAACCATAATCGCTTAACACTTGTTGCATATAAAGCACTTGAGCACAACAAGACCCGGCTGCCATATATTCAGCTTCAGTTGTAGATAGGGCAACCGTATTTTGTTTCTTGCTAAACCAAGATACTAAAGCTCTCCCTAATAAAAAACAGCCACCACTAGTACTCTTGCGATCAAGTCGACAACCAGCATAATCCGCATCAGTATAAGCTTTGAAATCCAAGGATTGTCCTTTTGGATACCATAAACCAAAGCAAGTAGTGTCGGCTAGGTAACGAAGAATTCGTTTAACTGCTAGAAAATGAGAATGCATAGGTTGTGATTGAAATCGAGCACAAAGACCAACGGAAAACATAATGTCCAGTCTAGAAGCCGTTAAGTAAAGCAAACTACCAATCATGGCTCTATATAAGGAATCATCAATAGGTTCCCCATTTTCATCCTTATCAATTTTGATAGAAGTAGCCATAGGAGTAGTAGCATGTTTGCACTTATCCATCCCAAAACGTTTCAAGAGTTCTTTAGTATATTTTTCTTGGCTTATGAATATTCCGGCAGGTGTTTGCTTAATTTGAAAACTAAGAAAGAAAGTTAGTTCACCCATGAGGCTCATTTCAAATTCTTTTTGCATAATATCACTAAATTGTGTGCACAATGAAACATTAGAAGCTCCAAAAATAATGTCATCAACATATATTTGCACAACTAGGAAATCAGATGTATATGTTTTGAAAAATAAAGTAGAATCTGAATTTCCAATAGAAAAACCATTATCAAAAAGATATGTCTTGAGCCTTTCATACCAATTTCTAGGTGCTTGTTTTAAACCATAAAGTGCTTTCTTAAGTTTATAAACATAGTCACCTTTTTTTGGAATTTCAAAACCAGGTGGTTGGGCAACATAAACTTCTTCTTGAATGATGTCATTTAGAAAAGCACTTTTGACATCCATTTGATAGAGTTTGATGTTTTTATGGGCAGCAATAGCTAGTAACATTCTAATGGCTTCAAGTCTAGCTACTGGTGCATATGTTTCATCAAAATCTATTCCTTCTTGTTGATTATATCCTTGTGCTACTAACCGAGCTTTATTCCTTATGACTTCTCCTGCCTCATTGAGCTTATTCCTAAAAACCCATTTAGTTCCTATGATGGTTTTATCATGTGGTTTAGGAACTAAATCCCATACATCATTTTTAGTGAATTGATTCAACTCTTCTTGCATGGCTATTATCCAATAATCATCCTTAAGAGCTTCGGATATCTTCTTAGGTTCAATGATAGAAACAAAAGCCATGTTTGCAACATCTTTGAAGGAAGACCGAGTTTTGACTTTATCATTTGGATCTCCAATAATTAGTTCTTGGGGATGATCTTTAATGAGACTAGGTGTAGGTTGTGGTTCAACTTGGTGATTATTTGTAGTACTTTGCTCATTATTATTTGGTATGGCTAGATTTTCGAATTGATTTGTGAGATCTATGATTTCTAGATTTTCATATTTGGATTCTTCATGAAAAGAAACATGAATAGATTCCTCAACTTTTCTAGATATAGTGTTATATACTCTAAAAGCTTTGCTAGAGGTGGAATATCCCAAAAAGAATGCTTTGTGTGATTTTGAGTCAAACTTATCTCTATCATCTTTGGTATTTAAGATATAGCATGTGGAGCCAAAAGTATGAAAAATAGTCAACTCTAGGTTTCTTAGAATGTATTAGTTCATATGGAGTTTTCTTTAAATGAGAGTGAATAGTTACTCTATTTAGCACATAGCATGCAGTGTTTACAGCTTCAGCCCAAAAGGTTTTGGGTGTGTTATGTTCAAGCATCATAGTTCTATCCATTTCTTGTAGTGATCGATTTTTCCTTTCAACTATACCGTTTTGCTGTGGGGTGCGTGGAGCAGAAAAATTATGAGTGTATCCTTGAGATGTACAAAACTCTTCAAATGTATGATTTTCAAATTCCCCACCATGATCACTTCTAATGGTACATATTTTATTTTGTAAGAGATTTTCAATCTTGGAACAAAATTGCATAAAAACATGAATAGTATCATCTTTAGTTGCAATAAAATGTACCCATGTATATCTACTATAATCATCAACAATAACAAAATAGTATCTCTTACCACCGATTGATTGTGTCCTCATTGGTCCAAATAAATCCATATGAATTAATTCTAATGATCTACTGGTACTAAGTACATGTTTTGATTTAAAAGATGTTTTGGTTTGCTTTCCCATTGTGCATGGTTCACAGTTTTCAACTTGATCAAAAGATAAAGTAGGCAATCCACGAACAAGATCATATTTCACTAACTTTTTGATAACATGTGAACTAGCATGTCCTAGCTTTTTATGCCATATTTTTAAGGTATTGTCATTTGCAAGAAAGCATTTTCCCACTACTGATTTCATAGAGTTAGTTTTAAGAATATAAAGATTTCCAACTCTATTTCCTTCATAAACAACATTTGTAGTATTTTCTATTAATAACTTGCAGCAGGTTTTGTTAAATAACACATCATAACCACTATCACATAATTGACTAACACTTATCAAGTTATGGTGCAAACCATCAACAAGTAGAACATTCTTAATTTCGAGGTTTGTACCAACATTACCTATTCCAACGATTTTGCCCTTACCATTGTCTCCAAAAGTGACTGTTCCACTTTTCTTTTCTTCAAAGGTTTGGAATGCATCCTTGTTTCCGGTCATATGTTTGGAACATCCACTGTCAACCACCCATTCCTGCATTAAAATGTAGATTTTGGTACCCATGTGATGGTCCGATATGGTTAGAATCATTTAAATACAGATTTGTATAAAAGTTCTGAATCAGAAGTCCAGTCGGTCGACAATTGTTCGACCGAGATATGTCTCGGTCGACAATTTGTCGATCGAGAAGATTACTGTAATGCAAAACCAGAAAACACAGAAATGTAGCTCGGTTGAACAATTTTCGACCGAAATAATTGTTGTAAATTTTGATATGTTACAGACATTCGGTCGGTCGACAATTCTTCGACCGATTAATGGTTCGGTCGACAATACTTCGACCGACTAAGTTTCTGTTTTAGTAAAATAATGCAGAAAATTACCAATGAGCATAAAATCTTTTGTTTAGTTGAGATAAGACAATATAAATAGCAAGATGGAGCTTTTGGTCATATCTCAACTAAATTTTATTTGACTCTACTAAGTTTGAGGTTTTGGGACCCAAACTAATTCGGAATCCTTAGTTTTATAAGGGCATGAAAAGGAATAGTGTCCAAGACGTAAACAAAAATGGCAGGTAATAGAATCAACTTCATTTCTCTTTCTAGCCATTGTGTTCTTGGGTACAAACCTAGTTTGAGTTCTTTTAGGTTGATTTTTCTTTGGAGCATATCCCAAACCTTTTCTTCCGTTGAAAATAGTACCAATGCTTAGAATGTTATCAAGTATATCTTTTCTTCTTAACTCATGAAGTTCTCTTTGCAGCTGAGCAATATCATTCATTTTCTTGTGTAAATCTTTTCTTGCTTGATCTAAATTAGATAGCAATGAATCTCTTTCTTTTATAACATTATCATAGTCTAGATGGTTACACAAAATAGGTTGAGTCTGAAAATCTTTTAGTTTAGCTAACAAGTCAGTCTTTTCTTTAGAAAGGAGATCAACATTTGTTTCTAGAGTGAGTAGCTTTCTAGTGCAATCATCTAAAGATGTTTTTAAAGATAAATTCTCAAGATCAATGTTATTCTTTTCAGAAGAAAGATTATCTAATTTAGCAATTTGCTCATCATTTGATTTTATAACCTTCTTTAGTTTCTTCTTGACATCAACATACTTATCATGAATTTCTTGTATACTAGTGACTAACTCTTCTTTTGAAAGATCAAGTAGACTTACCTCTTGAGAGTTTTCATCATCTTCTCTTGCCATTAGACAATCCACGGTTTCTTCTCCACTTTCACTGTCACTTGATTCGTCCCATGCAGCTTTATAGGCTTTTTCTCCCTTCTTCTTGTGTGAGCTTTTCTTTCCTTTCTTTGCTTTAGGGCATTCATTCTTGAAATGCCCTTTCTTCCCACATTCAAAGCACCTAGGAGGGGTAGAAGAAGAGCTGGAAATTTTGTTAGATTTAAATCTTTTGTATTTCTTACCATTTACTATTAAGGCTTCTTCTCCCTCTTCTTCACTTGACTCCTCACTTTCTTGTGTGACAGCTTTTGAAGCTTTTAGAGCCACATCCTTCTTCTTTCCTTGCTGAAGTTCACGTGCTCTTCTTTCTTCCTCTTCTAGAGTTGCTTCATGAGCTTCTAAGTTGCCAATAAGTTGCTCCATTTTCAGTCGAGTGAGGTCGTTTGCTTCTTCAATGGCTGTCACCTTTGGCTTATATTTTGGAGGAAGTGAACGAAGGATCTTTGATACCTGATCTTCTTCAGGAATAGGTTTTCCTAAAGCACTTAAACCATTAACAATTGTAGAGAATTTTGCAAACATTTCACTAATTGATTCATTAGTATCCATACGAAAGTGTTCAAATTTTTGTTTAAACATGCTAATCTTGGAATTTTTGACTTGGACTGTACCTTCATAGGTTATGGACAGTCTATGCCAAATATCATATGCTGTGTCACAATTAGATATTCTATTAAATTCTCCTACCGAAATAGAACAATATAAAATGCTTACAGCTTTTGCATTCATTTGGGCCAGCTTTACCGTGTTTGCATCCCATTCCGCAAATTCATTTTGAGGAAGCACATATGGAGTAGACACCATTCTCCATAAATCCCAGTTGATGCCTTGGAAGTAGAATTGCATCCTTCTCTTCCAATATTGGTAGTTTGTTCCATCGAACGCTGGGGGCCTAGCAACAAGTGCCCCTTCAATGTTGAGGTTGTTGAGTACTCTGTCACCCATTTCTTCAAGACCTTGTTAGGGTTCCTTGAAGCCTTGCTCTGATACCAATTGAAAAACTACTAGAGGGGGGGTGAATAGAGTTTTTGAATTATTTTAACAATTTATATAATTCAAACAACCACAATTGAAATTAGAAGAAAGAGACAGGTGTTTAGAGTGGTTCCAACTATAGCTAATACTATAGTTGTCAGTCCACTACCCGGTTGCTTACCCAACCGGGATTTGAAAGTATTTATTTTATTACCTCTCGAGGATTTATACAAAATACAATACTTTCCTTTACACCCTTTGAACAGCCTTCACCCTGAAGTAGGTGCACCAACTTTGAGGTAGCCTTCTATGAAGTAACTCCAAGCTCCCCCTTGAAGTAGCCTTCCTCTCTAGAAGTAACCTCCCGTTGCACCAGCCTTCTGAAGTAGCTCAAAGTCTCCTTCTTCGCCAAGAAGATCTTTACCCTCTCCAATCCGCAGCCTCCAACCTAGGAGTAGCAAGGAGAGTACAAACAATAATAGGGAACAAGAAAGAAAACAGAAATTACAACTTATCCTTTGTAGCCCAAGGCTTGATTTGCCTAGATCAAGCGTATAGATCTCCTAACCAAGTATGTGAACTTGTGATTGCAGTGGGTAGGAGATACTAGCCTATAGGACACGAATTATGAGCTAAGGAATGAAATGGCCAATTGTCACAATGCTCAAATTTCTCACAAACAGATTGCACAAAGTATGCTCAAAGGTTTCTCAAGTGTAGCAAGTGTAAACAAGTGAATTTGAGTGTCCTATGGCTTGTCCTATTTATAGGAATGGCCTAAGGATGCTTAAGGATGTTCTAGACAACTTCTAGGGGTTTCTAAGTGCTTAACTAGCTGTTAGGTACAAAGTTGTTGCTTTAACAACGGCTAATTAATTAATTCTGCAGTTGCTGTCAGAGACCATCTCGGTCGACAAATGGTCGACCGAGACACCTACTCGGTCGAACTTTTGTCGACCGACAGGCTCTCTGGAACAAGTGATTTGCAACGTCTTTTTCCAACTGCCAACTAACTTGTCTGTTGTGTCTAACGGCTACTTTGGATCTTTCTCGGTCGAGAAGATTGTCGACCGAGAGTGTCTCAGTCGAGGAGTTTGTCGACCGAGATTGATCCTGTTTCAAGGTTTCAATTTAGTCACTAATTATGTGTGTGAGTGTGCAAAAGTAATCCTATTTGAATGGGATGACGTGTCTAACTGTGGTGTTTAGCTAGGGAGAATCTAACGCTTGATTTACATGCAATTCTAAGTACTTGTACATTATATTTTTGTACAAGTTTTTACAACAGTTATTACATTGCATGAAAATATAAATATGTAAGCTTGTAGATTTTCCCTTGTTGCTTTGTCATCCTGCACACTCAAGTAGCTCGTTAGATTAATAAGAATGAAATGTTTGTCATAATCAAAACAAAGGGATTTATAGATGTCCATTTAGCCAACATTACTTAGGGTTTTTACTTATGATTGCCTTTCTCGTCCTAAACATAAAGAGGTATAATTTGAACAGATAACATTTATGCAGTAAATCTAATAAGATGTGCATGTAGGAATACCTCTTAAAACATTAAGGTACTCACAAGATAACATATATAACATGAACTTTAAACATGATTAAGTGAGCAAAACTGAATGAATGCAGTGAATTGAAACCCAAGGCATGGACCACTTACCTCCATTGTAGAACCCTTAGTTTAGTTCTTTGAATCCTTAAGTCAAAACCCTGGCTCCTCATCATTATTTCTAGGACGTCATATGTTAATTTGATGGCCCCAACAACTGGCTTGTCTTTTCTGGGATGGCTCCCGCTCAGCCTAGGCGGATCGGAAGTAGATCTGTGCATTTAGTTGTTCTGTGAACACGCACAAGGGCATCATCTCCACAAGCGGATGACTCTCTATTTCCTTTGTGAAATAGAGCCCGCATCCCACCGAGAAAATAGTGACCAAGCCCGGTGGTCGAGGTGTCTGTGGAGGAGGTCTAAGAAGGGTTGGCGTCGTCTCCCCCCTTTGTAGGTCGTAAACGAGGTCCGCCCTTCCTTCTACTTCCTCTATTTTGTAGAGGATCCCAAATTGCTGCCTCGGCGAGACAAACGGTGGCTCTCCAGTCAACACTAGTTCATAGAAGAGATGTCTTCCTTGGAAGTGCCTCCCTTACTCAACGTGATCCGCTTCAACCCAGACTCCTTGAGTTCTCACTGAACTATGGTAGGGTGGCCATCACCCTTGCGCTGATGCTGGCATCCGACCAAGAACTGCAACAGAAGGACCAGGCGCTTTGGGGCGGCACCTGCCCACTACTGCTTTTCTACTTATCATCTTCTACTCCTGAACTCGCCCCACTTCATCACTCCAAAGAACTCGTGGATCGGCTGAGGGCTTCAGTATCCTCAGGTTTTAGGGGTTGTGACTTACGTCCAGTCCTCCATGGGGTAATTGGACTCTCTCATATGCAAGTGCATCATCATCGGGGTTCCAATTTGTTAATTGGGATCTGGCCATCTGGAAAAATCTTCAAGGCTATGTATTGGATTGGAAAGGATTTCTACTCGTGGTTTCCCCAGGAGGGTCAGCAATGATATATGTATATTTATATCTTGGCAATCCAATCCTATTAGGATCCTGAAAACCTTGGGCCTCTATAGTTGATTTTCCTAAAATCTCAGGATATTCGTGCCTGTACACCAACTAACCAGATCCAACAAAGGATATTCCTAATGTCCCGAAGGGGCAAGGAGACTCATCACATTATCTAGCAGAACAAAAGTGCCCCAAGGTCTTGTCATATGATCAACTTCAAGTATGGGTTTTGAAATCCAATATATGTTGGACACATAACAACTAAAAGTATTCTCTTATATGTATGATGTCATATGCTGGTCATTATATGGAGAGATCTTGTGACACACTGTCGCACTATTATTGGCAACTAAACAATATAAATGAGTTTCTAATCTCATGATTTCATGACATGATGTCATCACTTGATCTTCATACTTACCAATCACTTATTACATACTTAAGATCAAAGCTAAATCATTATCAAAGTTTTCTTATACCAAAACTCACGTGTTTACTCCTTTCCATGTTTTTGGGGAACAATACCACTATAGATTATGTTTCATCTATGGTTTAGAGTATAATTTTTTCCTTGAATCAAATTTGGCTAGGTGTTGAGTATCATGAGATGTATTAGTCAATTTGGACATCATTTACTAGGAAAATTCTAAAAATGGAGGTGTTACAATCCTACCCACCTTACAGGAATTTCATCCTAGAAATTCAATGAAACCAATGTTATATATTACCACGTAGTGCCTCTGCTTATATTTCTTATTCACAATATTCTACTTGACCTTAAAACTTGTATAGTCTACACACCTTAGGGTTTTATACATTCCTATGTAAAACAACTATAGTATTATTTCCAAGGTTCACTTCCACACTCAGAGTGTGACCTTCTCATGGTTAGTCATCTAATCTAACTAACATGAGCATATACTACTAAAGAAGCTTGGGATATATCTTCCATTGTCATCATCTAACATGAAAAGGAACCTAGCTTTCTTCTTTTCAGCAGGAGTTGCGAATAGGGTCTTAGTTACACTTTAAAATCAAGATGTTTATCTATTTCAAAAGATCTACCCTCGGTATGTATTCTTGCTATCTCATGATTCATTATCATTAGCATGATCTTATTACTTGCATGTAGTGAGTTAACTAAGGTGATTTCTCCATGTAAAGTTGCACCCAAGTGATCATTGCTCCTAAGAGCTTGTTGCATCCAGTGCTCATTGCACTTGGTGCTCATTAACCATGGAGGATCACTAATTGAACAATACTTTCTTAACATTACTCTTAATAACTTTGTCCATCTTACCATGACGCTCTTAGCTAGAAAAGCTTAAGGTTATTTCTAGTTGTTGTCTTAACATACAACCATTATTATCCCTAGGCATACTAAATGAAACATCAATCAAATCACCTTTTCTAGGCGTGACCTTATCGCAACATCATGTACAATCTCATATTATGGTGATCTTAAACCATTTTTTTATACAACCACATAACCGATACCACTACATATCTTGTATCATCAATTAAAATAACATTATTGATGGATAAATTTTATGATCGTCTAGTTCCCTCTAGAAATCATCATACTACTATCTACTTGCTTAACTTGGATCATAATCCGATTACTATTATCCTTCGATATTTACCTTAATGCACATCATTATTCTAACAGAAGAGTCTTCTCTAAAACTAAGATATAAACTCATCAAAGATTCTTTGACTTTTCATCATACAGTTGCATTATGGACTTAGACTTAAAGGATAACACGATTCATATTATCTTCAAATACATCCAAAGAAAAAAAAATTGTGATTCAACTTCTGACAGATGTTCCTCCTTAGAACCAAAATTTAAACACATTTTCACCAACAAATATGTTATTGTACATATTAAAAGTTTAATATCAAAATAGTGTAGCATGCATATACACCAGTTTCATGAACATAAATGCTTATGTGGATGGAAATCCAAAGGTTTTAAGTAATTGATGAAAATTGAGTGTGGGACTCTACCCCGGATTTCAGCTATGGAACTATGTGGTGGGACTCGAGCTTTGTAGTCATCGACATCATGTGATAGGGATATAGAAATTTAACATACCCGAATTTGGGCACCCATCTAAACACTCCCTTTTTATGCCTATTCAGTTGGATTAATAATGATCTTTATTTTCTTAAAATTTGGAAAACTAGAGCAAAAAAATGTTATGATTTTAGCAAATAACCATTTAAATTGGGTTATGATATATCAGTAATTTGAAACTCCAAGTTAATTATAAAAATTCACTAGTTAATTATTTTGACCTTAAACTTGCACTCTAGAGTCACTCTAAGCCATTTTCTGAAAAGACAGGTAATGGATACAAAATATCAAATAGATTTAGAAAGACATTAAGCGAATGAAGTGAATACTTAACATATAGGTAGTGAAATGTTATGGCAAGTGTTTTCAAAAGTGATAATTGATACCAAAATTAAATCGTTCACCTCCTAATTAGCCTACCTAAAGATTTTCAAGTCATTTGGATAGTGTTTGCCCTCTCAATTTGATATAGGAAAGAAATTAATCAAATGAACTAAGTTTCTAATCAAATAAGTTAATTACATTTGATTGCCATTAAATTGTCCGCCCCTTGGACCCGGTCACGCGGCTTATACCCCTATGACTTCTTCCTCCTCACAATGGATGCCGCGGCCAACGAATCCTTTCTATCTCTTCTCTCCAGTACAACATCTCCATTCCTCCTCCTCTTCTCCCCTCCCTCCTTGTTCGAAAACCCTAGCAGACCCCACTCTTCTTCTGTTTCATCTCCCTCTTCTCCCTCGCCCTTCCTCCATTTGCTCGTCCTCCACCTGCGCCCAACAATGCTAGGCAGAGCCCAGAATCTCCAGGCAGCGCCGCCGCCTCCTCTTCTTCTCTTCCTTTTCACCCAACTCTTCACTTCCTCCTCTCCGATGAACCCATGGTAGCCTTGGAGCTGTAGTCCATGGCATGCTCCCTCACCGCGGTCAACCTGCCCACGTGCCGGTCACGTATGCATAGCAGATGCCACAACCTACTTCAGAAGGGAGCAATGGACCTGCAGGTCACCTCCTTCAGCGAGCTCGTTGACCCTTCAACCCTGGCGGCGCCACAAACCCCACATCCTTGCAGCCAGCAGCGTCAAGCAACACCCTGAAACTCCAAGCGTCACCAGGTAGTGCTGACCAGCACTAGGCAGTGCCGCCAGCATCTTCCTCCTCCGAGAATGGATCCGCTGACAATGTAGCCCACTGCCGTAGTCACTTCCGTCACATAGTCTCCTCCAGCTTCCCCGTGATGAATTTTTGGCTCTTCTACAACTGACGCCTCCTTCTCCATCGACTCACATCTTCCTCCTATACCCTCCATTAAAAACTAGTTGATAGCCACTCATCTCTCTCGCCATTGCTTCTCTCAACTCCACCATGAAACCATACCCCCATCGGTAATACCATTTGTACCCGTTGCAACTACCAAATCTAACGAGGGTCGAGGGAACTTGTTCGGCCATCGGCACATGTAGTTTTCAGGCGTTGCTCCAGCATTTGACTTCCGCACCGACAGCTTCGATATGACTCACTTGGCACTGAAATCAACTATTCTAGATTCTGACCCGATCTTGGCTGGCGGGGCAGGGCTGGGCAGCCACAGCAGTGCACACACTACCTCCATTTCCTTCACACTGTGTCCAGGAGTTAGTGGGATAGCTCCAAATTATCTCCAGGAAGATGTATCAGTTCCGTTGGTAAGTTTCCCTTTACCTTATTTCATAATTAAAATTCAGTTTATAGGATTATGAGGAGTATGCACCCAATTAGACAAGATAAAAGATTAATATATATGTCATTAGAGTACATAATAGAGTATCCATACAACCATATTATTAGTATATACATTAGGGTATTAGTACTCGTATAGCAATATGACAAATCTGTAAATTTTAAATCGTTCCTAGTTCTAGAGAATTTGTTAGTACATACGCGAAAGGTAGATGATTAGATAATGTTATATATGTCAACGTAAATATAATGATAGCCTAGACTAGTGACCTATCACCATAATGTTGGTTATACTAGTATAAATATGTGTATGCATATTTGATGGTATTTAGGAATACAATATGGAGATATGTTGTATACATATACTTTATATGGTACTTAGAAGTTTATTTATCTAGATTGATTTACTTGAAAAATAATATCATATGAGAGAAAGGCTATGTAAAAATATGTTTGATTCTAGTATCAAAATGTATCATGGTGATGTATATTTTCAGATTGCCCATAGTAGGAGGTGTTTATGCATTTAGATATAAGTGCATGAGAGACTTGAAGTCTAATTTTCTTCAATAAGAGCATCTCAGTAAATATACTTGACTCCTAGTTGACTAAATCTGAGCCATACGGTAAATATAGAGCGAATAACATGACAAAACCTAAATCAGAGGAATGTGTATGATTCCCAAACACACAAACAATTTATAGATATATATACATATATATATATATATACTTATCTGATTAGCGATGAAAATTAAAACTAACATAAATATGTACTAGATCATATGTTCACTTTGTAAGGGTGAAAACCTAATATGTCATTAGGTTATTGGGACTAGGATAAGAACAATATGAAAATCTATACTAGGGATGCATACACAGGTTTACTTTAGTTTGACTAACATACCTAATGTATTCTTAGGGTGAAAGCCTGACTTCGTGGACCAAGTATAACTATTGAGTTGACCATTAGTCTTGAAGATCAGGTATTTACATACTCTATTTTATTTTGGGCATTGTTTGACTTAAACCTACATTCATTAAATGATGCATCTCTTGAATATCAACTCTACTTGAAATTCAATTATTGGACATTCCTTATTTTGATTCATATAAATTCTTATGGTTGTTGAATCATTCTTTTATAATGGGTCTTTCGACCTCTCCTGTTGTGATTGCCTTTTTATGTGGAATTGACTAAAATGCTAGTCTTGCTTCTCTATTTATGCATGCTATATGTTTGACTAGAATATCTAGAATAGTGGTACTTATGTACAACCATACTTATAAAGGGCGTGTGTATTCCGCCCGGGGTGTGCATTTCCACCCTTATATCTTTTAGGCCATGATCTTATGGTGTTATGGCCCTATTTTAGGTATATTTAGTCTACATTGTTATGCATGCAAAAGTTATTGTTTTATATTGAGATTGTGATTACTTGATATGGCATGACATTTTATTCTTATGCTTGTAATCTGAATTTTCATATGCATCATTTCTCTTGTTATAATTCTTTTGAACTTACCTAACTGCAAATACCCCTTTCTTGTGGGAACATCTCTTTTTGAACTTCCAACCCAATATGATTCCCAAAACATTTATTATATGTACATACTCATCCTTTGCTGACATATACTTGATTCCTATATTCTGGGTGATGTTCCCTTCCACCCAGGTGTAGGTACATTAGAAGACAAGGATGCATGAAGATCATATACATGGTATTGGACCTAAGGATAGCTTAGAATGGTCGGGTTGCCCTCTGCAACAGGCCTTGTATGTGATTCGGTTTATTAGATGTATATCTTTTTGCCTTGCTATATCACCTTTATGGTGTTGAACAATTGTAAATGAATCTTTATGTAACTTTGCAATAGTTTTGTTTCCGTTGCTTTATTATTATATGACTCTTTTATTATATCATTTGAGTGGATCTCCTATTGGGTCCCACTCTTTACAAAATGGTATCAGAGCCTAAGCAGTCGGTAACTTGACTATTTCAAGTTATCCTAGGTTGACTTTTAATTAGGCAGGTGACCCTTAGAGGTTTTTGATATATCCATTTCTTAGTAGTGGAATACCAAATATGGTTTCCATTCCTATCTAACTCGGTGATTTCCACTTCCCAAACCACTATGCGGTCGAGACTTATTGTTAGGAACCCTAGTTAACCCTACTCCCTTTATGGAGTATAGAAATTCCCTACATAAGAGTTGACCATCTTGGTCAATAGGTTCTATTTCCCAACCTTATGGGTGGATAGTTCATGACTAAAAGGTAGGTTGATTGAACAAGCATATATTAGACTAACCCAAATTCTTTCCTTGACCCTTTCCGTGTTGTTTTTCTAACATGCTTCAAATATGCCCACTGAGAGGACTGAGCAGGCATGGATTATCAACATAGAACTTTGGCATAAGTTGTTGAATGGTGGCGATGTCCTTGATACTAGATGATGACCCGAATTAGCTTTTCCATGGTTAGTCCTGCTTTAGAATGGAGTATATCCACATAGCTCTGCCTCAATCCATCTATCAAAGGGAATTTATACCATTCTCATTGAACTTGATAGGTCTCTTTAAGGAGATGAAAGTTGTAAGTTTAGTAGAATGTTCTTAGGATCTCACCCTCTCCTACCTCCTTTGTGTAATTATATTACCTAGTAAACGAGGTGATGGGTAATCTAACTATATAGTTCCCTTGTCTTGTAAAAAATACATGGTTGTAAACCAACATTCGAAGGAAAACCCTAGTTATACCTATATTGGCTGGACAACCATATAACCCATTGATGTCTTAAATGAAGATGTGTAGATCATGATAAGGGTAAAGTGAAGAATAATGTACGGTGTGTTCTACTAGGTCTGGTGGAAGTAGACAATGTGTAATAGTAAAACATTTCCCTCCTTCTATGTTGTAGGTTAGGATATGCTCGCATGACCTTTTATTTGTATTAGCGATTAGACTCTTTTATTAGAATGAAGTGATGGTAGTGTAATACCAAGTGTGTAGTATATTGGAAAGTGGTTGACTTGGTTCTCGAGTCAATTTTTGGCGCCAATTTTGGATTTTTCGTCGCAAGATTTTCATCGTCAAACTTATTTTCATTATTAATTTATATATACAAAAGAAAAGTTTTTAGATTTTATTGATGGTTTTCAAACCAAGTCACCACCGTAAGAAATTTTGAATTGTAGAGAAACCCTTTAATGAAGAAGCACTTGACTAGAATGATCGACCCGGTACCCTAGGACTAAGTGTGGTGTAGAAGTACAAAGAAGCTTTGGATATGTAAGACCTAGATTCACCCTTTTTGCCCCTCTAGGTGATTAGATAAGTTGTTGATTAACCCTTTTAAGATCTAAAGTCTTATACACTTAGGAGTGTAACTTAACTTAAGGAATAATCAGGAGTAAATAAAAGTTGTAATAAGTAATATATGAGTAACATCCAGTATTGAGGTCATTTTGGTATGTAGCTCCCTCATATTCAGGATAGATGGGTAAGACTTAAAATTTTTACCATCATGGACATTGGTTACATAAATAAAATTAGTTTTAAATTTATCTCCTCTTATTTAAGATGTTGGAAAAAAGTAAGGTAGGTAAAAAATCATGATTAGTGGAAGGTAAAATCACCTTAATAATAAATACAATACTAGATAACACTAGGCTTTGGTGAAACTTCCCTATCTCAGCATCTTATTGGAGAAGACTAAATAAGACTTGATGTATAGGGTGGTATAGTTTCACCATTACTATAAGTGTGGTATCAAGTGATATACAATAATCCACTACACTAAGTGAACTAGAAATCTCTTATCCAACTAGAAAGTATAGATTAGTATACTATATGTCACAACAAGGTGGATTTCGGGGACAAAATCCCTTTTAAGGGGTGGAGTGTTGTAACATACCCGAATTTAGGCACCCACCTAAACACTCCCTTTTGTTATGCCTATTCAGTTGGATTAATAATGATCTTTATTTTCTTAAAATTTGGAAAACTAGAGCCAAAAAAATGTTATGATTTTAGCAAATAATCATTTAAATTGGGTTATGATATATCAATAATTTGAGACTCCAAGTTAATTATAAAAATTAACTAGTTAATTATTTTGACCCTAAACTTGCACTCTAGAGTCACTCTAAGCCATTTTCTGAAAAGACAGGTAATGGATACAAAATATCAAATAGATTTAGAAAGACATTAAGCGAATGAAGTGAATACTTAACATATAGGTAGTGAAATGTTATGGCAAGTGTTTTCAAAAGTGATAATTGATACCAAAATTAAATGGTTCACCTCCTAATTAGCCTACCTAAAGATTTTCAAGTCATTCGGATAGTATTTGCCCTCTCAATTTGATGTAGGAAAGAAATTAATCAAATGAACTAAGTTTCTAATCAAATAAGTTAATTACATTTGATTGCCATTAATTTGTCCGCCCCTTGGACCCGGTCACGCGACTTATACCCCTGTGAATTCTTCCTCCTCACAACAGATGTCGTGGCCAGCGGATCCTTCCTATCTCTTCTCTCCAGTACAACATCTCCATTCCTCCTCCTCTTCTCCCTTCCCTCCTTGTTCGGAAACCGTAGTAGACCCCGCTCTTCTTCTGTTTCGCCTCCCTCTTCTCCCTTGCCCTTCCTCCATTTGATTCTCCTCCACCTGCGCCCAACAACGCCAGACAGAGCCCAGAATCTCTAGGCAGCGCCTCCGCCTCCTCTTCTTCTCTTCCTTTTCACCCAACTTTTCACTTCCTCCTCTCTGACGAACCCATGGAAGCCTTGGAGTTGTAGTCCATGGCATGCTCCCTCACCGCGGTCACCCTACCCATGCGTCGGTCATGTATGCATAGCAGATGCCGCAACCTATTTCAGAAGGGGGCCATGGACCTGTAGGTCACCTGCTTCAGCGAGCTCGCTGACCCTTCAACCCCTGGCAGCACCATAAACCCCACATCCCTACAACCAGCAGTGTCAAGCAACGCCCTGAAACTCCAAGCATCACCAGGTAGTACTGACTAGTGCTAGGCAGCACTGTTGGCGTCTTCCTCCTCCGAGAATGGATTCGCTAACAATGTGGCCCAATACCGTAGTCACTGTCGTCACATAGTCTCCTCCAGCTTCCCCATGACGAATTTCTGGCTCTTCTACAACTGACGCCTCCTTCTCCGTCAACTCACCTCTTCCTCCTATATCCTCCATTATAAACTAGTTGCTAGCCACTCATCTCTCTCACCATTCCTTCTCTCAACTCCACCATCAAACCATACCCCCATCGGTAATACCATATGTACCCCCTGCAACTGCCAAATCTGACGAGGGTTGAGGGAAATTGTTCGGCCATCGACACATGTAGTTTTCAGCCGTTGCTCCAGCATTTGACTTCCGCACCGATAGCTTCGATATGACTCACTCGACAGTGAAATCAACTATTCTAGATTCTGACCCGATCTTGGCTGGCGGGGCAGGGCTGGGCAGCCACAGCAGCACACACACTACCTCCATTTCTTTCACACTCTGTCCAGGAGTTAGTGGGATAGCTCTAAATTATCTCTAGGAAGATGTATCAGTTCCGTTGGTAAGTTTCCCTTTACCTTATTTTAGAATTCAAAATTCAGTTTATAGGATTATGAGGAGTATGCACCCAATTAGACAAGATAAAAGATTATATATATATATATATATATATATATATATATATATATATGTGTGTGTGTGTGTGTGTGTGTGTGTGTCATTAGAGTACATAATAGAGTATCCATCCAACCATCTTATTAGTATATACATTAGGGTATTAGTACTCGTACAGCAATATAACAAATCTGTAAATTTTACATCGTTCCTAGTTCTAGAGAATTTGTTAGTACATACGTGAAAGGTAGAAGATTAGATAATGTTATATATGTCAACGTAAGTATAATGATAGCCTAGACTAGTGGCCTGTCACCGTATTGTTGGTTATACTAGTATAAATATGTGTATGCATATTTGATGGTATTTAGAAATACAATATGGAGATATGATGTATATATATACTTTATATGGTGCTTAGAAGTTTATCTATCTAGATTGATTTACTTGAAAAATAATATCATATGAGAGAAAGGCTATGTAAAAATATGTTTGATTTTAGTATCAAAATGTATCATGGTGATGTATATTTTCAGTTTTCCCATAGTAGGAGGTGTTTATGCATTTAGATATAAGTGCATGAGAGACTTGAAGTCTAATTTTCTTCAATAAGAGCATCTCAGTAAATATACTTGACTCCTAGTTGACTAAATCTGAGCCATACGATAAATATATAGTGAATAACATGACAAAACCTAAGTCAGAGGAATGTGTATGATTCCCAAACACACAAACAATTTATAGATATGTATACATATATATATACTTATCTGATTAACGATGAAAATTAAAACTAACATAAATGTGTACTAGATCATATGTTCACTTAGTAAGGGTGAAAACCTAATATGTCATTAGGTTATTGGGACTAGGATAAGAACAATATGAAAATCTATACTAGGGATGCATACACAGGTTTACTTTAGTTTGACTAACATACCTAATGTGTTCTTAGGGTGAAAGCCTGACTTCGTGGACCAAGTATATCTATTGAGTTAACCATTAGTCATGAAGATTAGGTATGTACATCCTCTATTTTATTTTGGGCATTGTTTGACTTAAACCTACATTCATTAAATGAGGCATCTCTTGAATATCAACTCTAGTTGAAATTCAATTATTGGACATTCCTGATTTAGATTCATATAAATTCTTATGGTTGTTGAATAATTCTTTTATAATGGGTCTTTCGACCTCTCCTGCTGTGATTGCCTTTTTATGTGGAATTGACTAAAATGCTAGTCTTGCTTCTCTATTTATGCATGCTACATGTTTGACTAGAATATCTAGAATAGTGATACTTATGTACAATCATACTTATAAAGGGTGTGTGTATTCCGCCTGGGGTGTGCGTTTCCAACCTTATATCTTTTAGGCCATGATCTTATGGTGTTATGGCCATATTTTAGGTATATTTAGTCTACATTGTTATGCATGTAAAAGTTATTATTTTATATCGAGATTGTAATTACTTGATATGGCAAGACATTTTATTCTTATGCTTGTAATCATAATTTTCATATGCCTCATTTCTCTTGTTAAAATTCTTTTGAATTTACCTAACTGCAAATACCCCTTTCTTGTGGGAACATCTCTTTTTTAACTTCCAACCCAATATAATTCTCAAAGTGTTTATTATATGTACATACTCAGCCTTTGCTGACCTATATTTGATTCCTATGTTCTGGGTGATGTTCCCTTCCACCCAGGTGTAGGTACATTAGAAGACAAGGATGCATGAAGATCATATACATAGTATTGGACCTAAGGATAGCTTGAAATGGTCGGGTTGCCCTCTGCAACATGTCTTGAATGTGATTAGGTTTATTAGATGTATATCTTTTTACCTTGCTATATCACCTTTATGGTGTTGAACAATTGTAAATGAATCTTTATGTAACTTTGCAATAGTTTTGTTTTTGCTGCTTTATTATTATATGACTCTTTTATTATATCATTTGAGTGGATCTCCTATCAGGTCTCACTCTTTACAAGAAACTTATGTTTAAGGTGGCTGACATCACAAGATGGAGACCAAACTATGTTTATGTGCACCATGTTGTGTATCAGATCATATTAGTTCCAGGTGTAGATGTCCATACATATAATTCATGTAAATGATTAAGTAATGAGAAGATACATCCTTAAATCTACTTAATGAAGCATGGACAAAGATGTTTCATGATTTTAATGTTAGTAAGTGAAAGTCTTATATTAAGTATGATAAGTGAGGACACACTAAGAAGTGTGATTTTTTAAGGCATACTTAAGGAGTAGGTCTCATCCTTATTGGCTTTCCGATTTAATGATTTGAGGTAAAATAAATCCTTTCTTACTAGGTACAACAAAGATTAAGAACCTCTCAATGTGTTTAAATTTTAGTTCTAAGGAGGAACATCTGTCAGAAGTTGAATCACATTTTTTTATTAGGATGTATTTGAAGATAATATGAATCGTGTTATCCTTTGAGTCTAAGTTTGTAATGCAAATGTATGATGAAAAGTCAAAGAATTCTTGATGAGTTTAAATCTTAGTTTTATAGAAGACTCTTCTCGCAATTAGAATAATGATGTGCATTAAGGTAAATATCGAAGGATAATAGTAATCGGATTATGATCCAAGATAAGCAAGTAGGTAGTAGTATGATGATTTCTAGAGGGAACTAGATGATCATAAAATTTACCCATCAATAATGTTATTTTAATTGATGATACATGATATGTAGTGGTATTAGTTATGTGGTCGTATAGAAAAATGGTCTAAGATCACCATAATATGAGATTGTACATAATGTTACGATAAGGTCGTGCCTAGAAAAGGTGATTTGATTGATGTTTCATTTAATATGCCTAGGGATAATAATGGTTGTATGTTAAGACAACAACTACAAATACCTTGAGCTTTTCTAGCTAAGAGAATCATGGTAAGATGGATAAAGTTATTAAGATTAATGTTAAGAAAGTATTGTTCAATTAGTGATCCTCCAGGGTTAATGAGCACTTGGGTTGCAACAAGCTCTTAGGAGCAATGATCACTTGGGTGCAACTTTACATGGAGAAATCACCTTAGTTTACTCACTACATGCAAGTAATAAGATCATGCTAATGATAATGAATCATGAGATAGCAAGAATGCATACTGAGGGTAGATCTTTTGAAATAGTTCAGCGGCTTGGTTTTAAAGTGTAACCAAGACCCTATTTGCAACTCCTGCTGAAAAGAAGCAAGCTAGGTTCCTTTTCATGTTAGATGATGATAATGGAAGATATATCTCAAGCTTCTTTAGTAGTATATGCTCATGTTAGTTAGATTATATGACTAACCATGAGAAAATCACACCCTGAGTGTGGAAGTGAACCTTGGAAATAATACTATAGTTGTTTTACATAGGAATGTATAAAACCTTAGGGTGGGTAGACTATAAGAGTTTTAAGATCAAGAAGAATATTGTGAATAAGAAATATATGTAGAGGCCCTAGATGATAATATCTAACATTGATTTCATCGAATTTCGAGGACGAAATTCATATAAGGTGGGTAGGATTGTAACACCTCCATTTTTAGAATTTTCCTAGTAAATGATGTCCAAATTGACTAATACATCTCATGATACTCAACACCTAGCCAAATTTGATTCAAGGGAAAAATTATACTCTAAACCATAGATGAAACAGAATCTATAGTGGTATTGTTCCCCCAAAACATGGAAAGGAGTAAACATGTGAGTTTTGATATAAGAAAACATTGATAATGATTTAGTTTTGATCTTAAGTATGTAATAAGTGATTGGTAAGTATGAAGATCAAGTGACGGCATCATGTCATGAAATTGTGAGATTAGAAACTCATTTATACTATTTAGTAGCTAATAATAGTGCGACCGTGTGTCATAAGATCTTTCCATATAATGACCAACATATGACATCATACATATAAGAGAATAGTTTTAGTTGTTATGTGTCCAATATATATTGGATTTCAAAACCCATACTTGAAGTTGATCATATGACAAGACTTTGGGACACTTTCGTTCTGCTAGATAATGTGATGATTCTCCTTTCCCCTTCTGGACATTAGAAAATCCTTTGTTGGGTTTGGTTAGTTGGTGTACATGCACGAATATCCTGAGATTTTAGGAAAATCAACTATAGAGGCCCAAGGTTTTCAGGATCCTAATAGGGTTGGATTGCCAAGATATAAATATACATATATCATTGTTGACCCTCTAGGGGAAACCATGAGTAGAAACCCTTTCCAATCCAATACATAGCCTTGAAGATTTTTCCAGATGGCCAGATCCCAATTAACAAATTGGAACCCCGATGATGATGCACTTGCATATGAGAGAGTCCAAGTACCCCGTGGAGGACTGGACGAAAGTCACAACCCCTAAAACCTGAGGCTACTAAAGCCCTCAGCCACTCCACAAGTTCTTCGGAGTGATGAAGTGGGGAGAGCTCAGGAGTAGAAGATGATGAAAAGGAGAAGTGGGCAGGTGCCGCCCTAAAGTGCCTAGTCCTTCTGTTGCAGCTCTTGGTCAGATTCCAGCATCAACACAAGGGTGATGGCTACCCTACCACAGATCGGAGAGAACTGGGGGAGTCTGGGTTGAAGGGGATCACGTTGAGCGAGGGAGGCACTTCCAAGGAAGACATCTCTTCAGCGAACCAGTGGTGACTGGAGAGCCACTGTTTGTCTCGCCCAGGTAGCAATTTGGGATCCTCTGCAAAACAGAGGAAGTAGAACGAAGGGCGGCCCCCATACGCGACCTGCAAAGGGTGGATACGATGTCAACCCTTCTTAGACCTCCTCCGCAGAAACCTCAACCACCGAGCTTGGTCACTATTTTCTCAGTGGGATGTGGGCTCTATTTCAGAAAGGAAACATACAGTCATCCGCTTGTGGAGATGATGCCCTTGTGTGGGTTCACAGAACAGTTGAAGGCACGGATCTATCTCCGATCCGCCTAGGCTGAGCGGGTGCCAGCCTAGAGAAGGCAAGCCAGTTGTTGGGGCCTTCAGATTAAGATCTGACGTCCTGGAAATAATGATGAGGAGCCAGGGTTTTGACTTAAGGATTTAAAGAACTCAACTAAGGGTTCTACAATGTAGGTAAGTGGTCCATACCTTGGGTTTCAATTCACTGCATTCATTAAATTTTGCTCGCTTAATCATGTTTGAAGTTCATGTTATATATGTTATCTTGTGAGTATCTAAATGTTTTAAGAGGTATTCCTACATGCACATCTTATTAGATTTACTGCATAAATGTTATTTGTTCAAATTATACCTCTTCATGTTTAAGACGAGTAAGGCAATTATGGGTAAAAACCCTAAGTAAGAAATGATAAAGTCAGTTAAAGAATATGCCTTGTCATGTTTCAGATCAATAATGTGATCATGGGTGGAAAATCCTATGTAAGATAAGATCAGAGAACAAATAATTAGGCCCTAGTCATGAACTTTTATGGAAGGTTGGTGCCTTATGAGCCCCCTTCATTTTATTGGGTTCAAGCCCAAACCTATTCACTTTCAGTGTGTTCGGATGACTATTCACTTTCAGTGCATTTGGTATGTTTATGTTCCTGTTCACTTTTAGTGTGTTCAGAAGACTTCTCATTTTTCCGTGTGTTCCATATGTCTGTGTTCATTGAGTAGGTGTCGAAATAAGAAAGATTAATCAAGTTAGTAATGCATCTTGAAGTCATGAATAATCATTAAGTATGTTCATAATGCATCTTCAAATCGTGAATAATGTCTATGCAAGTTCATATCAGTTTTATGCTTATTTAAGTTATGTTCATATACTTTTACTAAAACCTAACCACTTATAACAGTTTGTTGAATGCATGGTTGGGGGCATGATGCCCACGGGTAAGGAGCAAACATAGAGGATAAAGCCATCTGACTTGCAAGCACTAGCTCAAGGATATATGTTCGATTTGAACACTTGGTGGGGTGCCATCTATATGATCCACGGATGTTAACAAGTTTACCAGTTATATCATGTATTATGTTCCTTTTTATAAGTTTTGTGAAAAGAACATGTATGAGAATCAATGTATATATACCCTATGTAAAGTTGTTTTTATTATTGCAATGAATGATATATGTTATTTGTGACATTCCCGAGTGTAATCCTAATGATCCATGCTTCCCATGTTATTTTATGGATTGCACTTGGGGGATGTTACAAAAGTGGTATCAGAGCAATAATATAGATGGCCACCAGGAAGTATTCTCACATTCTTATAGTATTCATCTCTTATATGAGTCCTAAGTGTAAGACTTAGTGAAGTCATACCAATAAGATCCTCATAAAGGTATAGGTTTGTGTTATCTTTGTCCCCAACTGTAATGAATCATGGGAGTTTGTGGATATAGAAATCCTAACTCATGGGGTTGGTATACCCTAGACGAAAGGTATACGTTTCTAAGAAGATAATCAGGTAGAGATCAAGTAGGACATAATATCTAACAAGTTAGAATTGAGGATGATGGAAAATAGTGACTTGATGAGGACCCTATCTTTTTGTTTAGGTAAATATCCCTCACTCTTGATACATGGCTAGAATTAATGTACAACAATAGATTTATGTTTTCCCGAATAATGATTTTGGATCCACATTTTTCGAGGTTTTAGCATTCCTCTTTAATTCATTGATTAAAAATCATACAAAGAATATATTTTTCTTATAAAAACTGTATCATAAAATGTTCTAGTTTTTTTAAATGTTTTCAACTCTCAGACTCTTTTCAAACAAGGAACGAAAGAAAGATTTTATCGGGATTTAATGTTTTAGAAATTGAAGTTGTTACATATTGAATGCAAGAACCCAAGAGGGGTAAGTGACTTTAGGTTTAAGTGTCTTTTTGTTATGGGTTTTGAATAATTACTTCATAGCTCATAATATGTCCTCTTTTTATTCAATAATGTGTGGTATGTGACACAGATAAACTGAGAACCTTACAAGATATATTATGAGACACATAATCTTATTATACTAACCTCCTTCCTCCAGGTATTTGTGGTAGGGACACTTATTCTAGGGGATGTTGGGGATGAGTATAATATGGTCTATCATCTCTAGATACATATATTCGTGAGTATGAGTCAAGAGATGAAATAAAGAGTTAATGCTAGGAACCCATATATGAGATCATTTGAACCTGATGGTACTAGAATTATGTAGAAGTCCACAAATTATGGTTGATAGTAGATTCTTTTGCATAAAGAATAGAATAATGGGCTTAGAATGATAGCTTAAGGGATCAAGATACCCTAAAGTTGCAATAGTAAGACTTCTTAGTATATATGTTCATATAGTAATGCATGCTCTAGGTTATCTAGAAATAGTTGAGGAATGTTGGCAATTAAGTCATTCATAAAAAGGAAAGTAGAATATATTTCTTAACAAGTAAGAGAATATGTGTAAGTGTAGTAATCAATGATGACTGACCCTAAGGGTTTCTAATCAAATGATATTATAGGCTTTGAAATTCATGAGTACATGGAGGACTTATTGTTAATACCCAGGGAGCCTTACCTAGGAAGAAAGGGGTATACTGTTTTTTTTTAAGAGTACCCTAACATGTTTGTGTATGGGTATTATAAGGTGTGGAAAAGATTATGAAAATCCCAATTCCATGGTTGAGTACAACCCCAACAAGAATATGTTTCTTGCTTGTGCAAAGTAGATGTACATGTATCATGGAGCACATTAAGGTAATAAATCTCTAAAGTAAATGAATATAAATGCTTTTCACCAAGATATATGTTCTTGTACATAATAAAAGTTTAAGATCAAAACAGTGTAGCATGCATATACACCAGTTTCATGTAGGGGTGAGCAAATAATGGTCCAGACCGCAAAACCGGACCGGACTGCTCAATTCGGTCCGGTCCGGTCCGGTCCGGTCCGGTCCATTTTGTGTTCGGTCCGGTCTGCGGTCCGGAAATTTCGATGAGTTCGGTCTTTGGTCTGGTCCGGACCGCAGATTGACTTGTATATAAAATTCATGTATATTTGAAGGTATATTCTATAATAATTACAAATAAAGTACATATATAATCACTACTATTATAAATATTTGATACTAAAGTTATATCATTGTTAGAAGTGACTAAGATTATCAACTTTGTACAATTAAATAAGTTGTAAAACATGTAAAAAAGGCTGATTACGGTCCAAACGGTCTGGTCCGGTCCGGTCCTAGCACAAAACGGTCCGGCCCTACCTCGAAACGGTCCGGTCTACGGTCCATATATTTGTTCAAATTCGGTCCGCGGTCCGGTCCGGTTCTGGACCGATGCACAACCCTAGTTTCATGAACATAAATGCTTATGTGGATGAAAATCCAAAGGTTTTAAGTAATTGATGAAAATTGAGTGTGGGATTCTACCCTGGATTTCAGCTATGTAACTATGTGGCGGGACTCAGGCTTTGTAGCCGTCGACATCATGTGATAGGGATATAGAAACTTATGTTTAAGGTGGCTCACATCACAGGATGGAGACCAACCTATGTTTATGTGAACCATGTTGTGTATCATATCATATTAGTTCTAGGTGTAGATGTCCATACATATAATTCATGTAAATGATTAAGTAATGAGAAGATACATCCTTAAATCTACCTAATGAATCATGGACAAAGATGTTTCATGATGTTAATGTTAGTAAGTGAAAGTCTTATATTAAGTATGATAATTGTGGACACACTAAGAATTGTGATTTTTTTAGGCATACTTAAGGAGTAGGTCTCATCCTCGTTGGCTTGTCGATTTAATGATTTGAGGTAAAATAAATCTTTTCTTACTAGGTACAACAAAGATTAAGAACCTCTCAATGTGTTTAAATTTTGGTTTTAAGGAGGAAGATCTATCAGAAGTTGAATCACATTTTTTTTGTTTGGTTGTATTTGAAGATAATATGAATTGTGTTATCCTTTGAGTCTAAGTTTGTAATGCGACTGTATGATGAAAAGTCAAAGAATTCTTTATGAGTTTAAATCTTAGTTTTATAGAAGACTCTTCTCACAATTAGAATAATGATGTGCATTAAGGTAAATATCGAAGGATAATAGTAATTGGATTATGATCCAAGTTAAGGAAGTAGGTAGTAGTATGATGATTTCTAGATGGAACTAGACGATCATAAAATTTATCCATCAATAATGTTATTTTAATTGATGATACATGATATGTAGTGGTATCAGTTATGTGGCCGTATAGATCAATGGTCTAAGATCACCATAATATGAGATTGTACATGATGTTGTGATAAGGTCACACTTAGAAAAGGTGATTTGATTGATGTTTCATTTAGTATGCCTAGGGATAATAATGGTTGTATGTTAAGACAATAACTACAAATACCTTGAGCTTTTCTAGCTAAGAGCATCATGGTAATATGGACAAATTCATTAAGAGTAATGTTAAGAAAGTATTGTTCAATTAGTGATCCTCCTGGGTTAATGAGCACCAAGTACAAAGAGCACTTGGGTGCAACAAGCTCTTAGGAGCAATGATCATTTGGGTGCAACTATACATAGAGAAATCACCTTAGTTAACTCACTACATGCAAGTAATAAGATCATGCTAATGATAATGAATCATGAGATAGCAAGAATGCATACCTAGGATAGATCTTTTGAAATAGATAAGCGGCTTGATTTTAAAGTGTAACCAAGACCCTATTCACGACTCATGCTGAAAAGAAGCAAGCTAGGTTCCTTTTCATGTTAGATGATGATAATGGAAGATATATATCAAGCTTCTTTAGTAGTATATGCTCATGTTAGTTAGATTAGATGACTAACCATGAGAAGGTCACACCCTGAGTGTGGAAGTGAACCTTGGAAATAATACTATAGTTGTTTCACATAGGAATGTATAAAACCCTAATGTGGGTAGACTATAAGAGTTTTAAGGTCAAGAAGAATATGGTGAATAAGAAATATAAGCAGAGGCCCTAGGTGGTAATTTAACATTGATTTTATTGAATTTCGAGGATGAAATTCCTATAAGGTGGGTAGGATTGTAACACCTTCATTTTCAGATGTTTCCTAGTAAATGATGTCCAAATTGACTAATACATCTCAAAATACTCAACACCTAGCCAAATTTGATTCAAGGGCAAAATTATACTATAAACCATAGATGAAACATAATCTATAGTGGTATTGTTCCCCAAAAACATGGAAAGGAATAAACACGTGAATTTTTATATAAGAAAACATTGATAATGATTTAGTTTTGATCTTAAGTATGTAATAAGTGATTGGTAAGTATGAAGATCAAGTGACGGCATCATGTCATGAAATTGTGAGATTAGAAACTCATTTATAAGACTTCAAAAAAAAAAGAAACTCATTTATAATGTTTAGTATAATAGTGCGACAGTGTGTCACAAGATCTTTCAAAATAATGGCCAACATATGACATCATACATATAAGAGAATACTTTTAGTTGTTATGTGTCCAACATATATTGGATTTCAAAACCCATACTTGAAGTTGATCATATGACAAGATTTTGGGACACTTTCGTTCTGCTAGATAATGTGATGAGTCTCCTTGCCCCTTCAGGACATTAGACATACCCTTCGTTGGATCTGGTTAGTTGGTGTACAGGCACGAATATCCTGAGATTTTAGGAAAATCAACTATAGAGGCCCAAGGTTTTCGGGATCCTAATAGGATTAGATTGCCAAGATATATATATATATATATATATATATATATATATATATATATATATATATATATACATATATATATATATATACATATATCATTGTTGACCCTCCGGGGGAAACCACGAGCAGAAACCCTTTCCAATCCAATACATAGCCTTGAAGATTTTTCCAGATGGCCAGATCCCAATTAACAAATGGGAACCCCGATGATGATGCACTTGCATATGAGAGAGTCCAATTACCCCATGGAGGACTGGATGGAAGTCGCAACCCCTAAAACCTAAGGCTACTGAATCCCTCAGCCGCTCCACGAGTTCTTCAGAGTGATGAAGTGGGGCAAGTTTAGGAGTAGAAGATGATAAGTAGAAAAGGAGCAGTGGGCAGGTGCCGCCCCAAAGTGCCTGGTCCTTCTATTGCAGCTCTTGGTCAGATGCCAGCATCAGCGCAAGGGTGATGGCCACCCTACCACAGTTCAATGAGAACTCAGGGAGTCTGGTTTGGAGCAGATCACGTTAAGCGAGGGAGGCGCTTCCAAGGAAGACATCTCTTCCGTGAACTAGTAGTGACTGGAGAGCGATCGTTTGTCTCGCCCAGGCAGCAATTCGAGATCCTCTGCAAAATAAAGGAAGTAGAACGAAGGGAGACGACGCCAACCTTTCTTAGACCTCCTCCACAGACACCTCGACTACCAGGCTTGGTCACTATTTTCTCGGTAGGGTTGTCAATGGGTAAGGGTTAACCCATTTATCCTTTACCCATACCATGTAGGGGAAGGGTAAGGGTAAAGGATTTTCTTACCCTTTACCCACCTACCCGCTACCCTCTAACCTACTACCTTAGTGGGTAAGGGTAAGGGTAAGGGTAGGGGTAAGCCATTACCCATACCCTCTAACCCGCTACCCACCAATACTTATATAAAATATATTAAATATATTGTCATCATGATGTTTAAGTCTATCTGTTATTTAATAATATGGAGTCAACATTTGATACAATACATGATATTCTTATCGATCTCTTATGTAGGTAACTTGGCTGTGTATACAACACCATTTACAACAATGACTTTTGTGTTGTATTGTCATTTAATATCATTTTAGTGTAACATCTTTGTCTTTTGGGGGCCACTTATTTGTTCATACATTAATATTAGGAGTATTACATTTGTATATAAAACACCTTGCCTTGCTAATATAATCATTTTTAATAATTCATATACATTATGAAGCATCTTGATATTTCAATGAAATATATAAATATATTAAGCAGACCATTATCAATAATATAAGCATAAATTTTTAGAAGACACAGAAATTCCCCGCTACACCCTTACCCTCCCCGTTTACCCTGTGGGTAAGAGGGTAAGGGTAAGGAGAGTGTAATGATATTGGTGTAGTGGGGAATTACCCATACCCTTACCCGCCACACTTGGTGGGTAAGGATAAGGGTAAGCCCTTACCCTCCACATTGACAACCCTATTTCTCAGTGGGATGCGGGCTCTATTTCACAAAGGAAATAGAGAGTCATCCGTCTGTGGAGATGATGCCCTTGTGTGGGTTCACGGAACAGCTGAAGGCACGGATCTACCTCCGATCCGCCTAGGCTAAGCGGGCGCCAGCCCAGAGAAGACAAGCCTGCTGTTAGGGCCATCAGATTAAGATCTGACGTCCTGGAAATAATGATGAGGAGCCAAGGTTTTGACTTAAGGACTCAAAGAACTAAACTAAGGGTTCTACAATTGAGGTAAGTGGTCCATGACTTGGGTTTCAATTTGTAAAGACCAAGTCTCTACTATAAACATGATAAACAAAAACACCAATTGTGTAGCAGCGGAAATTTAAATCTTGACTTTATTCAAAATGTATAAAGTGTACACACAAAATTTTCCCAAATGGGAGTACAACTTTATACAAGCAACTAGGATCTAGGTAGAGGAAGACTAGACTAATACAACATTGTCTCCAAACAAAAACAACTTATAACATAAAAACAACTATGATCAAGCAAACTATGTGTTCCTCTTCTTCTTCTCCTATCCTTGGTCTTAGGTTCACCAAGCTTCCATGCGCACTCTGATCCTATCCTGGATGGTTGGGGTCATTGTAAGGAGTGGGACCCAATAGTGGGCCCACTCAATGGTACAAAAATGAGCCATGAAATATTTAAGCAGCGGAAAACATAACTATTTGCAAAGTTACAAATATTCCCATGAACATAACTTTCTCACCCAAATGGTGGTACATAAAAAGGAAATACTATAACTACGTTTCATAGGAGCCCCAGATGCAGAGGGAAACCCGACTATTTCAAAATTATCCTTAAGCCAACTTCAGGTGTACGACCTTCATGTGTCCACGTCCTTCAAAGCACCTATACCTAGGTAGTTTTGAGAACACCCAGAAAAATTGGAAAACAAGGTATGAATCAACAAAGGCTGAGTATGTACATTAAAGGATTAACTAGGGCATTAAAAAGTAAAGTAAGATGTTCCCATCAAAAGGGGCCAATAAAGCTAGGTAAGTTTCAATGAGAAGTAACAAGAGAAAGAATTTCCAAAAGAATGAGGCATTTAAATAAATCAATAAACAACGAACTTTGCTACAGTCAATCAATCATCAAATTACGACATTTATTTGCATGCAGATATATTGGACTAAATTAACTAAAGTAGGGCCAAGACACCACTGAGTCATTGGCCTATATATAAATTTTGGGTAGAAGTAGCACACCCATAGGCGGAATTAGCACGCCTCTGTATATATAAGGGTAGAAGTAGCACACCCCGGGTAGAAGTAGCACACCCTAATGGTTACACATAAGCGTCTACAATAGTTAGCTAGTCAAATTATCTACCATGCATAATATAGAGTGGCAAAGTACATTATTCATCATCCATATGTGTCATAATACATGCACAATAGCATGTAGGGTCATTGACTCAATTCAACCTGTAATAATAATTTCAAAATAATAGGATATGTCAAAGTGGAACAAAAGAGTAAGCATTTCAAGAATTGCCTCATTATGGGAAAATTTGTCATATAAATGCCCAGTTAAAAATGGGGAGGAGTACATACCTCTAGTCCTGTTTAAGACAAATAAATGATCACCTAAGTCTGAGCCAAATTTAATATCCACACCTAAACATAGAATGGGTACATAATGTTAATTTTATTCCTTAAAAAGCGGGTTTACCTAAATTAAACACTTTCCTAGAAAACTCATTATTGGTTTGGCATATTTCTGATTTTGTAAACACGCACGCATGCACTGTGACTCTCGGTTTGTTTGGTATCGTACTACCAAGCTTAATAACTAAACAATCATTAAACAGTGATTTTGCACACAGTCGCACATGGTGATATAAAACGAAAAGGGCATTGTGCCCTTCCTTCGCATTCGCTGCTGGAGTGACTCCGAAGGATTGAATCCTGTTCCAACCATGAGTCTACTGTTAGCAGTATCATCACGCAGGTGGAGGTGGGCATTTCCTCTGTAGATTTCCAGGACTCCTGTCCACTGCCGTGAGAAAGACACCACGGCTAATGGGTGACGTCACAGGTCCTTAACCCAAACCGAACGGGCAGATCACAGAATAAGGTCGGAAGGCATACACTCTTAGGATCGTCCAAATCAGGCTGTGATAACCACTACGAGGAAGATGGGAAAAGAAGTCCAGAACCTCCCAGCGACAAAACCATGGTACAGGGCATCACCACCTTGACAGTAAAGGATGCAGACCCAACCGGAACGATGATCTATTGTGCGATTTCGGTAGAGCCGCACCTAAGGAATTCCAGTTGTACCCAATATAACCGCAAACAGGCACGACGATAAAATGGGTCGACAATTCCGGCGGCGATGCCGACAGTACAGAAGGCGGAATTAACGGAACAAATTTGTGGGCAGAAATATACCAAGACGGAACAAGTCGATCACCAGCATCTAAGCAAATCGGCGATGGGTTCAAAGTTAGAACTTGGTCGAACTCGAGGCGGATCGGCGTTACAGCAGGTCGGCGTTCAAGCACAGTGTAAATCTGGTGGAAAGGAACAGACGAGCAATGCAGAGTAACCCGATCGCCATAGACCATCCTTACCATCTCACGAGATCAGGAACAACTAACTAATCCAAACCCCTATTCAGGTTTACCGGCGGTCGGCTGTGGGTTGGTACCGGCAGCACACAAACATAACAGAGTCATTCGTCACGGAGAGGAGGCCAAAACCATCAAAGATTCATTCACAAACATTTTCGGAAATCACCATTGTGCAAAAAATGCGACTCGCATAGAAGGTTTCATCAATACTCCCAACGGCGAGACCGAAGGGGAAGAACAGGGACATCCGTCGACCCACGAATTGAAGCCTATACAGAACGATTTTTGACTGGGAAACAGAAGTATAGGGTCCAAGGATGGTTCATTTACCTATAATCGACTTGAGACCGCAGCCCGTAGCACCCCCAAAACGCTTCATCGTTGGAGACGATAATAGCTCCGACGCGAGAAGCAGCGTTGTTCTGAGGGAAAAGACCAGATGAATCACTGGAAAAGGGTCGTCATTCTCTTATGGGCCAAATTCGCAGCGTATGGAGTTAAGAAGAGATAGCGGCGGAGTGCCTTCGACGAGGACGGCGGAAGACAACTATGGTAAATTTGGGCGTCTAGAATAAGAGAACCATAGACCTTAAATTAAGGTTCTTTGCGGTCGTTATGACTTCTCCTGAATTCAAAACCCATGAAACCGTTGGTAATTACGGTGACCGGTGCGAACAATCGGCGGAGGCATCACTGTTGTTCTGTAACGCCTGTGGGCGGCTATTCATCGGGACGAAGGTAACGTCTCGTCCCACCCGCATTACTCCCCTGATATTAAATCTACTATCTGATAAATACCAAGGTCAAGCAGCGTGACACATCATAAAGGAGATTAGACATAAATTTTATATAATTCCTTTCAAGGAAATAAATTTATGTGCTGAATCTCCTTACAACTCTCCAATTCACCGCTTAGCAATTAAACCAAAAATTGACATATCTATGACTCCAAAATTCCAAATCATATACGTCAGGTGTTGATACTAATAAATGGATTTCAATTAGCCTAATAAAAGATGATTCATTTTCTATTATAAAAAGATGGTTTGTTATAGTTCTCCTCACTAAACTCTCTCTAGGGTAAAAGGAGACATTATATCTATATCGACCCTATATCTAAAATTAAGACTGACTATACCAAAATTATTATCAAGGTCGAAAATTACTACTCAACAAAGTTTAAGGGAAATATAATTTAATATTTTTTTATAGGAAAATGGAAAATAGATATGATACCTAGATTTGAGTTCGTTACAGAATACCACCCCTTAAAGAGGATTTCGTCCCCGAAATCCACCAAGATACAACTCAAAATATTAAGTTGTAAATTTTTAACCAATATAAATTTCTAATTCACTAGACAAAGTTAATATAGGGGTCCTAGCATAACATAGTCACACAACAATTGTATGCAGAACTCAACGTGAATCTACATTACTTTATCCATCACATCTTATTATCTTCTCAATTTGCGACTTGGTCTATGTAAATTATACTACGATTGAGGATGATATCATCAAAATCCTTTTTTTTACATAATTAAGGAGGTTTGTCCAGCATACTATTATGATGTTTTGTATCCCTTCCATTATCAATTTCTGATGATAATACCCATTGTTCTCACGTGTTCATTAATTTAAGTTACAGACCTAAGTATACAAGGATCCACCCCTTGAAAGGACCTATCTAACCATACAGATAGTCGAGAGGGGTATCCGACAAAGCTATATCTTTTATATCTGTTATTGTTCATCTTAAATCTATGCCACACTTATGCCTAGGGTTAGAGGGTCAAACATGCATGTCAAAGATTTCTTCGCTAAAGGACCTATCTACTACTACAACATCCTTGTGGTGGTGACTTGGTTCCAAAACAATCGATGAAATCTTAAAAGTTTTTTTTTGTAATTATAATATAATAATGAAATTAAGGTTTACGATGAAAACCTTGCGATGGGAAATCCAAAATGGCGCCAAAATCAATCCGAGAACCAAGTCGACCACTTCTACAACCTTCAACACATACTATCACCCTAACATCACATCATCTTCACCAAGAGGCTTCTCTACACACCTCATCAAGGAATACACAAGCATATCCAAATTCTAGATGGGGGATACATGTTCCATGTAGCACACAGTTAACTTCCAGTAGGCTCTACTAGGAACAAACCCCATTACGCCACCCTTTTCTTGTCATGACTTAGGCCATCACATCCCAAAACATCATGTATTTTTATAAGATTGGATAGCCACAATAAGAAGAGATTATGGTCTTAACATCCCTAGTTGTTTTACATCCATGATGTTATTACAAACCTAGATGAACTAGCTAGTCAAACTATTACTCATCTCATACATAAACTAAGCTGATTACATGGTGGCTATGAGAGAGTGGTCAACTCTTTAAGGATCAATCCTAGAGGTACCTATCTCATATCACCTTAGTGTCAGTGAAAATCCAAATTTTTAAAGAAAAGGAGTATCTGCTATATCTTCCAAATGTGACTATGCCTCAATATGTCTTTGGGGGAAAATATTGTACATAATTTTATTATTTGATCCAACTGTGTGATCCTTCCTACATTATGGGTATGTGAGGGATGAAATCCCAAGAATGCTACTTGAAACCTATATCTTCAATCAACAAACTCTCGTTTATAAGATATCATAAGTTTATCTAGGATAGTATCCAACCCTTGGATGAAAAGTTTCAAGCAAAACTATGTTGAGATAACTCCATGTTGTAGGAAAGACAAGCCTAACCTTAAAGGACCTGGTTCATACCATCATGTATTATCATAAAACATCTCAAAATATAAAACTCATGTCACTACTCTAAGTTTGTATCCTTGTATGAATCAGTACACATAATGCACACATCATAGGCTTGCTAGAAAATAACAAAAGCAAATGACTTGTGCTAGGATTACACAATTATGTGACTTCAAGTCAACCTACTCTCTATGGTAGATGAATTGTCCTCCTCTAAGGTGGGAGCCAGAGGATACTTCCTAGAAGAGTCAACATTTACGTATAGAAACCTATACCTATAAAGAGAGGATAGAATTGATAAGAGTTTACCCAATACTAGGTCATCTACAAAATTTATCTAGGATACTTATAAACCATCAAATTGGATAGGGGGTGAAACCCTAATTGGTAAACACAATCCAATTTAGGTATGTCAAAAACCTCTAAAGGGTCACCTACATACTAAAGAACGATCTAGGATAACTTGAAATAGTCAAGCTACCGACTTCTTAGGCTCTGATACCATTCTGTAAGGAGTGGGACCCAATAGTGGGCCCACTCAATGGTACAAAGATGAGCCATGAAATATTTAAGCAGCGGAAAACATAACTATTTACAAAGTTACAAATATTCCCATGAACATAACTTTCTCACCCAAATGGTGGTACATAAAAAGGAAATACTATAACTACGTTTCATAGGAGCCCCAGATGCAGAGGGAAACTCGACTATTTCAAAATTATCCTTAAGCCAACTTCAGGTGTACGACCTTCATGTGTCCACGTCCTTCAAAGCACCTATACCTGGGTAGTTTTGAGAACACCCAGAAAAATTGGAAAACAAGGTATGAATCAGCAAAGGCTAAGTATGTACATTAAAGGATTAACTAGGGCATTAAAAAGTAAAGTTAGATGTTCCCATCAAAAGGGGCCAATAAAGCTAGGTAAGTCTCAATGAGAAGTAACAAGAGAAAGAATTTCCAAAAGAATGAGGCATTTAAATAAATCAATAAACAACGAACTTTGCCACAGTCAATCAATCATCAAATTACGACATTTATTTGCATGCAGATATATTGGACTAAATTAACTAAAGTAGGGCCAAGACACCACTGAGTCATTGGCCTATATATAAATTTTGGGTAGAAGTAGCACACCCATAGGCGGAATTAGCACGCCTCTGTATATATAAGGGTAGAAGTAGCACACCCCGGGTAGAAGTAGCACACCCTAATGGTTACGCATAAGGGTCTACAATAGTTAGCTAGTCAAATTATCTACCATGCATAATATAGAGTGGTAAAGTATATTATTCATCATCCATATGTGTCATAATACATGCACAATAGCATGTAGGGTCATTGACCCAATTCAACCTGTAATAATAATTTCAAAATAATAGGATATGTCAAAGTGGAACAAAAGAGTAAGCATTTCAAGAATTGCCTCATTATGGGAAAATTTGTCATATAAATGCCCAGTTAAAAATGGGGAGGAGTACATACCTCTAGTCCTGTTTAAGACAAATAAATGATCACCTAAGTCTGAGCCAAATTTAATATCCCCACCTAAACATAGAATGGGTACATAATGTTAATTTTATTCCTTAAAAAGCGGGTTTACCTAAATTAAACACTTTCCTAGAAAACTCATTATTGGTTTGGCATATTTCTGATTTTGTAAACACACACATGCACTGTGACTCTCGGTTTGTTTGGTATCGTACTACCAAGCTTAATAACTAAACAATCATTAAACAGTGATTTTGCACACAGTCGCACATGGTGATATAAAACGAAAAGGGCATTGTGCCCTTCCTTCGCATTCGCTGCTGGAGTGACTCCGAAGGATTGAATCCTATTCCAACCATGAGTCTACTGTTAGCAGTATCATCACGCAGGTGGAGGTGGGCATTTCCTCTGTAGATTTCCAGGACTCCTGTCCACTGCCGTGAGAAAGACACCACGGCTAATGGGTGACGTCACAGGTCCTTAACCCAAACCGAACGGGCAGATCACAGAATAAGGTCGGAAGGCATACACTCTTAGGATCGTCCAAATCAGGCTGTGATAACCACTACGAGGAAGATGGGAAAAGAAGTCCAGAACCTCCCAGCGACAAAACCATGGTACAGGGCATCACCACCTTGACAGTAAAGGATGCATACCCAACCGGAACGACGATCTATTGTGCGATTTCGGCAGAGCCGCACCTAAGGAATTCCAGTTGTACCCAATATAACCGCAAACAGCCACGACGATAAAACGGGTCGACAATTCCGGCGGCGATGCCGACAGTACAGAAGGCGGAATTAACGGAACAAATTTGTGGGCAGAAATATACCAAGACGGAACAAGTCGATCACCAGCATCTAAGCAAATCGGCGATGGGTTCAAAGTTAGAACTTGGTCGAACTCGAGGCGGATCGGCGTTACAGCAGGTCGGCGTTCAAGCACAGTGTAAATCTGGTGGAAAGGAACAGACGAGCAATGCAGAGTAACCCGATCGCCATAGACCATCCTTACCATCTCACGAGATCAGGAACAACTAACTAATCCAAACCCCTATTCAGGTTTACCGGCGGTCGGCTGTGGGTTGGTACCGGCAGCACACAAACATAACAGAGTCATTCGTCACGGAGAGGAGGCCAAAACCATCAAAGATTCATTCACAAACATTTTCGGAAATCACCATTGTGCAGAAAATGCGACTCGCATAGAAGGTTTCATCAATACTCCCAACGGCGAGACCGAAGGGGAAGAACAGGGACATCCGTCGACCCACGAATTGAAGCCTATACAGAATGATTTTTGACTGGGAAACAGAAGTATAGGGTCCAAGGATGGTTCATTTACCTATAATCGACTTGAGACCGCAGCCCGTAGCACCCCCAAAACGCCTCATCGTTGGAGACGATAATAGCTCCGACGCGAGAAGCAGCGTTGTTCTGAGGGAAAAGACCAGATGAATCACTGGAAAAGGGTCGTCATTCTCTTATGGGACAAATTCGCAGCGTATGGAGTTAAGAAGAGATAGCGGCGGAGTGCCTTGGACGAGAACGGCGGAAGACAACTATGGTAAATTTGGGCGTCTAGAATAAGAGAACCATAGACCTTAAATTAAGGTTCTTTGCGGTCGTTATGACTTCTCCTGAATTCAAAACCCATGAAACCGTCGGTAATTACGGTGACCGGTGCGAACAATCGGTGGAGGCATCACTGTTGTTCTGTAACGCCTGTGGGCGGCTATTCATCGGGACGAAGGTAACGTCTCGTCCCACCCGCATTACTCCCCTGATATTAAATCTACTATCTGATAAATACCAAGGTCAAGCAGCGTGACACATCATAAAGGAAATTAGACATAAATTTTATATAATTCCTTTCAAGAAAATAAATTTATGTGATGAATCTCCTTACAACTCTCCAATTCACCGCTTAGCAATTAAACCAAAAATTGACATATCTATGACTCCAAAAGTCCAAATCAAATACGTCAGGTGTTGATACTAATAAATGGATTTCAATTAGCCTAATAAAAGATGATTCATTTTCTATTATAAAAAGATGGTTTGTTATAGTTCTCCTCACTAAACTCTCTCTAGGGTAAAAGGAGACATTATATCTATATCGACCCTATATCTAAAATTAAGACTGACTATACCAAAATTATTATCAAGGTCGAAAATTACTACTCAACAAAGTTTAAGGGAAATATGATTTAATATTTTATTATAGGAAAATAGAAAATAGATATGATACCTAGATTTGAGTTCGTTACAGTCATCCAGCAAGAGAGAGATAAAAGGTATGTGTCAATAAAAGAATTGGGCAAGTAATAGCCAACAACATTGCTTAAATAAGGATTCTCTATGTTACAAGAGTTTAAGAGAATGAGATAGATATTCAATAAGAGAATTGCCATATACAAACACCACAATAATAAATCACATAGCATGAATATATTAAGACACAAACTCATCTCAATGTAGGGTGAGACACCTACCGGACCTCACCAATGGCAGGGGGACTAAAACCCCAGTGCCTAAAAAGTGGCAGGGGGACTAAAACCCCAGTGCCTAATATATAAAACGGCAGGGGGACTAAAACCCAAGTGCCCGGCAGGGGGACTAAAACCCCAGTGCCCTGTGGGTGGTTTGTACTCATGTACACTACATTGTCATTTGGCCTAAAATACATCATGCCTAAATAGTCACTTGGAAGTATAGTGAAAAGTAACAAGATTGCAACTTAGCATTGGGAATAAAACCCAAATAAATAAATAAAAAGACCATCATAGGCCACAACCATATCCAAGAGCTCCAAGAAGTAAAAGAGTCAACAAGCAATAATATTATACAATGTTCCAAATATTTCAAAAGGATAAGCCAACATAGGCATTAATAAGAGATTAAAGCATTTCCAAGTAAAGGAGGCAACATATGTAGTAGCATGATTCACATGATTCAAGTGAATGAGCCACAATGGCATAAAATAAGTAAAGAGACAATAAATGCAATTAGAAGGATAACAAAGCTAGCATCATAGTGATGGTGGGGTTGGAAAAGTCCCAACTGAAGGATAGGTAGTTTGCACTATTACATTCCATATAGATTTCACATTCACCATGGATGTTCACATAAATATGATTCACATACAAGATAGGTTGCACATACATAGGGGTCACATACAAAATAGGTTTCACATACGTGTTTTAATTATTTACCATCACCTTCACCAATCAGATCGCATCACCATTCCATATTTCCCTAGTTACATTATTACACATGTATTAATACATATAAAGACATAAAGCATAGGAAAACCCTAATTTTCTACCTTTAAAACCAAAGGTCAATTTGTGACTCAAAACTTAGACCAAACGATTATTCATATTCTCCTGATTAATAAAACATATTTTATTTTACAAAATGGAGTTAAAATGAATTAATTATGTATTTTAGAACATTTTATACACTTAAAAGGTATTCAAAGCAAACTTCGAAAAAAGGAATCATAATTGGGAAAAACCACAAAATTGAATTCTACGTTAAAAATCCTTTCCATTGACTATTTATTCGAATTTTTCTGACATGAGAATGATTTATTATGAATTAAATCATCTCAGCCAATCAGAATTCAGGGAAAACCCTCTTTAGAAAAATAGGGGCAATTGGGCCACTGAGGACGGGCCCACGTTGACGTGGACCAATCATAATTGGCCGCATCAGCAGGTCCACTCTTGCTGACCTAGGTCAAAGGCGAGTTGGGAAGAGGGTAAATGACCAAATTGCCCTCAGTCGCATAATACGTTTGATTAAAGAATCGAGGGTGGAACGGTAATTTGGAAACATATCTTTGTTGGCGACAAACGAATGCAGGATGTGAAATTACACAAATGCCCATGGGGATTAAATCTTGTGATTGCAAGGGCATAGGCACCCTGGTCATTGCCTGACCAGGTTTGCTTCAGCCCGCATCCATGGCGAAGAGCTCGTGCTGTCGCTCGACTCCAGGGTCATAGCTCGCGAAATACCGGTTGCCGCAGAATTCTGAGGGAATCACGCACACCCCTTCCGCTCGACGAACATGCCGAGCCCAACAATGGGTCTCGCAGCGCTTAGAAGCTCCGAGAGAGCTCCGCCGAGGGTCAAAAATAGAGAAAGAAGACCGGCGATCCAAAGCATAAAAAACCAAAGGGAAAACTGCCGTTCTAGGCCGCCACCACCACACTCACTGACACGAGACGAGTTCAACTGAGACACCAGAGAAGGCGGAGAAGCTCAAAAATCCAAAATAGCAGGTGGCGGCGGAGCTCGACGGTGAGCTTATAGGACACGGAGACTGGGGGCATCTCGAGGCAATCTGATGGTTGGAAAACGGAGAGTGAGGGTTGGGGAAGCTTACCTCATCGTTAATTTTACTAAAGGCGGAGGGAGGAAGCGGCACCAAGGCGGAGTTCGCCAGAGAAGAAGAAGAGTAGGGTGGAGGTTTTCAAGGTGCTAGGTCTCCAATTGGAGGTGGAGGAGTAGTTTGTAATGTCTGAGGGTGCTTTAGGTGGCCTTATATAGGCGGGAGGAAGCTCGAGTCGCTGTCTGCAACTCAAGGGTGGAGAGAAGCCTTCACTGCCCAAATGGGTGTTTCATGATCCAGCAGTGAGAATGAATGAGTAAAGTACCGATTGATTCGTTATTGAAAGACAAACCCAACGGACGAAGAATCAAGCAAAATGGTTGAGAAACGAGAGAGAAAGAGATCGGGCGTCGATCTGCTATGAAACGGCCGGCCAGCTGGAGGTTGAAGATAAAGGGTCCACCGTCGGATCACTGATCGATGGTCCACTTATCTCGCAAAAATCTGGTAGCGCGTGACAGCTAAAAATAGCCGAACATTAGTGTGACAAATCGATATAAATGAAATCGATTAAAATCCCTAGTTGTACTTTATTAAAAGCTCATAAAATGGATTTGAAGGGTCAAATGAAGTCCAAATGACACCAAATTTGGACCATAGGTTCATGTTAGCATTTAGAACGATGCTATATAATTAGATTTCGTATTTATATCCAATAAGGTCCTCAATTAATATATTGCTTATTAAAGTGTATTTTAACACATTAAAAGGTGTGAATTGTTATGAAATGACTATATTAATGCAATTAGTGAGTCAAATTCGAGGTGATAGATATATATGAGTATTAAGAGCAAAATATCAACCTTTAAATATGTTTTCACACATTTATCATTAAATTGGAGGAGAGAGAAAGTAAAGAGATTAATATACTCATAATTAATTCAAATTCTTCTTATTATTAATATATTTATCCAAAAAACTCCAAATTAATATTATCTACTTATATCCGTCCTTAATGACCAAATTACATAATTAACCCTCACTTATCTCCTTAATTGGGTTATTTGTGCACACACCCCTTCATTATCATAAATGATGGTAAATAGTGATTTCAACATCAAATTATGCCCAAATTGCACATAGAGTCCAAAAATGATCCAAAAGGATGGGAAATTTATGAAAAAGGTCCAAATGGACTCGAAGGTCAAGAAAAGCTCACAAGTGGGTAAATTGCAGGGAAGACCCTGAGATTCAGTATGTTACAACACACCACCCCTTAAAGAGGATTTCGTCCCCGAAATCACAACAAGAGGAAAGAGAGGGTGTGTGTGCAACATCCCAACCTTAACCAACTAGGTTATAACCCTTAATCTAGGGTACAACACACAATCTACATAATTCAGGTATTACTAAGGTTTCCACAAAACCTATAGCCTTTTATCAAACTCAAATTAACATTATTGCCTAATTAGCACAACTCTATCATGAAGAGGCATCATATTTATTATGCTATCACTTGTGCCACATTTTATTCAAAACGATTACATCTCAATATAATATCATATGTATTTCCCTCATCAAGGGTTTTAAGCACAATTAGGGTTTACTGAGCCATTTCAACATTTATAGATGCATTAGGTCACAAGCCTTAATAACTCAATATTATTATCCATTAACTACATCAAGTTGAATTATCGCATACTATTTTGGTGAGAACCATATAATATTATCCAACAAATTATTAAACCTTTAACAAGACTAAATGTGTCACATTAATGGCTTATATCTAAGTTACGTATTGTCACACTACCTTACATGCTCATATCCATGTCATCATTAATCATTTTCTCTTATAACACTAATTACTATGAATTAACATCACATTGTATGAATCCAATTACTCATTTTCATATTACTGATTTGATTCATAAACCAATAAGATGATTAATGAGATGTATTTTAGTGAACTAGGTGATATGCCTAACATATGCTGATAATTGGGTCATAATGATGATTAAGTGATTATAATCCACTTACATGTACCAAGGCATATTATGTGATGACACCTAATGTCACTAGTGTGTCATGAAAGGCATTAAGGGTATATATATATATATATATATATATATATATGTTGTCAAGGCTAGATGATTACATATTAGGGTTTAGGTCAACATGATTATTACTTATTAGGCCTTTATCTATCATTAGGGTGACTTAATCAAAACTATGTATATTCACATATGAATAATTAATGATTAGGTGCATCAAGGATATATTAGGTTCAAGCATGAGAATTATATGACTTATTCATTAGTTTATAATCAAACAAGATGAATTACAATCATATTAGGTTTTTTCAACACTAAACATATAAGCTCACTAATCCCATATCTAAGGAGTTAGGGTTTCTTGATTTCAAGTCATTGAGGGACTCCAACCCCCTTAACGAGGATTTCGTCCTCAAAATCAACAACTCCAAAATCTAACAAGGTACTAACTCTACCTTTCCACTCAAAGGGTTGACTAAGTCAAACTATTTTATGGGTATAAGATCCAACATGAAAGTCTTACTAAACTCTATCTTCCAACTCAAGGTATAACATAGGGCATAGGGTACACTAAACCCTAAACATGGAAATCTAAGGCTCATACAAGATACTTCGGGATTACAAGATGATTTTTTTTGTGTGGAAAAAGTCAAATCACCATATAAGGGTTATAAAGGTTACTCAACAATAAGGTAACATGTCTAAGGGTAGACTATTTCGAGCTGTCCGTTTCAGATCAGGCCAGGCCAGGTCATATGAGCTCAGGAGTCCTCGTTACCAAGCTAGTGGGGCGGAGGAAAATATTGCCAGCCCCTAAGCTCTGACCCTTTCTAGACACCATCTCTTCAACTTCTTGCTCTAATAGCTACTCAATAGACAATTCACCAAAAAGTTGACAAATTTTATTTCTAATATGAAATTATTATGGTCCTCAATCAAATTTTCATCATTGGTTAACTCTAAGGTGAAAAGCTTACTAAGGGAAACTAGATGAGATAAGGGTTCTATCTAGGAGACAATTTGAATTAGTCAAGAATCTGACTACCTTGATGCTCTGATACCATGCTGTAAAGACCAAGTCTCTACTATAAACATGATAAACAAAAATACCAATTGTGTAGCAACGGAAATTTAAATCTTGACTTTATTCAAAATGTATAAAGTGTACATCACAACATTTTCCCAAATGGGAGTACAACTTTATACAAGAAACTAGGATCTAGGTAGAGGAAGACTAGACTAATACAACATTGTCTCCAAACAAAAACAACTTATAACATAAAAACAACTATGATCAAGCAAACTATGTGTTCCTCTTCTTCTTCTCCTATCCTTAGTCTTAGGTTCACCAAGCTTCCATGTGCACTCTGATCCTATCCTGGATGGTTGGGGTCATCTAGCAAGAGAGAGATAAAAGGTATGTGTCAATAAAAGAATTGGGCAAGTAATAGCCAACAACATTACATAAATAAGGATTCTCTATGTTACAAGAGTTTAAGAGAATGAGATAGATATTCAATAAGAGAACTGCCATATACAAACACCACAATAATAAATCACATAGCATGAATATATTAAGACACAAACTCATCTCAATGTAGGGTGAGGCACCTACCGGACCTCACCAATGGCAGGGGGACTAAAACCCCAGTGCCTAAAAAGTGGCAGGGGGACTAAAACCCCAGTGCCCGACAGGGGGACTAAAACCCCAGTGCCCTGTGGGTGGTTTGTACTCATGTACACTACATTGTCATTTGGCCTAAAATACATCATGCTTAAATAGCCACTTGGCAGTATAGTGAAAAGTAACAAGATTGCAACTTAGCATTGGGAATAAAACCCAAATAAATAAATAAAAAGACCATCATAGGCCACAACCATATCCAAGAGCTCCAAGAAGTAAAAGAGTCAACAAGCAACAACATTATACAATGTTCCAAATATTTCAAAAGGATAAGCCAACATAGGCATTAACAAGATTAAAGCATTTCCAAGTAAAGGAGGCAACATATGTAATAGCATAATTCACATGATTCAAGTGAATGAGCCACAATGGCATAAAATAAGTAAAGAGCCAATAAATGCAATTAGAAGGATAACAAAGCTAGCATCATAGTGATGGTGGGGTTGGAAAAGTCCTAACTGAAGGATAGGTAGTTTGCACTATTACATTCCATATAGATTTCACATTCACTATGGATGTTCACATAAATATGATTCACATACAAGATAGGTTGCACATACATAGGGGTCACATACAAAATAGGTTTCACATACCTGTTTTAATTATTTACCATCGCCTTCACCAATCAGATCGCATCACCATTCCATATTTCCCTAGTTACATTATTACACATGTATTAATACATATAAAGACATAAAGCATAGGAAAACCCTAATTTTCTACCTTGAAAACCAAAGGTCTATTTGTGACTCAAAACCTAGACCAAATGATTATTCATATTCTCCTGATTAATACAACATATTTTATTTTACAAATTGGAGTTAAAATGAATTAATTATGTATTTTAGAACATTTTATACACTTAAAAGGTATTCAAAGAAAACTTTGAAAAAAGGAATCATCGTTGGGACTCAAAAACCACAAATTCGAATCCTATGTTAAAAATCCTTTCCATTGACTATTTATTCGAATTTTTCTGACATGAGAATGATTTATTATGAATTAAATCATCTCAGCCAATCAGAATTCAGGGAAAAGCCTCTTTAGAAAAATAGGGGCAATTGGGCCACTGAGGCCGGGCCCACGATGACGCAGACCAATCACAATTGGCCGCATCAGTAGGTCCACTCTTGCTGACCTAGGTCAAAGGCGAGTTGGGAAGAGGGTAAATGACCAAATTGCCCTCAGTCGCATAATACGTTTGATTAAAGAATCGAGGGTGGAACGGTAATTTGGAAACATATCTTTGTTGGCGACAAACGAATGCAGGATGTGAAATTACACAAATGCCCATGGGGATTAAATCTTGTGATTGCAAGGGCATAGGCACCCTGGTCATTGCCTGACCAGGTTTGCTTCAGCCCGCATCCATGGCGAAGAGCTCGTGCTGTCGCTCGACTCCAGGGTCATAGCTCGCGAAATACCGGCTGTCGCTGAATTCTGAGGGAATCACGCATGCCCCTTCCACTCAACGAACATGCCGAGCCCAACAATGGGTCTCGCAGCACTCAGAAGCTCCGAGAGAGCTCCGCCGAGGGTCAAAAACAGAGAAAGAAGACCGGCGATCCAAAGCATCAAAAACCAAAGGGAAAACTGCCGTTCTAGGCCACCACCACACTCACTGACACGAGGCGAGTTCAACTGAGACACCAGAGAAGGTGGAGAAGCCCGAAAATCCAAAATAGCAGGTGGTGGCGGAGCTCGACGGTGAGCTTATAGGACACGAAGACTGGGGGCATCTCGAGGCAATCCGATGGTTGGAAAACGGAGAGTGAGGGTTGGGGTAGCTTACCTCATCGTTAATTTTACTAAAGGCGGAGGGAGGAAGCGGCACCAAGGCGGAGTTCGCCAGAGAAGAAGAAGAGTAGGGTGGAGGTTTTTAGGGTGCTATGTCTCCAATTGGAGGTGGAGGAGTAGTTTGTAATGTCTGAGGGTGCTTTAGGTGGCCTTATATAGGAGGGAGGAAGCTCGAGTCGCCGTCTGCAACTCAAGGGTGGAGAGAAGCCTTCACTGCCCAAATGGGCGTTTCATGATCCAGAAGTGAGAATGAATGAGTAAAGTACCGATTGATTCGTTATTGAAAGACAAACCCAACGGACGAAGAATCAAGCAAAATGGTTGAGAAACGAGAGAGAAAGAGATCGGGCGTCGATCTGCTATGAAACGGTCGGCCAGCTGGAGGTTGAAGACAAAGGGTCCACCGTCGGATCACCGATCGACGGTCCACTTATCTCGCAAAAATCTGGTAGCGCGTGACAACTAAAAATAACCGAACATTAGTGTGACAAATCGATATAAATGAAATCGATTAAAATCCCTAGTTGTACTTTATTAAAAGCTCATAAAATGGATTTGAAGGGTCAAATGAAGTCCAAATGACACCAAATTTGGACCATAGGTTCATGTTAGCATTTAGAACGATGCTATATAATTAGATTTCGTAGTTATATCCAATAAGGTCCTCAATTAATATATTGCTCATTAAAGTGTATTTTAACACATTAAAAGGTGTGAATTATTATGAAATGACTATATTAATGCAATTAGTGAGTCAAATTCGAGGTGATAGATATATATGAGTATTAAGAGCAAAATATCAACCTTTAAATATGTTTTCACACATTTATCATTAAATTGGAGGAGAGAGAAAGTAAAGAGGTTAATATCCTCATAATTAATTCAAATTCTTATTATTATTAATATATTTATCTAAAAAACTCCAAATTAATATTATCTACTTATATCCGTCCTTAATGACCAAATTACATAATTAACCCTCACTTATCTCCTTAATTGGGTTATTTGTGCACACACCCCTTCATTATCATAAATGATGGTAAATAGTGATTTCAACATCAAATTATGCCCAAATTGCACATAGAGTCCAAAAATGATCCAAAAGGATGGGAAATTTATGAAAAAAGTCCAAATGGACTCGAAGGTCAAGAAAAGCTCACAAGTGGGTAAATTGTAGGGAAGACCCTGAGATTCAGTATGTTACACAATTCACTGCATTCATTCAATTTTGCTTGCTTAATCATGTTTAAAGTTCATGTTATATATGTTATCTTGTGTGTACCTTAATGTTTTAAGAGGTATTCCTACATGCACATGTTATTATATTTACTACATAAATGTTATATGTTCAAAATATACCTCTTTATATTTAAGACGAGTAAGGCAATTATGGGCAAAAACTATAAGTAATATATGATAAAGTCAGTTAAAGAATATGCCTCGTCATGTTTAAGATCATTAATGTGATCATGGGTGGAAAATCCTATGTAAGATAAGATCAGATTAAGAACAAATAATTAGGCCCTACTCATGAACTTTTATGGAAGGTTGGTGCCTTATGATCCCCCTTCATTTTATTGGGTTAAAGCCCAGACCTATTCACTTTCAGTGTGTTCAGATGACTGTTTACTTTCAGTGTGTTCGGTATGTTTATGTTCCTGTTCACTTTCAGTGTGTTTAGAAGACTGTTCACTTTTCAGTGTGTTCCGTATGTTTATGTTCATTGAGTAGGTTCCCAAATAAGAAAGATTAATCCAGTTAGTAATGCATCTTGAAGTCATGAATAATCATTAAGTGTGTTCATAATGCATCTTCAAATCTTGAATATTGTCTATGCAAGTTCATATCAGTTTTATGCTTATTTAAGTTATGTTCATATACTTTTACTAAAACCCAACCACTTACAACGGTTTATCGAATGCATGGCTGGGGACGTGATGCCCACAGGTAAGGAGCAAACATAGAGGATAAAGCCAACTGACTTGCAAGCACTAGCTCAAGGATATACGTTCGAGTTCAACACTTGGTGGGGGTGGCATCTATACGATCCAAGGAGGTTAACATATTTACCAATTATATCATGTATTATGTTCCTTTTTGTAAGTTTTGCGAAAAGAACATGTACGAGAATCAATGTATATATACCCTATGTAAAGTTGTTTTTATTATTGCAATGAATGATATATGCTATTTCTGACATTCCCAAGCGTAATCCTAATGATCCATGCTTCCCATATTATTTTATGGATTGCACTTAGAGGATGTTACAATTTTAGACACCTGATCTTCTTCACTTATATATTTGTCCAATGCACCTATGTTGTTAACAATAGAATAAAATCTTGCATACATCTCACTAATAAATTCATTAGATTGCATCCGAAAGTGTTCAAATTTTTGTTTAAGCATATTAGTCTTGGTATTTTTAACTTGGGTAGTACCTTCATGTGTTATAGATAGTTTATGCCATATATCATAAGCTATATCACATGAATATATTCTATTAAATGCACTTACTGAAATAGAACAACATAAAATGCTTACCGCTTTGGCATTTAATTGAACTTGTTTTATCGTGTTGGGATCCCATGTTGTATATTCGCTTGTGGGGAGCACATAGGGATTGGACACCATCCTCCAAAATTCCAAGATAAGTCCTTGAAAGTAGAGTTGCATTCTTCTTTTCCGGTAGGTGTAGTTGCTTCCATCAAAAGGTGGTGGTCGAGTTACGTGAGTTCCTTCAATATTGAGGTTGCTCATCAAGTTGTCCCCCATTCTTCAAGACATATTATGGCTCCTTGAAGACCAGCTCTGATACCAATTGAAAGATCTAGAGGGGGGTGGATAGAGCTTTTTGGAACTTTAAAATTAATTAAACAATCAAACCAAAGGAGGAGGAAACAAGGAAGACACTTGGATGTAGAGTAGTTCCTACCTTTGAAATCAAAGGTAGTCAGTCCACTACCCAATTGTTTCCAATTGGGATTTAAAAGTGATTTATTTTATTACCTCACAAGGATGTTACACAAAATACAATCACCTTCTACACCTTTGAAGTAGCCTCAACCTCCTTGAAGCAGCCTTCTTGAAGTAACTTCAAGTCCTCGAAGCAGCCTTCATGTAACATCCCAGGATTTGAGGCCTCAAATAACATGATCTTAAAAGGAATGATTGGACTACCCATATCACCAAGGTGCACCTCCTTTTCCGGGAGCCCATCTCTAAAGAACTCCATAGTTAAGCGTGCTCAGCTTGGAGTAGTACTAGGATGGGTGACCAGTCGGGAAGTTGATCCTGGCTTGCGCGTGAGTGGACAAAAGCGTGCAGTTAAGGCTAGTGGTGGTCTGTGGGGCCAGTCATCATTCCTGAAACTCTACTAGAGCCTTGGGCAGTGGGCCCGGGCGTTACAAATGGTATCAGAGCCATAACCCCTCCAGTAGGTGGGGCCCACATGGACATGTGTCATGCCAGTCTTGAGCCGTGCGGTCCAGGCAAGTTGGAAAGGGCTATCCGTAGAGACGAGATGGAGCCGCCCTTGCGCTGGTAGTCGTGGATGGGAGCTGGGTGTCCATGGGCCATTGTGGGTCTGCACTGAAATGGGGTCAGATTATGATGCCATATAGTTGAGCCTTGACGAGGACGTCAAGAGTCTAAGTGGGGGAGATTGTAACATCCCAGGATTTGAGGCTTCGGATAAGTTGATCTTAAAAGGAATGATTGGACTACCCATATCACCAAGGTGCACCTCCTTTTCAGGGAGCCCATCTCTAAAGAACTCCATAGTTAAGCGTGCTCAGCTTGGAGTAGTACTAGGATGGGTGACCAGTCGGGAAGTTGATCCTGGCTTGCGCGTGAGTGGACAAACGTGTGCAGTTAAGGCTAGTGGTGGTCTGTGGGGCCAGTCGTTATTCCTGAAACTCTACTAGAGCCTTGGGCAGTGGGCCCGGGCGTTACAAATGGTATCAGAGCCATAACCCCTCCAGTAGGTGGGGCCCACATGGACATGTGTCATGCCAGTCTTGAGCCGTGCGGTCCAGGCAAGTTGGAAAGGGCTATCCGTAGAGACGAGATGGAGCCGCCCTTGCGCTGGTAGCCGTGGACGGGAGCTGGGTGTCCATGGGCCATTGTGGGTCTGCACTGAAATGGGGTCAGATTATGATGCCATATAGTTGAGCCTTGACGAGGACGTCAAGAGTCTAAGTGGGGGAGATTGTAACATCCCAGGATTTGAGGCCTCGGATAAGTTGATCTTAAAAGGAATGATTGGACTACCCATATCACCAAGGTGCACCTCCTTTTCAGGGAGCTCATCTCTAAAGAACTCCATAGTTAAGCGTGCTCAGCTTGGAGTAGTACTAGGATGGGTGACCAGTCGGGAAGTTGATCCTGGCTTGCGCGTCAGTGTGGACAAAGTACGCAGTTAAGGCTAGTGGTGGTTTGTGGGGCCAGTCATCATTCGTGAAACTCTACTAGAGCCTTGGGCAGTGGGCCCGGGCGTTACACTTCACCTCCTAGAAGTAGCTCCACCACCTTGAGATAGCCTTCCTTTAGAAGTAGCTTCAACCTCCCTTGAAGCAGCCTTCCTTGAAGTAATATTAAGCACACTTAGAAGCAACCTTCTTCACCAAGAAGTAGCTCCAAGAACCTCCTTTCAACAGCCTCCAACCCTAGGAGTAGTCCAGGAGAACAAAATACAATATAGAAGAAATAGATTGGAACAAAGAAAATACTTATCCGATGAAGTACAACACTTTGATCCTATATCAAGCGTTTAGATATCCTATCCACTTAGGGTGGACGTGGCTATACGTGGTGTCTAGAAGATTGTAACTATAGGATCTAGAGCACAAGGATGAAGATGAGAAATGAATTCTAGATTTGTTGCTCTCAATAGTGGATGCTCAAGTGTGGCTATATTACATTATGTATTCTAAGGATTCTGCTATTTATAGGGATGGTTTGCAAGTACTTAGGGACGTTCTAGAAGGATTCTAGAGTGTTCTTAGTAATTAACTAGTCGTTAGGTATCCATTAATTGACTTGCAATGGCTAATTGTTCCGAGCTAAAAAGAACAATTCAGAAACTATCTCGGTCGAGGAACTTGTCGACCGAGATGTGTCTCGGTCGAGCTTTTCTTCGACTGAGGAGGGGTTTGGAGCAAAAGTGTTGCAACGTCTATTTCCAACTTCCAACTACCAACCACCCAGTCTAACGATCACAAGCTTTTGACTGTTGCTTACTCGGTCGAGGTTATTTTTGATCGAATGCTAGTTTAGAGCACAATTGTGTAAGTTTTTGAACAGTGCTCAAAATTTTGACCGAGGTGGTTCTCAAGAAATACTCAAGCAGCACATTAGATCCTCAAGAATGAAATGTTTGTCATCATCAAAACAAATGATTAATTAATATCCAATTTAGCCAACACACTCCACCCTAATTTTTGGTCACCCTCCTAGAGAATGGCGGGTGTTGGTGATAGTTTTTAATTGTCGGGAATGGTAATGGGTTTAAATTTGATGATGTGCAGGGGGTAGAACGCGCCTGCAATCCACCTCTGTCGCGGTCCCCTCCTTACTTCTCTATTGTCCTCTCCCCTCTTATCTATTTTTTATTTTACTTAATTTTTGGGAGGAAAATAAAAGAAGCGGGAAGTAAACATAACAATATATTATTTTGCTTATAACTTTAAACCCGTAATGTATTTTTCTAATGATATAAAAAGTGTTAAATTCCTTAAAAGATACATTACGACATGACTAGTGTTGACATATTTTTTGAAAAAAATACAAAATATAAATATATGTATTATTTGTACATTTTGTAAGAGAAAATAAATAAAAGATGATGAAAGTAACTAAGTGCATTGCTAGTAGAGGTAGGCACACTCCACTTAAATGTGGGCTCATTACTAGTAAAAGTGGGTGCATTACATTGAAATGTGGAATGCACCCACTTCTACTAGTAATGTGCCCACTTCTGAAAGCAATGCACCTACTTTTGAATGGAATGCACTCACTTCTGCTGGCAATGTATTAATTAAAATGTTGGTACATTGCTAGTAGAAGTATGCAAATTACATTTAAATGTGGGTGCATTGCTAGTAAAAGTTGGCGCATTTCACTCAAAAGTGGCCACATTGCTAGTATTAGTGGGCACATTCCATTATAATATGAAATGCACCTACTTCTACTACTAATGTGTCTATATTTAAGTGGAATGCACCCGCTTCTACTAGTAATGCCCCCATATTTGATTGAAATACACCCACTTCTATTAGTAATACACCCACATTTGAGTAAAATGCACTCACTTCTACTAGTAATGCACCCACTTTTGAGTGAAATGCACCGACTTCATCATCACTATCACCATCATCATCTTCATCATCATCACCCAGTTTCTTATGCAATGCACCAACATTCACATGTAATGCGCCTAGTTTGGAACGGGATGCGCCCAATTAGTATCATCATCGTCGTCGCATCATTATTGTTGTCATCGTCATCATCATCATCATCATCATCATAATCATCTTCATCATTGTCATATCATCATCACATCATCACCATAAAGTACCACATTAATTTAATGTACCATATTATTATTCTTAAAATATCTTGACCTTAGTCTTGTAGGATTGTATTTTTTTAAAAAATCTAACAATTTTTATTTGGTCAAAAAATACACTACAGATTAAACGTTTTTTTTCTTCAACTAAGGCTATATTTTATTGATCATGTGCCCTAGAGCAGGAAGAAAGCAAAGTAATTGTCGCTTGGACATTACAACTGAGCCAGACAGGCTGCAGAGAAGTAGAAAAGGGATGCCTAGATCTTAATACATTCTTTTCAATGCCATCTGCAATGACATTTTTGTTTCTAGGAATATATTGGAGCATGCCCCTCTTGTTTCCTCTAAGGTCCCGGTACCTTCTAAGCAGGGGTTTAAATCTGCCAGCACCATCAGCTCTTCCTGTCAAGCATTCCACGGCCTGCTTGGAATCTGACAGAATAATGTAGTTGCATATATCCTTTGAGGCACACATGAGCACGGCTTGAATGATCGCATGGATCTCAGCTTCAAAGCTGGAGCAGGTTACAGAAGGAAGACCTACAAAGAGAGTGTTGTATCCCATATTGTCGTAGATGAAGATACCCATGCCTACATGACCAAAATGCGTATGGAAGGCAGCATCTACCATAACAAGGTGTTTGTGTGGCGGAATAACAAGACTCTCTTGTGAATGTTTTGGCGGATGTGTGATGATCCAAGCTTTCTGAATTGATCAGGATCGTTCCTGGATGAACTTAACTCGACAGGCAAGAGGAACAACAAGGTTCTCATGGATGAATTTGTTTCTCAGATTCCAGTTGTACCAACAGGTGACCACAATAAGGTTTGCATCCGGTGTATCTCTCGATGAGGAAGATAGACAGAAAGCGATCCAGTCATCCTCGGACATGTCAAAATGTGAGTTATCCACGGTGAGCTCCTTCTAGGTGTTCTTGCACTCCAGGCAGTCTCGAAGGGCATGGAGAAGAGTTTCATTGTCATTATTACACACGAGGCAGAGGAGATCCACTTCCATGTGTCGACGAGCTCGTTCAACATTTGTAAGTAGGGCTTTGTGTTGTAAAAGCCAAAGGAAGACACAGATATGTTCCAAAATCCTAGCTTTACAGATGAGATTCCAGTTGCCGGGTGTATTGCATTTAGTATCAGATCGTAGCCATTGATAAGAAGAGCGGCTACTCAACACCCCCGAGGTTTCAAGGGGCCACGACCATTGATCCTTACCACCGGTAGGACATGGTGGCGGGATAGTCTCTATCATCTGCCAAGTCGAGCTTGAGAGGAAAGCTTTGATGAAGCCCCAGTCCCATTCACCATTGTCTAGGACCATGGAACATGCTTGTAGTGTGTCCAGGGAAGAAGGAAAGGTCCAGGTGGGAACAATGTCCATGATCAAATGATTGTTTAACCACTTGTCATACCACACATTAGTAGATTGGCCATTGTTGATAATTTTGCCGCATAGAGGGTGGATATCGCATAACCTGTTCTTGATGAAACTCTAGGTAGGTGAGCAAGGTTTCTTCAGGAATCTGTCATTGACAGTGTATTTTTCCTTGAGGATCTTAACCCAAAGCTTTTTGGGTTCATTTAGGTAAGACCATACATTCTTCATCATTAATGAAATGTTCTGATCCTGGGCATCCTTGATACCCAGGCCTCCCTTATCTTTGGCCGCTGTGAGCTTTCTCCACGGACCAAAGAAGTCTTCCCACTGCCTGAGCCTAACCAGATGAAGGTACAAACATGTCTATTGATGTCATCACATAATGCCGGCGATATCTTCACAGTTTGCATAGTGTATGTAGGCAGTGCCTGGAGGGTTCTTTTGGCTAGCGTGATGCACCCAACCATAGAAAGGTGACGCATCACCCATCCATTGAGTCAATCTTTTACCAGTGTCGTGATGTGGCCGTGCGTCTGCTTGTTTAGTCTATGGTGAAGGATAGGAATCCCAAGATATTTTCCAAGGTCGAACGTCCAAGGGAATCCCAGTTTGTCACTCACTAGCCTACGTTCAGAACAAGTGACATTGCTAGAGAAGTAGCATTTAGATTTCTCCTTAGAGACAATTTGGCCTGAAACTTCAAAGAAAGCTTTAAGGATCATGTTGATATTTTGAGCCTGGCTGACAGAGGCTTCTGCAAATAGCAGTATATCATCAGCAAAGCATACGTGCAACACTGGTGTTCCTCCTCAAGTGAGCATGATCAGTTTCCAAGAATCATTCCCTACTGCATTGGTGATGTCTTGGGTTAGGCACTCCATGCAAAGAACGAATAAGTAAGGACTTATAGGGTCGCCTTGGCGGACTCCATTGGATGCTTTGAAAGGTTGTAGCGGCTGACCACCCCAAAGGACGGATGTTTCCCCAACGGTAATAATCTGCATAATGATGTTGATAAGTTTGTGTGGGAGCCCCATTTTCATTAGAGTATCCTCCACAAAACTCCAATTCATTCTATCGAATGCTTTAGCAAGGTCTAGCTTGATACACACCCACTTCTTCTTAGTTGTTTTTGCTTTCATTGAATGTATGATCTCCTGGATAAGAAGGACATTGTCACTGATCTTGCGGCCAGGAATGAAGCTAGACTGGTGGGGTGAGACCTAATCATTGGTATGGCTTGATGCGTTCCACAATGATCTTTGATAGCAATTTGAAGCAACCATTATTTAGGGATATGGGCCTCAAATCACTACAGGTAATAGGTGCTTTGATCTTAGGAATGAGCACTAAGTGTGAGTTTGCAATAGCAACATCAACTACACCTGAGGCAAAGGTGTTTGTGATCGTCTTAATCAGAGAGGGACCAATCTTGGACCAGTTATTCTGTATGAACTCATTATACACACTGTCGGGACCAGGCGCCTTGGACGGTGCCATCATGAACATAACATCATGGATTTCTTGTGAGCTAGGAGTTAGTTGAATGCGAGCGAGCTCCTCCTCAGTGAGATGCTTGAACACACCGAGGTACCGGGCTATATTCACAAGATTGGGATGGAAGGAACAAGACATGAGTCCTGCAAAGAAATTACGAACATGCTTGCAGAGGGCATATGGTTTAGTGATCCATGCCCCATAACCATCTTTTAGCTGTGTAATCCTATTGTGATGAATGCGTGCCTTAACAAAGGATTGGAAGAACTTTGTATTACCGTCACCATGACGAAGCCAATCTACATGTGCTCTTTGTTTCCAATCAATCTCCTCGCTAAGGAGGAGTTGATTGTATTTTTCCAGCAACTCAATTTCAAAAAGATTAATAGGACCAGCAGGGTTCAGTTTAGCTTGTATCTGGTTGTGGCTGATGTGAGCAAGAAGCCTATCCTTTTCTTTACATTGTTCTCTCATGCAATTGTGATCCCATTTTGAGGTGGGCCTTTGGAATGCACTTAGAGCATCCTGGAAGGATGATGATGAGTCCCAACAAACCATGACAGAAGAACGGAAATCATGATTAAGAGACCAGCTGGCCTTCATCTTGAAGTAGGAGCAATGTTGCTTTTTAGGACCATTGACGTGCAGTAGGAGCGGGTTGCGGTCGGAGAGCAGCCTAGGGAGGGCGGTCACTGTGGCCTCGCTGAAACGGTTGAGCCAGTCATTGTTAGCTATAGCTCGGCCGAGTCTCACAAGAAGAGTGCCTCATCTGAAAGTGAAAAGGTTGCCTTGTGTTCGTAGATCAGAGAGCCCAGTGTTCATTAAACGTCGTTAAAATAAGCACATGATCTTTTATCAAAATATTTCCTCCCTTCTTCTCAGATATATGTAGCATGGTGTTGAAATCACCCACGATTACCCAGCTAGAGTTAATGGTGGTGGAGAGATCTTTGAGATGATCCCAGAGGTGCTTCCTGACTTTCGGATTGGGGTTGCCATAAACGATAGTTAGGAACCAACTCTTGTCTATATTCAAGTGAATAAACTGCCTGTGATTGAGAAGGATTTCAACATCACATTTACATTGATCCCAGAGGATCCAAATGCCGCCTGAGAAGCTGATTGCTTCAACTCTATGAGAAGAGGAGAAACCCAATTGGCGAATGATATTAGAGGCAGTGTCACCACTGCAACAGGGTTCAATTATAGATAGAAATTGCAAGTTATGGGAGCATTTCATCTCCTTAATATGATGAATCTTCTTATCTTGACAAGCGCCTTGAATGTTCCAGCAACAAAACATAAAGGACGCGAGAGAAGGAAGGGTGCTGCGTTAGATAGCAACAAGCAATCCTTCGGATTGCCCATCATGACTTACTTGCATATGATTATCAATGTCGCCATGTTGGTTGGTTCATCACCAAACTCAAGGGCTTTTTTAACATGGTGTTCTCCGGAGCTAGCTTCAACTGCCTCGTCCGGTGGTTCAGTCTCGATGATATCCGTTTTGCCTTTCTTCCGGACCCGGTCTGGGCTAACCACAGTTTGGTAGACCACCTTGCGGTTCCTCAGAATGACGAAGCCATTGCCATTGTCCCTCCCTTGTTTACGAAGGGCTTGTGAGGGTTCTTCCCTTGGGCATATGAAGATGATTGGAACTGAAAGGTCTGTCCCGCATCAACTTGATGGGGGCGACCAGTGCTGGTTTCATTTCCAACCAGGTTAACGATTGATTTGTCAACCGCCTTGGGTATGGATGCAGCGTGGCCGGATGAAGCACCAGCCGCTTTCCTATTTTTCTATTTTTGTTTCTTGCTTATCACCTTAGTGAAGCCCTCCTCGTCTACCTCGGCTTCAGAGTCTGAGACGTGGATTGGTTTCACTGCCTCTGCTATGGAAGTCTTCTTAGCGGCAGGTTTCTTTTGCGCTTGCTTTCTCGACTCTGGTCGCTTGGCATGGATTGCCATGGTGTATGTGACACTAGGTAAGGGAATCAGTGTGGATGAAGTTGCTTCACTGGTCTCAACACGTACTACCTGTTTGCAGTCCGTGTCTGCATGACCGACTCATCCACACTTCATGCATACCACATGAAGGTTCTCATTTTCGAGACAAAAATGCTCCCCATTGATAAAAATAGCTGGCAGAAGGGGCTTGGAAGTTTCCACTTCAACAACGATCCGTGTAAACTTCCCTCGATGTCCCTAGAGGGTGTGAGCATCTACCTTGATTATCTTCCCAATCGAGTTACCTATGGAGGTTAGCAACTGATTTTGGAAAAGGAAGACAGGTAACTCTGGGACTCTCATCCAGACGACTAGCTTTCTTGGAATTGGATCTGATGGACGGAAGGCCGGAGACCACGATTGAACGGAAAGATAGTTGCCAAAAATTGTCCATGGCCCTCCGGTCATGGCATTCAAGTAGTCGTCTTGTCCAGAGAACTGGATGATATAGTAGCCGCTCTCCAGATCGATAACTCTGAATTCTTGTTTCAGTTCCCAGATAGCGTAGATCTTGTTGATCAAGGCTTTGAAACCAACGTTGATCCCAATAGCTTTGACTACGACGACAAACTTCCATGGCTCAAGCACGGGTTGCAACGCCTCGTTGCGGACCGAGAAGGACGGGAGGATCCCGCTGAGATCTACGTTGATGTCAGACTCCCGCAACATGTCAGGCGAGATCGGGTTCTCATAGGTTAGCATGCCAAGCGGACGTCCAGAGACCGTCTCAGCGTATGAAGGTCTTGCGCCGTTACCGACGTTCAAACTCGTATCTGTCTCCATCGCTGCACCGTCGGTCGTTGTGGTATGGACAACTTCATGAACGACCCTAGTAGTTCCGTGAGCAGAAGCCACTCCCTCCTGGTTGCCCAAGCTATGATGAGGCGAACGATCAGCGTGGCCACGGCCCCAACCACCGCCGAGGTTTCCCCCACAACCGCCGCCTCGGGAGAACTATAAGCGAGAGGCCATCGCTTTGTCTGTGTATTGTGATGTGATTTTAATCATAATACTACGGATTAAACGTTATATGTGATATAAAATTCTCTGTCTTTATTTTTCTCCTTTCTCTCCTTCCCTCCCCTGCCATGCATTTAACGTGCCCACCACCCTCTATGATTGGCATGCCAAAACCACCATCCTGCTGGCCCCGCCCCGAAACCAACCCACCGAACGCGTCAAACGTATCCCAACACCCCCACACATTAGTGTATCATTTTCTATTGGTAATCCACGACAGCTCCGTAAACCAATGTCCAGAGCAATTATATTTGATCCTTTTCCGTGATGGTCGTACATCATGGTGTTGTTGATAAAATCGAATATCGATAAACCACTTGGGTCACGGGAATTTTCATGGAATAGTTTGGTTAGGTGTAATAAGATGCACTTGTGTCAATTCACAATGTAAAATATATATCAAACACATATTTTATCATCTCACTACACCCTACCAAATAGGCCGTAATAGCCAAGTCACTAATAGTTCCGTAAAGTTAATATAATGTTTTATTTGAGTAATACTTAGAAGTATATTTTATATAGAAATAGAAGACAAGCGGACAACAAGTTGCGCCACTATACTTCCGTAAATCAACAGTGGTTGCAGTTCTGTAAAAATCTAGAAGACAACGTGCCGCGAGCTAGTGTTCACCACATCAACTCAACTGGGTGAGGCTAACTCCCACGACTACCCGGTAATTGGGGGCAGAAATATCGTGGTGTATTGGGGATTCTTTTCCTATGGTTTGGATGGGGTGGAGTGTTGGTACAAAACTCACTCCATTGCCATCCTCGTCATAAACTCCCTCTTCTATACTGTACAAAACAAGCCGTTTTGGATTAATTGTGCAATTTTTTACAATACTTTTATAAATTGTAAACGAGTCTTTTGTCTCTAACAAGGTCCATTCACAGAGGGGTTGAATGTAATTTTCTCCATTATTTTTTAAAATTTCATACTGGTCCCTTTATGTATACACTATACTTTTGTCTTTAATTTAAAAAAAAAAGCTATTTTGGATTAGCTGTTCATTTTTTCCAACAATTTTATAAATTGCAAACGGGTTCTTTGCATTTAAGAAAGTCCATCCACAGAGGGTTGAATGCATTTCTCTATTTTTTTGAAATTACATATTAGTCCCTTTGTGTATACACCACACTTTTGTCTTTAATTTTTTAAAATTATATATTATATTAGGAGACTTGGTGGTGGAATGATGAAGTACAAAAGGCTATTAAACTGAAAAGGGAGATCTATAGGAGCTTGCCCAAATCTGGAGATGATGCAACGTTCCAAAGATACAAGCAAGCAAAGAAAGAAGCTAAAAAGGTGGTTCGGGAGGCAAGGTCTAGATACTTTGATGATATGTATAAGAAGCTTGACACTAGAGAAGGGGAAAAAGATATATATAAAATGGCTCGTATAAGAGAAAGGAAATGAAGAGACTTGAGTCAAGTAAAATGCATAAAGAATGAAGATGGTAGAGTATTGGTGAAGGACGATGATATCAAAAACCAGTGGAGAAATTACTTCCATAAGCTTTTCAATGGAGATACTGCATATAATGTTAGTGACTCGTGTGACATGAATACGAGAGATATCATTTACACACGACGAGTTTCACCATTTGAGGTCAAGCATGCTTTGAAAAAGATGAAAATGAGAAAGGCATGCGGACCAGACAATATTCCCATTGATGTATGGAAGAGTATGGGAGATGAGGGAGTTACATGGTTAACAAATTTCTTTAACAAGATTATGAAGACCAAGAAGATGTCGGATGAGTGGAGAAATAGTATTATAGTCCCAATCTACAAGAACAAAGATGACATTCAGAGTTGTACAAACTATAGAGGTATCAAGCTGATGAGTCACACGATGAAGCTTTGGGAGAGGATTATTGAGCAAAGGTTAAGATCTATAACACAGGTATCAAACAACCAATTTGGTTTCATGCCTGGAAGATCAACAACAGAGGCTATTTTTTCTGATAAGGAGGCTTATGGAGAAGTATAGACAAAGCAAAAGAGATCTTCATATGGTGTTTATCGATCTAGAGAAGGCTTATGATCGAGTACCCAGAGAAGTGTTATGGATGGTTTTGGAGAAAAAGGGTGTGCCCTATCCAATACATTGACTTGATCAAAGACATGTATGATAGCTCTACTGCAAGTGTCAAGACTCCTGGAGGAGAGACACCAACTTTTCCTATTACAGTTGGGGTACACCAAGGATCCACACTCAGCCCATATTTATTCGTTCTGGTTATGGATGAGTTAACAAAGAATGTTCAGGATGATATTCCTTGGTGTATGTTATTTGCTGATGATATTGTTTTGATTGATGAAACAAAAGATGGATTGAATGATAAAGTTGAATGTTGGAGAAAGGCATTGGAATCAAATGGATTGATGATTAGCAGGAGCAAAACTGAGTATATGCATTGCAATTTCAGCCAATCTCGCAGTGTGAATGATGGAGCCAAGTTGGACGGAGTAGATATACCAAAATGTGACAAATTTTGTTACTTAGGTTCTATTATTCAAATAGACGGGGATGTCCAAAATGATGTTTGTCACTGGATCACTGCAGGATGGTTGAAATGGAGGAGTGCAACTGGAGTTTTATGCGATCAGAAGATCCCTCTCAGGTTAAAAAGTAAGTTTTATAGAACAGCTATACGACCATCCATGCTCTATGGGAGTGAATGTTGGGCGGTGAAGAAACAAGGTCTCAACAAGATGAACGTGGCCGAAATGCGTATGCTGAGATGGATGTGTGGGAAGACAAGAAAAGATCGTTTGAGAAATGACTATATCAGGAATAAAGTGGGGGTGGCGAGCATTGAGGACAAGTTGCGTGAGGGCCGACTCAGATGGTACGGACATGTGCAACGCAGACCTACTAGTGCCTATACGAAGCAATGCTATTGAGCCAAACACTATAAATAGAAGAAGAGGAAGGCCTAAATTAACATGGGATGAGCTTATAAAGAGAGATTTTGAATCTCTACATCTCAATCAGAATATGACCCATGATAGAGCTGAATGGAAACGAAGGATCCATGTAGCCGACCCCAACATAGTTGGGATTGAGGCTTAGATGATGATGATGATGATATATTATATTAGGAGACTCATCTATACTATATAAGAAAGCTCGTGGAGGGGGTTGGATGCAATTTCCTACATTCTTTTTTTAATTACATACTCCCTATGTGTATGCTCCACATTTTTATCTTAAATTTTAAATTATATATATATATATATTATATTAGGAGACTCATCTATACTATATCAGAAAGATTATGGAGGGTTGGTTGCAAATTTTCTTTATTATTTTTTAAAATTATATAAAGGTCCCTATTTGCACACCACACTTTTGTTTCTAATTTTATAAATTATATATTATATTAGGAGACTCATCTACACTTAAGAAAGCCCGCAGAGGTGGTTAGATGCAATTTTCTCATTATTTTTGAAATTACATACTGGTCCTTGTTTGTATATACCACACTTTTATCTTTAATTTTTAAAATTATATATTATATTAGGAGACTTCTATACTATATAAGAAAGCCCGCTGAGGGGGTTAGATGCAATTTTTCTTCATTAATTTTTGAAATTACATTTTGGTCCTTGTGTGTACACCACACCACACTTTTATCTTTATTTTGTTAAATTATATATTATATTAGGAGACTCATCTATACTATATAAGAAAGCCCACAAAGGGGGTTGGAGACAATTTTCTCTATTATTTTTTAAAATTACATACTGATCCTTGCGTGCGTAGACCACACTTTTGTCTTTAATTTTTTAAATTATATATTATGTTAGTAAACTCATATATACTATATAAGAAGTCTGCGAAGGGGGTTGGATGCAATTTTCTCCATTATTTTCTGAAATTACATACTAGTCCTTGTGTGTACACCACACTTTTATCTTTAATTCTTTAAATTATATATTATATTAGAGTCTCATCTATACTATATAACAAATCAACAAAGGGAGTTGGATGCAATTTTTTTCTATTTGTTAAGTAACATACTGGTCCCAATGTGTGTACAACTCAATGTCGTCTTTAATTTTTTCAATTATATATTATATTATGAGACTCATTTATACCATATAAGAATGTCCACGGAAGGGATTGGATGTAATTTTTTCTATTATTTTTTAGTGTACAACACTTTTTGTCTTTAATTTTATAAATTATTATATTAGCCTAGTTAATTTTAAAAAAATAAGCCTTATCCTATCATAAATTTAATTCTGCTTCAAAGCCGAACTGAACACATACGTCGACACACAAGCTCGACACGGCCGACAATTCCTTGTTCCACATATAGAGCAAATGTAGCAGCCAAGACTGTCTCGTAACGGGCAGAAATGAGTCCCGCTGTCCTCAATTGTGCTTGTTGCTGTTCCTCGCCGCTGGCTGTACTGGCGGATCATCGTGTCCAGTTTCGTGCGATAAAGTCGTTTCCTCTTCGTGATCCTGGCTCCATTAACCGTCGACGTTGTCTAGTTTCGGCAAAAGCGTCATCTTCTACCAATTCAACCACCATTGGCCCAAAACCGCCGTCCGGAAGAGATTTTTGGCTTGCAGATTGGGTTTCTTCTAACGACAGCGTCGTCAGGGGTCTTCCCATTTTCGTCGGCTCCGCTTCGCTGCTTGCCGTTCTCCTTAACCGAGCTCTTTCCGGCATTGCTCCTGTAGCCGATGCCTCCAGGTCTTGATGTTAGCAATTTAGTCCTTCCATTTTTATTTAACTGTAACTAGCTCTTTGATTTGATTATATATCTTTCGGCCGTCCACATGCACTCATTGTTGTATGTGTACGCGCAGCTCTCAGTCCCGAGCAGATATTTTGACTCTTGCTTTGGCCGTGACTAATATCCTAAGTGGCTTGGTGTGGTTGTCGATTCGACCAAAGTACATCTCTCCCGTAAGTCCTATCTCTCCTACTTTATAGCAACCCCATTCTCGATGCTGCTTTTTGAAGTATGTTGATTGATCATCTGTCTGACTTGAAACATGCTATGCATGCTCACTTAGCTAGAATTATCTATTTAACGGTTTCATTTAGGATAATTGATATTTCAAGTTTGAGGAACATTAGTCATAACAACAGCCAAACATCAATGCTTGACCCAGCTAATTTTGGGTCGTTATGTATCCTTCATCTAAAACTAATACGTGATTCTTTCAACATCACACCGCATCCAAAATTTACGTTGTTTACTTTGTTTCATATGCCAATTTTTAGTACTGGAGAAAATTTTGTGCTCTCGAAATTATAAATTGTCCATAAGAAAAGTGAATCCAACTGTCTAGCACCAATATCCGTGTAACATTCTTCTCCATCTTTATGATTAAACAATAGCCTCATGTTTTCGTAACCTCCTCTGCTTTATCTCCTACTAGTGATCTGACTTCCAGAATTTTCACATCCTTACAGTCTTCAATTCTTACAGTCTTCAATTCTTAGTCTACACACTCCAGGATGCTTGCTATTGTTTGTTGTCTTGTTTTTCCGTACTTGACATTCAGTGGGTCTAATGATGTTTCCACCTTGACTTTGATTGCCTCTCCTTGCTCTTCCACTTCTCCTCCTTCATACTCCTCCAGTAAGGTTGTAGCAATTAGAGTGCGGTGTGGCTTCCACATGGCATGAGTAGTGCTGGGTACTGATAGAATCGGAAATAGCTGGTGAGGGTAATTTAGTGATCCCTAGGGGGAATGACTGGCAAGTAGCAGCTACTACCGGACTGGTGCAAGATGAGATTTAGAGGAGAATGCACCACACCAGGTGGAGTATATGGAGTGCGCTACTGACTCCCAGTTTGCTAGGAACAGAGTGAGAGGAACAAATGATAGAAACATGTGAGGATGGGGATGGACAAGTAGAAAGGAGGGGCGAGAGGGCAAGAGGACACCCACAAATTGTAATTCTTACAATTTAGGACCGAATATTTTAAATGAAATGGTACGATTATACAGACTTGTATTATTGTAGACGGGGGGTCCTGTTTGTAAAGGTAAATTTTATGCAGCAATTTTCGTTCAATTATGTTGTATGATATTACATGGTTTTGTATATTCTGCCTCGAGGCGTCAGATGGGTATGCATTGATTCACGTACAACATCGAGCCCCACCATACGAATATTGTATATAGGATCAATATTAGGCCAAACTGAGAAGAAGTGTTGCACCCCCTTGAAAAAGTGCATGTACAACAAGACTTCTTTTTTCTTTCCTCAATCTATAGGCCGTCTTCCTCTCATTGCATCGATAAAAGATTTGTTCTGTTAGCTTCCTTTTCATGCGACGGACCAAAAAGAGATCAAGGAGAACAAATGTCATCGATGATCCCTTATACTGTTGACAACATTCCAACATCACTCCTAGTCTATACAGACTTCCGTACAAGTCCCCCATCTATCACTGATAGCTGATGCTCACGCGAAAAGCTGCTGTTGACAAGGGCTGGGTCCAGCCCGACTAATGCGTTGACAAAAACCACCTCCCACACCGGCAATCCGTCCTCTTCTAATTGGATTGAAAAAAATTGACAAACCATCTCACTAATTGCCAATGCAGTGTTGCTCTTCCCTATACTACTATATACACACCAATCACATCATTTGCCAAAATTTTTATAATTCCCAATTGTATATTTGCTTGCGAATTTGATATTTTACCTAATAGTTTTGAACATGATGTGCTAAATGTTATATTTTAAATCTGATGTGCTGAGTATTCACTAATTTGAAACCTCCAAGTAAACTTATACATTGTGATTTTCAAGGCTGTTGTCCTTTTATTCACTGTATCGTTCTGATTTATGAATGAATTTTGTGCTATTGATTTTTAATCTATATGTAATGCATGTTTATGCATATTTATATTCATTCCTTGCACAATTTTGAGGCTTGTGCATTAGACACATTGAAGCTTACTTCTGGTTTCATCAAGACAAAAGGGCCTTGTTATGCAAATATACTTTTAACATCTTGATAGATAATATTTTAAGCCATGAAACACAATATTAGCGGTTGAGAAAATGAGTGCTGAAGATAACAAAAAACTTACATTGACGTGTGGAAGGCAATGAAGGATCATAAAGGAATGGAAGAAGGATGATATGCAATGTCTTTTAGAGAGATATAATTTGATCGACAAATAGTATTAATAAAATATGAGAGAATCATCTGGATGGTTCAAAGTCGTTAGGAGTAATTTAAATAATTCAGATAAAATGTGAAAGAAAGAGGTAGACATAATATGAAGAGAGGTGATTCAGGAGGATTTGCCTTCATTACAAGTCAATGGAGATATGACCCAAAACTGAGATTGATGGAAAAGGATCCTTGTATATATGATCAAACGGGAAATAAAGCTTATATCATGTGTTTTATAATAAAGGCTAGGTTCCAATGTACTCTGCTACATGCTTGAATACATCTCAAAAAGGTCAAATATTGGGGTTTTAAGTTATTTTATTATTATTATTATTATTTTTTAAATTATATGTGGTACCATTTTCGTGCCGATGTTTTAGTTGTTGAAAAGTTTGCTTCTCCCTTTTAGCTGTCTCCGCTAGTTTATGTTGATAATGTCACAATCCATTTTATCTAATATCTACATGCCTATCCATGTAATACTAATAAGTATTTATTGTTTATAATTTATATTCTTTATTACTTATTTCTTATTCTTATCAACTGTATGTATGGGATTAGTCGCTTACTGTGTAATTGGGTTGTTGGCCGCCACCCAAGTCTACATAAATATTAAATAGGCATGCCCTATTCATAATATCACTCAAGTTGCTTTGCCTCTATAATCTCTTAGTGAACAAGGTATCAGAGTAGAGCGGTACATAACCCTAATCGTAGAAGAAGTCAAGCAATGGTTTGCCCCCGACTATTGCACTTGTCTCTGCTTATTGGCAATGCCGTTCTCCATGGTGGTTACCTATTTCCAACTATCTCTACCATTGACAGATGCCGTTCTCCGCGGTAGTCGTCTGTGGCTGTTGTAATCTCCACAATGGAAGTCATCTCCACCAACTCCAACTATCTTCTTTGCCATCTTCATAGTGGAAGTCATCTCCACCGCCTCGACTACCATCTCATATGATGAGAATCATCTCTTCAGCTTTGTTGAGCACTGGTAGTGATCTTCATCAATGGCAAGAAAACATTATCCAAATCCGAGCAATGGCTTGATCTCGCCTCTATCTCTCCAGAGCATCATCTTTAAGGCTCTCATTTTCTTCAGATATGCTCTCTAAGATAGTGTAGAAGTTCCTCGACGCCTATCTCGTGGTGTTGGCCGGATCTCCCAGCCAAAGCCGTCCTCATGGCACGTACATGGTGTGTTACAGAGGGTCCTACTACATGAGACATTCTAGAATAGTGGGAACAAAGTGGTGAGCAAATCTTCTGTCCATTCTGTGAAATTCTATGGAGGCTCACGTGATCGACCTCACTAGCCATGTTGAAAGGTGCAAAGAAGTTTCAATTCATCTTCACTTGGTGCACTCATCAAACATCTCACGCATGTATGGCATGACAAATGGAAATGTATAACCTACAACAAGATGACAAGTCCCTATGTATTTTGGCAGTCACTCGCATCACCAATGACTTTCATTCCTTGAATTTCTCTATTCAGTGATCTTTGGAGCTCTAGAAACAAAGGGATCAAATTCTGTCATCAAGTTCCTCGCTGGACTTTGATGTGAGTATGAAGGGGTGTACAATCGAATTCTTTTTGAGACTGGCCATCCTTCTCCTACTAAAGCATACAAGCATGTTAATGTAAAACTACGAACTAGTAAATACAAATCAATGTCTAAAACAGATAATTTCTTGTTCATCAAGTGTGTCCCTACATGGACACAAATAGAGCCTTTATTTAAGCTTCCAAAAGAAAGACTACACAGGCGTAGCCAATGTAGGACTAAACCACTTGACTTTACAAGACTTAGAAAAAGATAAAAAAATCATAATAAAATGAAGCAAGCTCATAAAGCCTAACCAACGAACACAATGACACCTGCACTCATAAGTGCGTAAATGCGGATCCTGTCTTGCATCAACTCCCCTCGACTGCAATAGACTCAACTCTATCGAGTCAGTACTGAGGTAGAGCTCAAGAAGATTTGCATCAATGCAGCGCAATTCCTCGTCGGTGATCCATGTGGCGTCCTTCGAAGAACGACCTATCCAACAAACCAAGAAACGACTTATGGTGTCCTAGCTGGTGAGGACGGTCTGGTCGTCTAAGACGGTGTCAATGCACTCGGGCGACTACTGAGGAAGTCGAGGCAAAGGAGGTAAAGTTGCTGAACGGGTGGTGGAGGGACCTCAAATGTACCATGATAAGGAGAAAGATCCTCCACATTAAATATCACACTAATGCCCCAATCTGATGGCAAATCCACTACATAGGCATTGGGTCCTTGTCCTCTTAAGTATTTGGAAAGGTTCTGACGCTCTAGCATGAAGCTTCTTTAGAGAATTTTTGTGTTAGTATTCAGGATGCACACGTACTACTAATACATAACTCTCCCACATTAAATTCTTGAAAATTGCGTTGTGCATTTGAAGAAAACTTATAGTTCTCATAAGACAGTAAGTTTTTGGCGAATCTCGATATGCAATTTATGAATGTGTTGGGACAAAGGTCTCTATAGTCTGGGAAGGGCGGGTGGTAGTGGACATAGGCACAAGATCTATGGGCTGGCGGGGCTTGTAACCATTAACAACTTCAAAAGGACTCTTTTCTAGTGGATCTATTAACAAAACTTTTGTAAGCAAATTCAGCAGTAGGTAGCAATAAGTGCAATTGCCTAAACATTTACCCACTAGACACCGCATGAGGATGCCCAAGCTCCTGTTAGCCACCTCAGTTTGACCATCATTTTGAGGGTGGAAGGCAGAAGGGAACTTGAGGTTGGTACTAAAGATTTTCCATAACGTCTTCGAAAAGTAGCTAACAAATTTCACATCACGGTTAGAGACTATGGTGGTAGGAAGTGCATGTAGCTTGACTACCTCATTGAAGAAGAAGCTGGCGATACGAGAGGTGTCAAAAGTCTTACTACATGCAATGAAGTGAGCCATTATAGAAAAACGTTCAACAATTACAAACATAGAGTCGTGGCCACGTGAAGTGTGGGGAAGACCCAAAATAAAATCCATACTTAGGTCCTTCCAAGGCTCATGGGGAATAGGAAGAGGAGTGTAAAGGCCCTTCCCGTATTTTGTCTTTTGGTTTTTGCCAATTGAAAAGTATGACACTAAGACATGATGCGAGCAACATCACAACGTAAGGAAGGCCAATAAAGTTTATCAATCACTAGAGAGGTGGTCTTATCCCTACCAAAATGACCAATGAGGCCACCGATATGTAATTCCCAAATGAGAAAATCTCGAAATGAAGTGGAAAGGATGGTTAACTGCGTGCCACGAAAGAGAAATCCATCACGTAGAATAAAATCAGAAGTTTGGCCGGGTGTGCTACCGTACTGAGGAGGTCGGAATGAATACTTCCGAAGTCAGGACATGTGGGATATTGATCTTTCAGTTGATCGAAGTCCACAACTTCCATGCTCATAGACTGTAGGGTGGTCAAGCAATGACTAAGAGCGTCTACAACCTTGTTCTCGATACCAGGTCGATGTTGGAGAACAAAAGTGTACTCTTGAAGAAACTCACACCACTTAGCGTGACGAACAAAAATTCTTTTAGGAATTCACGAAGTGAAGGGCCTGATGGTCAAACTAGAGGATGAACTCCTGGTGAAGAAGCTAGTACCTCCAATGACACAGGGATTGCACAACATAGATTCTTTTTTCATAAGTGGAGTATTTACGCTTTGCGTTATTGAGTTTCTCACTGAAAAAGGCAATAAGGTGCCCTTCTTGGCTCAGAACGCCACCAATGCCAACACCGGAAGCATCACATGATACCTCAAATGGAAGTGAGAAATCAGGAAGACGTAGAACATGAGCTTCAGTTAACTTAGTTTTGATAGCCTCAAAAGCTCGTGTTGTGGATGACGTCCACTCTAATTTATCACACTTCATTGACTCAATGAGTGGATCCCTAATGGCGCCGAATCCTCGAACAAAGCGACAATAAAAAGTAGTCAACCCATGAAAGCTACGCAACTCAGAGATCATAGTGGACTGGGGCCAATCGGTAATAGCTTTGACTTTGATAGGGTCAGCCTCAATGTCGGTAGTGGATATGAAGTAGCCAAAGAAAATGACTTTATCTTGGAGAAAAGAAAATTTCTTTAGATTGACATACAATTTCTTTGTGCAAAGTGTGTTGAAGATAAGTCAAAGATGAGTTAGGTGTTTGTCTTTGGTCTTACTAAAAATCAAAATATCATCAAAGTAGAGCACCAAAAATCTACTAATGAATGGTCGCAACACAGGGTTCATGACTCTCATGAAGGTGCTGGGTGCGTTGGACAGGAGAAATGGTGTGACCAACCACCCATATAATTCGTCTGATGTTTTAAGGCAGTTTCGATTCATGAGACTCCTTAACACGGATTTGATGGTAACCGCTACAGAGGTCAATCTTGGAGAAATAGCAGGATCTCGTCAATAGATCAAGCATGTTGTCAAGGCGTGGAAGAGGAAATGATTTTTACAGTGATCTTATTGATGGGTCGACAATTTATGCACATTCTCCAACAGTCATCCTTCTTGGGGGCATGGAGAGCAGGAACCGCACAAGGACTTTTACTCGAATGAATCCTTTGAAAGGAGGGCATCAACCTGGCATTTCAATTCAACATGCTCAGTCAGGTTCACACGGTAATGAGTTTGGTTGGGGAGCGAAGACCTGGAATCAAATCAATCTGATGCTATATATCACGCCAAGGGGGGAGCTCATCAGGAGGGTCAATGGGTGTCATGTCTTTGAACTCGTCCAGAAGGGAGACAAGTTCTGGTGGTGGGGGCTGAAAATGGGAGACATGAGTAGATTCTTTGATATATAGCACATACATGCATCCAAATTCGTGATTGGTTTCTTCCAACTCTTTTCGAGTGATAAGGTGTAGAGAGTGTTGGGATTTGGAGGTTTGGGGGTTTGGTGGTGGACTCTTTTTTATAGGAAAGATGAATTGAGTAGGTGCTAAATGTATGTGTTTGCCTTTGTGCTTGAAGATATAAACATTGGAACGTCCCTCATTGTGGGCATCTAAGTCATAAATCCAGTGACAACCAAGAATGACATGGCCAACGTCCATAGGCAACACATCACACTAAATGCGGACTGAATAAGCACCTAGAGTGATGGGCACAAGGCATCGTTGGGTGATGGGCAAGCTAATTTGGTGTTTACCCAATAGACTTTATGTGGCTAAGGATGGGGCTTTGGGTGCAACTCTATGCGCTTCAATCCATGGGGTGAAATGATATTCTGTGAACTGCCACTATCAATGATATTCTGTGGGTAGCTAGGTGAGTCGTGCTGTGACAATGAAAACATTCACGACCTCACAGAGGAGGCTGGACTAGAGTTGTCACACCTCCTTGCCTTAACCGGAGGAAGGGGTTGAAGAACTATGAGGAGTTGGTTGGGGTAGGGGATAGGATAAGCGAGATGGGGTAGTGGTAGGGTTATTGGTTGAGCGAGTACATTGTTTAAAATGAGAAAAGGAAGGACCGCTAGAAGCAGGCTGTAGGTAATTCATACTTGTCATCCATGGAGTCATACTGTTGTAATTCCATTTCTCGTTTAATACCAAACGGTGCACAGAACGAGCGGCGAATTGCAAATTGGAATCATGATGAGTACAATTCTTATCATCCTCAAACTGTTCCATGTTCAAGATGATGACCCTTGTCTAAGGGCCATCCAGTCAGAAAGAAGTTGTCTTTGGTATTGGGAGGGTACATAGCGCTTGCGTAGCTTGGTCTTCCCAAAAGAGAATGGGAGGTTGACTAGCATGCTCCATGTCGTGCTCGACACCTTGCCAATATCGCTTGGCCGACCCTTCGAGTTTCATCTTAGCAAACCTAATCCTATGGGCATCAGTCATGTCATACCGGTTGAAATAATCTTCTAAACTAGCAATCTAATACAAAAAGCTTTGTAATCCGGTTTACCATAAAAAATGGGGGGCATAAATTTTAACTCCGAGTGATGTCATTATGATGTGGTGGATGAGGTCCCAGGTGATAATGACCGTATGTATTTTGGGGAGAAATAGGTCCAAGAGGGGGGTTACGAAAAACATCATGGCCACGCGGACAATGATGGGGTCTCGGAGGAGGGACCATGGGAGGATGCGGCAGAGCCATTAGTTGGTGATGGGGTGCAGGAAGGGGGAATGTGGTGGTGATGCATAGCGGGGTAGCAAGTCAGGATGCGTGATGGTAGGGTGGTTGATAGGGGTGTGGTTCCACATACGGGTGCGATGAATAAGGATCAGGATTTGCAAAAGGATCAACATATCCATAGGGATGACAGTCAGGGGTCTCATGGAATCGCAGTGGACAAAATTGTAGAGTAGGGTTAAGGGGGGTTTGTGGTGCATCTCTAGGATTTGGTGGCTTCCCAAACCCCATAAAAGGTACTGAGTTTTGACCAACCTAGATTGTACGTGTTTGGAGAATAGTGCAGAGTTCAGTCATGATTATATTGATCGCTTGGCCAAGGGTATCGAGGATAAACACGGGTTGTGAAGACTTAGGGGTTGCATCTGAAGTGGGTTCTAAAACATGGCTATTAGTTCTACGGGCCGACTCTATGATTTGCACTATGAGAATAAAAATTATCGTGTCTATGAAAACTTAGTTCTGCAATGGACAACACAATATTTTCTAGAAAATAACATGGACAGATAATATGATAGTAAAGTGGCGTACAAAAAAGGGGAAAAACCTTTCAAAACAAGTGGGACTTGGCTATTATTTGGTAGAGGAACCAAAACACCCTAAGGACCTATTTGCGAATGCACTAAATTTGCAGAAGATAAGCAAAAACACAATAAACAATGAAAAGACCTTACCAAAATTGTAGATTATCGATTACCCCTTGACTTGGCGTGGGCGAGGTTGATGTGTCTTGTAGAACGTTGATGCGTCCCACGCCTGTCTCAGATACAACTCTACAACCCTTTGCTTGGGGGTTCTGGGGCAAGAGCCCTCAAATTTTTTTCGGGGTTGCTTACTAGCGGCTTGGAAGCCTGCTGTCGGGCGCTGGCCAACGATTGTCGGTGGCAGTTGTTAGCGAGGGCCGGGGAGGATTCTGTCAGTGACGAGGATAGCTGACAGATCGGAAGGCGACGACTGTCAGACCGGAGACAACGATCATCGGTCTGGAGGCGGCGACAGGCAACAGGCGGTTGACGAAAGGGGTAGTTGACGGTTGTTAGCGGGCGGAAATCGACAAGGAAACGGCCTGGAGATGGTAGCAGATGCAAGGGACGCAGTGGACAGGGCGTCAGACTGGGGGGTCAGGATTGGTGGAGAACGACGTCCGGCACAGGCATGACCTAACCCTAATGATTTAGGGTTTGGCTCTAATACCACTTAATGTAAAACTACGAACTAGTAAATGCAAATCAATGGCTAAAAGAGATAATTTCTTATTCATCAAGTGTCTCTCTACACGGACGCAAATAGAACCTTTATATAGGCTTCCAAAAGAAAGACTAAACCGGCGGTGGCCTATGTGGGACTAAAACCACTTGACTTTACAAGAGCCCAGAAAAAGATAAAAAAGCATAATAAAATAAAGCAAGCTAATAAAGTCTAACAAACAATACGACGATGCCTGTGTTCATAAGTGCGTAAAGACGAAGCCTACCCTACATCACATGTCTCACAAACATTGGAGCAAATCACTCATACTACTACTAATAAATCAGCCATGGTCTCTTCCATAAACACTCACACTTGTCCTCCAAAATCTAGATCTGAAAATTCGAGTTCTTCACTGACAAGCCAATGGATCTACAGTGGGCATTCATGGCATTGGGACCATCAAATCTCTATCCGAATTAACCTTTCCTTCATTTTTATTTGTTCCCAATTTTTTAACCTGGTTTCTATGAGCAAGTTAACTTGTTCTCTCCAAGCCTCAATTAACCCTGCTAATGTTGTTGTATGTGATCTCCAAACACAGAAGATGATAGGTGGCGTTTAAAAACTTGCATGTCTCTACATCTTGTTCAAGCCTCCAAAGTGTGTATAGCAACTAGTCCTCTTCACATCCATAGTTGGTTTGAAGATAAAGCTTTAGATAAACTCAAGATTCTCAATCCTTAATTATTAAGTCTTAACAAGTCAGAATGTAATTCATGTCAGTTTTGCAAGCATCATCGATCCACTTTCACGTCTAGCGATAAGATGAATGCTAAGTCGAGTTTTGATGTCAATCATTTAGATATCCGGGGAACTTGTTTGGTTCCATCAAAGTTAGGTGATAAATATCTTGTCTCTTTTATTGATGACTTTTCTTGGGTAACATGATTGTATTTAATGAAAAATTGTTCTTAAATCTCATCTATAATACACATTTTTTTATCATGATAATGAAACTCACTTTTCTTGACGTATTTGTTTTTCTTTGTACAGATAATGCCACATCATGCTTTAGTCATGCTCACCTAGCTTCTACTCGACAAAGGTGTGACCCACCAATCCTCATGTTTGCATACACCCAACAAATGGAGTAGTTGAAAGGAAGCATTGACACATTGTGGAAAATGCTGGAACACTTCTTTTCCATATGAATGTTCTAAAGGTTTTCTGAGGCGATGGGTGTCCTAACTGCCACTTATCTCATTAATCACATGCCATCGCCCACTTTAAACAACCATATCCTGTATTAGGTCCTCTGTCCAAACTCCAAACTATCCTATCTATGGTTTGGGTGTGTCTGTTTGTCCATAATGTTGGGCTCGGTCGTAATAGACTCAGTCCAAGAGCCATAAGATGTATCATCCTGTGTTACTCTAGAACCCAAAAGGATATAGATGCTATACTCCTAACGAGCACAAATTTCTTGTGTCCACGAATATCACCTTCTTAAAAGAAACTTCATTCTTTGAAGAAACTCAAATTGCTCTCAAACTTGAGGAGTCTCTCTAAAGTTCTATGGCCATTGAAGTCTCCGTATCTGGTCAAGAGGTGCTCGCTGCTCACAAGGTTCTAACATCGCCCCTGTCGTCTGCACCTATCATGTCTGAAAAACCACTCACCACGTAGGTCTACACACGCCATGAGGAGCCATGTACTGTGGAACTAGTAGCAGATAATGCACACATCAACCCTCTAGCAATCACCACTCAGTATGGAGGGCCCATCACCATGTACAATTTCTCTTGATCTACCTATTGCACTCAGGAAAGAAAAATGGTCATGCAATTTGCATCCTATCTCTAACTATGTCTCATATGATTGTTTATCTTTATCATAAAATCTTTTCTCTATTTATCCGACATTGCCATTAGACATGTCAATTGGTGATGGGTTTGGGTTACTGAGGGTGCGGGTATCGTGGGTGCAGTTCAAAGAGATCTAGTTTAAATGGGGGGAACAAAATAACACACAAAGCCGACCTAGTGGGCTGCGAGTCGACCCATGGGTGCCCATATAAAATGCGTTCAATCAAAAATGCATTATTAGATGGCAGTGAATTAAAAAACGGCCAGGCGGGCCGCTTAAGCGCCCATGACCCCAGCCGCTTAATTTTGCCATTAATCGCCCGCTTAATCATTTTGAACAAAATCGCCCGCTTTTTGCCCGCCTCACCCGCTTTTTCCCGCTTTTTTCCCGCTTTTTTCCCGCTTTTTTCCCGCTTTTGTTTAAAAATCCTAATGTAAGCATCTAACATTAATTAATTACATAGCCAAGTAGTGTTGACTATAATATACGAAACTTGTATACATTAAATGTTCTATGATATAGCTAGTCCTAATTTAGAATGCATACTTTGTGTGTAAGCTGTAATAATTGGGTACTGCTGTAATGCATCTAAGTAAATATCCTATTGCTCTATTATACTAGTAATGCATGATTAGTTTCTGATTTCCTTGCTGCTTTCAGTGATTAATGATTGGTACTGCTGGTTAGTATTACTTTAGTGATTACTTTAATTCAATAATTCATAGTTTGTTATATACAATTACTGACCTGCTTGCTGATTTTAGTGATTAGAGATGCTGATTAATAGTAAGTATTGATGAATACTTAGTTAATTACTGATTTGCTGATTAGATATGTATAGAAGTTCCTTATAAATATATTTTTTATATACACATACATGTAATTTTGTATAAAAATATATAAAATTTAGACACCCGCTTTTTCAAAAATCGCCCGCTTAATCGCCCGCCTACCGCTTAATCGGTTACAGGGTGCCGTCCGCACGCCTCCCGCTTCCCGCTTTCTAATACATTGTTAGATGGTGGTCTAATGTTAGCAATTGAAACAGAGAACAATTCGCTACTGTTTTCATGACGTCAAGCATAGCAAAAAGAGAGCAGCCAACTACTGTTTTGACATCAACACCACAGATTAGTTGTTTATTGCTTTTATTGTAAAACTGGGGGGGGGGGGGACAACTTCCTGCTGCATCTTGATGTAAAATGGAAAAAAGAAATGATATTACTATTATAATGTGCATAAAACAACATAAAAACAACACTAATTTTTCAACTAAAATTAGAGATTCCTAATATCACAAGTTCTTGTGTTTTTCTACTGCACGACATATTATAAAAAGAATGTATTTGATGTGGTTGAATATGAAACCTGTATAAACAATACACACGAGATAATCAGTGGATAATTCTTCAACTCAAGCAGTTTCTTCAAATTTAGTCATGCACTTTAAGAGTTTGGTCTTCTATGATCTACACTGGATCATTTTGTTTTCTATCAAAGAGGGATCTCAGGAGTTCTTGTCTTTGTTGATATTTTCATCATAGGAGATAATCAGTGGAGAATTTTTCAACTCAAGCAGTTTCTTCAAGGCAAGTTCCAAAACTAAGGATTTTTGACACCGAAAATACTTTCTTGGAATTGAGGTGGCTAGATCCCCGTATGGAATTGTCAACTCACTACAAATGTACATACTTGATCTTCTTGAAGAAACATGCATGCTCGGGGAAAAACCTGTAGATAGTCCAACAAACCCAAAAGTTAAGCTCCGTAAGGATTAGGGGGAGCTACTCGGAAGACCAGTGGAGGTATAGAAGGCTAGTGGGAAAACCCAATTATCTCACAATCACTCATCAATATAATGTCCATTGCTACTAGTGTGGTGAGTCAATTCATGGACAAACCATGTATTGGACACATAATAGCTGTCATTTAGATTCTTCGATATCTCAATTCCAGGCAATGGAATATTATATTCCAATCAGGGATATCTCAAAGTTCATGGTTTTCATGCTGATTGAACGAGTTGCATCGTTTATAGGTAGTTTGTCTCATGATACCTTGTATCTGTGTGAGGCAATCTTATGTTTTGGAAAAGCAAGAAGCAAAAAACATTGGTTTGATCAAGTGCAAAGTCAGAGTATCGAGCCATGGCTCATGCCCATGGAAAAAAAGGCACGCCCGGAGGCGCCAGAGGCGTACGCTTGGAGGTGAGGCGCACTCAGGGGTGCCCTGAGGCGTAAGCCTCTGTTGTATAATCCAAGAGGCGGATGTCTCATTTTCTGCAAGGCGCAAAAGGCGCAAGAGGCATTGAGGCGCAACTGAGGCGCTAGCCTCAGCCTGCAACCCAAAATAGAGACCTGCTGGTCCATTTGGATTGGGCTTGGCCCAACGGGTTTTCCACTAGTCCCTTTGATGCAAATGAAAAAAAAAAAAACTGAGGTTAAAATACTGCTGTTTGGGTACAACTTTTACTGTTTTTACTTGCCACGTGTTCACATTTAGATTATAAACAGGTAGTGTTATGTGATTTTGTTATGTAGTTGTCAAATTGTATATTTTACATTATATATATATATATTCTTATATATATATAAATATATTAATATATATAAATCTATATAGATATAGGAACGCCTCGGTACATTCTGAGGCTTACGCTTCGACTGCCTCGAGGCTTACGCCTCACCTCGTTGAGACAAAAATGCCTTGATGCGCCTCACACCTTTTTCAACCTTGCTCATGCAACCAAAGATCTCTTATGGGTCCTAGAATATCTTGGAAGAGCTTGTATAATCAATCAGATGCAATGGAGTTACATTGCGATAATCAAGTGGCTGTTCATATTGCTTCAGACCCACTTTCTCACAAAGAGACAAAATACATTAAATTTGATTGTCATTTTATTCATGAAATGATCCAAGATCAACAAGTCAAACTTGTTCTTGTCCAATCAGAAGACCAATTTGCACATTTCTTTTCTCAGCCTATTAACTGATGATGGGTCAAGTTTCTACATGACCATCTTGGTTATGATATTTATGCACCAACTTGAGGGGGAGTGTTAGAATTATAAGTGTTTATTATTATTATTTGTTAATTCTTTATTCTTTCTTCTTATTCCTATTCTCTCTCTATATGGAATTAGTTCCATTATAAGTAATTGGGTTGTTGGCCGCCACCCAAGACTGTATAAATAGGCGTGCCCTATTCAAAATGCAACATAAGTTGCTATACCTTCATAATCTCTTAACACGCAGAATATAGCACTTTCTCCACTTCTTCAATATGTTTTAATAGACCCATGATTGCTACTTTCAGAAGCTAGTTGGATTTGGGCAAGTATGTAAGAATGCCCTTATCTTGCTACTCTGGAGTAGCAAGTATGAGTGCATACATTGTTTATATAAATATTGTCCCTCTACACTTTTTTTGGAAACGGTAATGTGTATCCACATCATCATCATCATCATCATCATCATTTAAGCCTCAATCCCAACCATATCTAGGTCGGCTACATGGATCATTCTTTTCCAATCAACTATGTTATGGGTCATATTCTAATCAAGATGCACTGCAAAGATTCAAATTCTCTCTTTACAAGCTCTTCCCAGGTTAATTAGGCCTGCCTCTTCTTCTTTTAATTGTTCCTGACTTGATAGCATTCCTCCGTATAGGCACATTAGTCAGTTTTTGTTGTACATGTCCATACCATCTCAGACGACCCTCACCAACTTGTCCTCAATACTCGCCACCCCCATTTGTTCATGATATATTTGTTGAGAATAAGATTGTATTGAATGTAATGGGATGAATACAAGACTGGACGCCCTCTCCTTTATATAGGAGAGGGGAGACGCCCTAAGACTTAGGACGCAAGTAATCTAAACGGGCTGAAATACAAAAGCCCAATAACTAATTAACCTATTAACTAAATAGGCTAATATAGACTCTCTAACACTCCCCCTCAAGCTGGAGTATGAGTGAAACACATGTCCAAAGCTTGGAGGTTACAAGACTCGATAAAACGATAAAAAAATGATAAATGAAAGATAAAAGATAAATATCACTCCTCATACAAAATTCGATACTCCCCCTTAATTAATACTCCCCCTGAACCATGTGGTGACAATGCCTCTCTTCTTTGAAATTGTATTCTGCAGGCTGGAGATCCTCGAGCTTTGATGAAGGTCTTTTGGAGTGCATCTGGAATGAAGAACATCTGAAATGGGACCTGAATACTGCAACAGTAATTCGCCAGTTGGAGCAGACGATCCTCAACACCATCACTACGTCATCTTCATTGGATTACGTACTTAACACGGCACGAACGCGGATGCCCAATGTCGATGAAGCATTTGTGAAATCTTCAAATTGTTTAGGAAGACGTGCATAACGTGGCATAAACACGAACGGACGATATGCTGGTGATACGATGCAGGTACCATAACTCTGGCGTATGAACCTTTGGGGCTTGACGGGAAAGGAGATCATCCATCAAGGAAAGTCCCAAGTAGATCAGCGGAAGGCGATGCCGTAAGAACAGATGCAGCTCGGAGAAGACGTGATGAAGCAGCTCGGTGAAGATATCTCTGGATGAACTATCAACCTTGCAGATGTAGACTTGGCAGGCTTGCTAAGCTTCTAAAATCTGAAGCACCCATCTGTCTCATGTAAATGCAGCTGAAGAAGTACACCATCAACACCTGACGTACATAACGTGGTACGAACGCGGATACCTCAATGTTGACGCTGAATGAAGATCCTTCATTGTTGTATGGAAGTAGAGAACGGATGTGCTGAACAATGCGAAGCTCCATGAAGATAATAGCCTGGAACATATATAGCCTGAATACATAAATCATCTCTTCTCATACTCTCTCTCTCTCTCATATATATTCTCTCACTCTCTCTCTCTTCTCATCTCTTCCTCTCCTCTCTATCCCCGCACACCAAATACGACGAGAGTGAGTGTTTGGTGTGGAGAAATTGATATATGACCCCCGACACTGTGGAAAGGGATACACACATGATATGGGTGGGTGGGAAAGGAATTGGTGGATTTGAGAGGATTTTGTGATATGGAGATGTGTAATATGTAGAGAATAAAACCGATAATCGGAGATAATATGCTAAATGGGTCAATGTAAGATCCGGATAGAAAATTAAATGGATCTAATCCCGAAAAATTTGAATAGGCTTAAAATGGAATCCGATTAGCAAAGATGACCGATTAAGGATCCGAATAGGCATAATGAATATGGGGGGAATTAATAACTGGGAGTACACATAGATGGGAGGTGATGATGGAGTGATGAAGATAGTCGGGAAGGTGATGAAGAGCAGCAGCTTGCGGGATGAAGCAAAAAAAATGGCCGGATTATGCCACTCAGTTGATGTAGCACTTGGTCATAACGGAGGAGATGACAAAGGGTCTCCTACACGGCTCCGGAGATATTGCATGCCAAGAGGATGCATGCGGAGCCTCTCCACGAGCGACGATGAAGGCTGATGCTGAGGACGTCAGGAGATGGCCTGTGCAGAACTCGGTACTACCGAGTTGACGTCGGTAGTACTGAGATCTTTCTGGATGGCGGGTAGCAGGTTGACGACGGCTGATTGCTGCTTGATGGCGATGATGGCTGCTGGTTTTGCGGTTGGCGATGCTTATGATGCTGCTGCTAGATGGTGATAGTGGCGTCGATAGGTGGCGAAGGCGCAAAGATGGCTGCTTGAAGGCTGGCGGTTATGGCTGTTGAATGCACCGGGACGGAGATAGCCGGCGTACAGAAAGAAGAATTAAATCTTTAAGAAAGAGGAGAAGCCATGGAGGCCGGGATGTGCCTGGTGGGCAGCCGACCTATGCCATGGCAACGACGGCGGCCGCCCGTAGGCGGGGGTTCTTCCCCTCGGTTGCTCTCTGGAAAAGACGAGCGACAACGGCGGCTAGGGCTGCGTGCGGGCCAGAAAGGAGAGGGAAGAGGGGCGGCGACTAGATTTCCCTCAGGAGTGAACACGCTCTATTCACGCATGAATTACTGTTCACGCCGGAGTTACTGTTCACGCCACCGTTATTGTTCACGCCGCCATTATTGTTCACGTCGCCGCTATTGTTCACCGCTCTGATACCATGTTGAGAATAAGATTGTATTGAACGCAATGGGATGAATACAATACTGGACGCCCTCTCCTTTATATAGGAGAGGGGAGACGCCCTAAGACTTAGGACGCAAGTAATCTAAACGAGCTGAAATACAAAATCCCAATAACTAATTAACCTATAAACTAAATAGGCTAATATAGACTCTCTAACAATATTCATTTCTCAAACGATCTTTTCTTGTCTTCCCACACATCCATCTCAGCATACACATTTCAACAACATTCATCTTGTTGAGACCTTGTTTCTTCACTTCCCAACATTCACTCCCATATAGCATGGATGACCGTAACTCTGTTTATAAAACTTACTTTTTAATCTGAGAGGGATCTTTTGGTTACATAATACTCGAGTCGCACTCCTCCATTTCAACCATCCTGTAGTGATCATGTGACAAACATCATCTTGAACATCCCCATCCATTTGAATAATAGAACTCAAGCAACATAATTTCACATTTTGGTACATCCACTACGTCAAACTTAGCCCCACCACTCACAATTCTAAATTGGCTGACATTGCAATGCATATACTCATTTTTGCTCCTACTAATCATCAATCCATTTGATTCCACATCTATCCATTTGATTCCAACGCATTTCTCCAAAGTTAAACTTTATCATTCAATCCGTCTTTAGTTTCGTCAATCAACACAATATCATCAACAAATAACATGCAGCAGGGACTATCATCCTGAACATGCTTTGTCAACTAATCCTTGACAACAACAAATAAATATGGGCTCAATGTCGATCCTCAATGTGCCCCAACTGTGACAAGAAATGTTGGTGCCTCTCCTCCAGGAGTCTTCGCACTTGCAATTGAGCTATCATACATGTCTTTAATCAAGTTAATGTACTGAATTGGCACATTCTTTTTCTCCCAAACCATGCACAACACTTCCCTGGGTACGTGATCATAAGCCTTTTACAAATCAGTAGAAACCAAATGAAGATCTCTTTTGCTCTCTCTAAACTTCTCCATAAGTCTCCTGATCAGAAAAATGGCATCTGTTGTTGATCTTCTTGGCATAAAAGTCGTCGTCGTAGTAGCCAGAGAGTGCTGGGTCACAGTGGTAGAGCAGCATAGCCCAGAGAGTGCTGGATCACAGTAGCAATAGTAGTCGACGTACAAATAAAGTACGGACGGGTCAACGTGCGAAACAGAGCACGGACGAGCCAGAGAGTGCTGCCACACAGTAGCAGAAAATCGACGTGCAAGCAAGGCATGGACAAGCAGAGAGTCGACGTGTCAAAAACACGGACATGCCAGAGAGTGCTGGCGCACAGCAATATAGAGTCGACGACGTAGGCTGATAGAAGACCAGTAGGCACAGTAGCAAGCAAATAAATAACTCCAGTAGACGAAGCTCGAAGCTCCATGTAAAGTCAGTAACAAATGTCTTCATCATCTTCCCTCTTTATAAAGTATCCATCGCAGTAGCAGACGTCAAGGTCTAGAGAGTGCTAATAGCAGCAGAAGACTCCATATATCAGTAGTAAATGTAGCATGAAGATCCATTGAACATCAGAATGAAATTCTTCTTCTTCATCTCATCTCTATTTCTCCCCCTCACACCAATCACGGAAAGAATCAAGAGTGGTTGGGGTGCATAATGATAAAGGAACACCCCAGAAAGAAATATAGGCCGTAGCACTGCCGGGGGGTTTGGCCCCAAAAAAAAGGTCTACAAAGATTTTCGAAGAAAAATAACGCACAGATCTTCATAAAGATTAAACTATTATTGATAAAATCCATTAAAATTTGCTCTAGCCAGTCCAAGAAATTTGCAGCGGGCAGTAGTGGTGGGCAGCGACAGGTTGCGGTTGTTAGAGATGAAGAATAGAGGGTGACCGCTTGCAGTAGAAAGCAGCAGCAGTATGGCGGAAGTGGGTGACTGGCGGTGGCCTGGATGAGGCAGTAGTAGCGCCGGGAAGTTTGTAAGGTGGTGGGCAGCAACGTAGCTACTTAGCAGCAACAGTGATAGCAGGTTGATGGCGGTGACAAGGGGTTGTAACGGTGATAGCAGTGGACATGGCAGCGAACAACAACTAGGCAGCAACAGTACCGTAGGGTGGCTGCGTATCAATGGCCAACAGAGCGGCAGACAACAGGGGGGCCTTGGCGGCAGGCAACAACATGTATAGAAGCATCGGCGGGGGGGGGGCGTCGATAACCGGTGGCTTGGTAGTAGATAAAAAATACGATCAACGCTGGAGTAGCGGGCAGTGCACAGGTGCGGGACGCTGGGATTATGTAGGCAGTAGGAATAATGTGGGTGTAGAGGGGCCGGCAGCAGGTAGCGGAGGCTAGAGGGATAAGACAACTGGCGGCAAGGCAGTAGGCAGCAACGATCAACGCAGGATGGTTAGAGGATGGGTTGGATAGCGGCAGCCGTGGAGCAGCAACAGGGGCGGAGGCATTAGGTGGAGTGAAACAACAGGTTATAGCAGGAGTAGAGGCCGACGACCAGGAAATAGGAGCAACAACGATGTAGGGGAGGAAGCAACAATTAGGAAAGGACGAGCATAGGAAGTCCTTGCGGGCAGCCAAGCAGCACCAGGGGCGGAGGCCGCTCGCAAGGGAGGGAGACGCTCTTTTCTTTCTCTCTCTTGGGCTTAGGATCGCTGCTCTGATACCATGTCAGCCAGTTGTCTTGTCCCTCTAGCCTCTGCTACCTGCTGCCGACCCCTCTACACCCATGTTATTCCTACTACCTACATCTGTGCACTGCCCGCTACTCCAGCGTCGACCGTATTTTTTATCTACTACCAAGCCACCGGTTATAAATAGGAGAACAGGGAAGCGTACAGGACATAAGACAACCCTAATGGGCCAAGACGTACTTGGGCCCATAATACAAAACACTTAACAACATAAATAAACAAACTCTCTAACATGGTGTACTTGCTTTGGTAAAAATTTACGCCCAGGAATGACAAAACTTGACCCTCGCTCCACTAAATGCATTTTTTTGGGTTATTCTAGAACCAAAAAGGTTACCCCGCTGCTTTGATCCGGTACTCAAACAATGGTTTGTCAATGCGGATGTGATCTTTTTTGAGCATATGCCCTATTTTTCTGATGATGGTGCAACACTATCCAATGATATGTTGGCTTCCATGCCTCTACCTGATATTGTTGAGGACTTGCCTTCTTCTAACCAGCCTACAGATTGTCCTTTACAAGTGTACAAACGCCAGCCAAAGACAAGCGCTCCTTCCATGGCCCCTCCCCAACCAATTCCTCCGTCTGCAGATGATCAAATAAACACTGAGGTAAATTCTGACTTGCACCTTCCTATCAGCCTGCACAAAGGTGTTCGCTCCTGCACTAAACATCCTATCAGTCACTATTGCTCTTCTACCAATCTGCATAACAGTTTTGCATGCTTTACTTCTGCGATTTCTGCTGTCATTATTCCAAAGACTACTGCAGAGGCTCTAGTTATTCCTACATGAAAACATGCAATGGATCAGGAAATGCAGGTGCTCTGTGATCGCAAGACATGGGAACTTGTGGATCACCCTTCTTCATGCCCTACTGTTTGCTTCCGCTGGGTCTTCACCATTAAGTATCAACCTGATGGTACAATTGAACGCTTGAAAGCTTGACTTGTTGCAAAAGGCTACACGGAGACATGGTGTTGACTATTTTGAGACCTCTCCTATTGCACGATTAAATTCTGTTCGAATTCTGATTTCTGTTGCTGTTAATAAAGACTGGTATGTCTTTCAGTTAGATGTTAAAAATACATTTCTTTATGGAGACCTACAGGAGGAAGTATACATGGAGCAACCACTCGATTTTGTTGCTCATGGGGAGTCTACCTTTAAAGTCTGTAAACTAAAAAAGGCCATCTACGGTCTCAAACAGAGCCCGCGTGCTTGGTTCGACAAGGTCAGTCAGATCTTAGTCATTTTTGGCTTCCGTCGCTCTCACTCTGATCATTCAGTCTTTATCCGCAAAACTGTGGCTTGATTTTTCATTCTTATTGTTTATGTTGACGATATTATTTTATCTGGTAGTGATATAGTGGGTATACAAGAAACTAAAACCTACTTAGAAAAACATTTTGTTACTAAAGATCTCAGAAAGATGAGGTATTTCTTAGGCATTGAGGTTTCCATATCATCTGCAGGGCTGTGTCTCTCTCAAAGAAAATATGTACTTGATCTCTTGCAAGAAACTGGTATGCTGGGCTGCAAACCAGCCAACAATCCCCTTGACCCAAATATGGAATGGGATGATGAAAATTCTCCTCCCTATGCTGATCATCACCAGTTCAGAAGGTTGGTAGGCAAGCTTATCTATCTGACGGTCACAAGAGCTGACCTCACTGCTGCTGTCGGATTCATCAGCATGTATCTTGATAAACCCCGACAGTGATATCGGGATGCTATATGTCACATCCCGCGGTATCTTAAAAGCTCTCCAGGAAAAGGCTTGTTGTATAAGAAGCATGACCACCGTAATCTATCTGGTTTCTTTGACTTTGACTATGCAGGAAGTCGTTCTGATCGTAGTTCAACATCAGGATATTGTACATTTGTGGGTGGAAATCTCGTTACCTGGCAAAGCAAAAAGCAGACTGTTGTCGCCAGATCCAGTGCAGAGGCAGAATACCGAGCTATGACTCATACTGCATGTGAACTTCTGTGGGTCCAGAGTCTCCTCCAGGAGTTTGATATATCTTATTCCAGCCCTATACCGATGTTTTGTGACAACAATGCCTCCATTTTTATTGCGAGAAACCCCACTTTTCATGAGCGGACGAAACATATTGAGGTCGACTGTCATTTTGTTCGAGAAACAATCCTTTCTGGCCGGATTTGCACTCCATCTCTCTGCACTGAAAAGCAAGTTGTGGACATCTTCACCAAGATACTTCCTAAAGCTCGTTTTCAGACTCTAGTTGACAAGCTGGGCATGCTCGACATCTACGCTCCAGCTTGAGGGGGAGTATAGAGATATATTGTGTTATGTTGTGTGTCATGTGCATAGCATGTGCCTCGCTTATGTTTTTGCTTCAGTAGTTTAGTCCCATATTGCTCATCTCTGCTTTAGTCTGTATTCCCTTCTGTTATATAAGAGACTGTATTGTACACTGGTTAATTCATTCAATAAGCAATTCCCAGTTTCTCTATAGCTACAATTACATCCACTCTTGAAACTAATCTTATGAGAATCTCTTTTCTTGAAATGTGTGTTTCCCAAAATCATATCATATGCAATTGCAAAATCTAATATCCTCTCTCCTCCATTACTGTTGTCATATCTAAAACCACCATGAGCCCTGTCATATCCAACATTGCTGCTCCCCACATGGCTATACAAATCACTCCCAAAAATGATTTTCTCCTCTATCACTATTCATTGCATCAAATCATCAATGTTATCCCAAAAATCCATCTTGGCCTCCTTGCTAAGGTCAACTTGGCTATTGATGTTAAAAATCTTTCTCCCAAGAACAACCTCGATGGCTATGATTCTATCGTCCATCCTTGTGATCTTGACAACATTATCCTTCAACATCTTATCAACAATAATGCTTATGCCATTTCTATGCTTGTCCATACATGTATACCAAATTTTATACCCTGTGTCCCCAATCTTTCTGATCAGTTCCCCTGTCCACTTGGTTTCCTGCAAGCAAGCAATATTGACTTTTCTTCTAATCATGGTATCAACTATCTCCAAAGACTTACCTATCAAAAAGCCAATATTCCAAGATCCTAGTCTAATATTTTTTTGTTGAACTTGCTTGTTTACTTGTCTCTGTCGAAAATGTTGTCCTGCACATTTTTCACTACATCCAATAAATGATGCAACATGATTAGCTTCTTTATCCACTCCCGTCCTAGGTGTGGAAACCCTTGCATGTCCTTCATCACACACATCACTATGTCAAAACATTTTGCATATTTACCATTGCACTCGGGCGACGCAGCGCGTCGCTAGGTAGGGACGCTCCAAAATTCTTATAAGGATCCATGTCATAAAAGAGTGAGAAATGTGAAGAAGTGTGTTCGTTGTTGTGTTGATATGTACACCACTGTCCTAATAGGCCATGGGCAACATGCCCATGTAGACAATAGACTAATTAACCTATTAACTAAATAGGCTAATATTCTAACAATAATGTTTTACGACTGACTGTCATCCTACCACCAACCCTCCTTTACTCGGGCTTGGGACCAGCTGCATTTGCAAAAGATGTATGAAACATAGGCGGAGTTTGTAATGAGTAATACAGGTTTATAATTTTTTTATGATGAGACTTATATTTTCACCTTGTATGAAAATGTCAATTTTACAATTATATGTGGGCGTTTTGTTCTTTACATCTATAAAGCAAAAAAAAAAAAACATCAATTGAAGCAAAATTGTAGATATTGGTTTTTGTAATAGGAAAAAGTGATATTTGACCCAAACCTCAAAGTTATAATATTTTCAAATAATTTAGCATGTAAATTTTAGAGGCTTATTGATAAACTCTATCTATTAAGTATATGCATGCGTAAACATTTTTCCTGCGATGGAGGATGCTTTTTCGTAAATGTTGGAGTGTTTATTGTATCCATATCTTACATATTTAATGGGTTGGCCTAATTCTATGTTTGATTATGCCTAAAATTTTATATAAATATAAATATAAACTATATATTTGAAAATCAGGATACAATATATTTATATGTTTTTCGTATGTTTTAGCTTCAATACATGAGCCAATATCAGAACATGTTAATTGATAAATAAATAACAACGTATTAGTGCACTATCCACTATATTTGGTTACATTCTCAACAAATAAGTACATAGTGTACATAGTTATAAATGTTTAGTTATAACAACATATTATTACACATTTGGATATGATTACATACCATGCATAATAATTGTTAGCAGTGACTACGAAAAGTTGTCTTTGACATTATGTTTATTATAATGTGTTATTGTATGCATTATACATACAAAGATATGGCATAAAGACTAAATTGTACATAAATTATATTATACACAACATGATTTACAATTATACATCACTTCTCAAAAAGCGGCCTAAGTGGGAAATTAAGCAGGCTAAATGGACAATTAAGCGGTCAATTAAGTGGACTAGGAGGAAAAAGCGGATGCTGAATTGCAGCTGCCTAGTTTGGCTCGTGGCCAAAAGTAGGTGCCCTGGGGCCTCAAGCGCTTAAGCGGTCGCTTGGACCGTTTTTAAAACAATGTTTATGATTGATAATGCAACTTCAAGTACTCTTGACACAAGAATGTGCTTAGACATAATGCACTCTTCCTAAAGAAACCTCTTTTGTATTCCAAGTTGTTCAAGATTTACTATCTTGAGTGAATTTCCTCTCAATGTTTGATCTTGGCCATCTTATCCACCAACTATCAACTTTGGCCTTAACTAGTCTTTGTGGTCTGGATGGCCCTAGCCTTCATCTAGAAGTTTTGGCAAAATATCACACATTTTTATTTTCACGTCACAACTTAAACTTTATGACAAATCCGATCCTATAAACATTATATCGATGTGCTCATTTCATAAATTGGTATCCGTAAAAGTGGTTGAACACTTCAAGCTTATTAGCTAAACACTTGCTATATAACACAAAATTTGGTAACTAAGGTCCTGCTAACTATAGTGCACTTGCATTATAACAAATAAGCAATTAACCGAAACTTGCAAATCAACCTTTCCAAAAAGGAAGGTAAATCCCATATACTTTGTTTGTAGTAAAATTATACACCTTTGTTATGATCTAGGAAAGGATATAGTTGCTTAACCTTGATTTCAAGAACAATGTTGATTATATCAATGAGATACTATACAAGATCCTGTTAACTGTTAGTTAAACACAAGAACGTGATTAGTGGGGTTTGGTAGAAGACATGCTTCTTGAAATTAACCAATTGTTATTATAATTAAATTAAACTTAGAACATATATTCGTCCAATCCCATGAGGAATAAAACTCCGCCTCTTACAAAGCCGCTCTCTGAACCAACTCTAATGCTACTGTTTGTCCCAACATATTTGTTAACTAGTGTTTTTATTTAAGTTCTTTATTTCCTCTTGTTATTTTCCTATTCTACAAGGACCTCTATGTAATTGTTCTCTTTATAAATATACGGGGTACACACATTGTGTACCCTAACCCTTACATTCCACTCAAGATGGTACCAGAGCTGGTTCGATAGCCGCCACCCTCCCTAGCCGCCGCTCTTTCTTCTCTCTCTCTCTCTCTCTCTCTCTCCCTACCGGCGACCCCCGCCCGCGCCCGCCGCTACCCACCTGCCTCGGTCGGTTGCCGTTGGGCTGCTAAGCCCGTCGCCGGTGGCCGTGCGCCTCTGTTGCACCGCCGAGTAGTCCTCCGTGTGCAGAGCTGGCCTGCTAGTGTAGCTTGACCGTTTGTTGTTTGTCTCCGGCTGTTCGGTTGAAGGTTTTTGGAGATCCTTTCTTTCTGTCTGCCCGCGTCGGCTCTTGAGCCGTCGGGTTCTCTACTGCGCCTCATCGTAGTCTACATGTAGGCTGGTCCTTCCAGTTGCTCTCTCTGCCTGCTGTCGCCTAGCCGGAGGATCTAGGCGGTTCTAACCGCTGCTGTTGTTTTCTACTGCTTGTGGACTCGGTCTCCCTCATGGCTTCCTCCTATGGAGATTTTCGTCGTCAGGTGACCACTGTGAAGCTAGACGAACGCAACTACCAACATTGGGTTTGCACCATGGAGATCTTCGTGAAGTCACAAAGCAAGCATTCCCATATGACTGAGGCTCTGCCTCCTGCTCCGCCTACTACTGTCGAGTCCAAGGACAAAAAGATCTATGAGGACTGGGTCAAGGATGACTCGACTGTGATGACATGAATTCTGAAAATAGAGAAACTCACATCAGCGTCACTCTACTTCATCTCCCGACTGCCAAGGAGATGTGGGACCAACTGGCCAGCACCTACTCTCGTAGCAATCTTCTCATTCAGAAGGTCCTGCCCCTACTGAGGTAACTTCTGATTTAGATTTACCTATTGCGCTTAGGAAAGGTACTAGTACATCTCATAATATTGCTAACTATGTCTCCACTGCTCACCTGAGTGTTCATGTTAGTAATTTTCTTACTGCTCTATCTGCTGTATTTATACCCAAAAATGTGCATGATGCCTTACATAGTAAGGCCTGGACACAAGCCATGACCGAGGAGATGGCTGCTCTGATTGACAGGGGTACCTGGGATCTGGTTGATCCTCCGTCTAATTGCCAACCTGTTGGATGTCGTTGGGTTTACACTGTAAAGTATCATCCTGATGCCATAGTTGAACGCCTGAAGGCTCGCCTAGTGGCAAAAGGGTATACTCAGACCTATGGTATTTATTATTTTGAAACTTTTTCTCCTGTTGTCAGGCTAAATTCTGTGCGGGTTCCGCTCTCTGTGGCAATCAATCTGGACTGGCCCCTTATCCAGCTGGACGTGAAAAATGCTTTTCTTTATGGTGATCTACAGGAGGAGGTCTATATGGAGCAACCACCTGGGTTTGTTGCTCAAATGGGCTCAGACAAAGTCTGTCGCCTCAAAAAGTCTATTTATGGACTCAAACAGAGTTCGCGTGCCTGGTTTGACAAACTAAGCAAACAACTGTCTACTTATGGCTTTCTCAGATCTCATGTTGTTCATTCTGTCTTTATTAAAAAGACGTCCACTGGTATTGTAGTTCTTATTGTGTACGTTGACGACATTATTTTATCTGGCAGTGATCTGTCTGAAATTAATGCTACTAAGGCCTATTTATGCAAACATTTTGTCACTAAAGATCTGGGCAAATTGAGATATTTTCTGGGGATTAAGCTAATGCTCTTCTTCTATCACAACGCAAATATGTTCTTGATCTTCTATAGGAGACTGGCATGCTCGAAGCTCGGCCTACTGATACACCTCTAGATACTAATGTGAATTGGAATGATGATGAATCTCCTCTGTATCCTGACAATAAAAGATATAGAAGACTAGTTGGCAAACTGATATATTTGACTATCACTAGAGCTGAAATTTCTACTGCTGTTGGTCTTGTTAGCAGGTATCTTGACAAACCTAGACAGTGTCATTGGAAAGAATGGTCATATCTTGAGATATCTGGAGAAATCTCCTGGTAAAGGCCTATTTTACAGAAAAAATGGTCATTGCTCTCTTGAAGGCTATTCTGACTATGCTGGGAGCAAGATAGACAGAAAATCTACCTCTGGTTATTGCACCTTTGTTGGTGGGAATCTGGTTACCTGGCAGAGCAAAAAGAAAAATGTTGTTGCCAGATCTAGTGCTGAGGCTAAGTACCGTGCTATGGCTGATACTGCATGCGAGATTCTGTGGGTGAAATCTCTTCTAAAAGAACTCGATGTGGGATCTTCTGCTCCTATTCCTATGCACTGTGATAATAAAACCACTATTTTTATTGCAAATAATCCTGTCTTTCATGAGCGGACCAAGCACATTGAAGTTGATTGCCACTTCATCAGAGAATCTATTCTGACTGGCCGGATCTGCACTCCTTTTACTCGCTCAGAAGACCAAGTTGCTGATATCTTCACAAAGTTACTGACCAAGAAACATTTCTGCTCTCTTGTGGACAAGTTGGGCATGATTGATATCTATGCTCCAACTTGAGGGGGAGCGTTAACTAGTGTTTTTATTTAAGTTCTTTATTTCCTCTTGTAAATTTCCTATTCTACAAGGACCTCTATGTAATTGTTCTCTTTATAAATATATAGGGTACACACATTGTGTACCCTAACCCTTACATTCCACTCAAGAGTATTTCTTCCTTCCAATCAATGACAATATTTTTAAATACGATCTTCATAAGAAAGGGAAACCCCATCTCACATCTTCTCTTAATCATCCCTACAAGGATTCTCTTCAATCTTGTTAATCTTGCTTGCTATAACCAGTTCTATTGATATGGACTTATGGTGAGTCTCAACATCACAGTTCTTATATTTGAGGATGGCAAACTACTCTTTGTAGAAGCCATCCTAGACTTTTTGTTGAACCATTAGAGATTTGTGCTTAACTGCTTATATTTAAATGAATTTTAGGCCTTGAGTAATCCAATTGACAATCTCTAAGATCAAGAGAACGAGCAAACTAAACTTTTTCTAATGTGTTCATGGGTTAATACAATAATCAACAATCCAAAATCATTGAAGGGTGAGAACAAGTGCCTTAATTCGGTGAGGTTGAGACGATTGGCAACACACCTTGAAGAAGATGCATTTTTTGATAAAAATGGGTAACCCAAAGCAAGTGATTACATTTTGCTATGGGGACAGTGAGATCTAGATTTTGGTGTATTGAAATTGCTCTTTGGACCCAAGCTAGTATAGTGTGTGCATTATAGTACTTAGTAGTGATAGGTTGACCGTGCTTCTAATAACACTTATCAATATTATGTCCAAGATGTCCATCACTTGTTTGATGTTGTAGAAGATTAGGAGCATGGTGCAAGACTCCGACTTCATATCGACTTCGCCAGGTGTGGAAGTGGAAGTTTGTGGAAATTTTCAGGAAGTTTCGACAAAGTTTAGACGCAAACTTCGATGCTTTTTTTGAAGAAAATGATGTGAATTTGAAGGAAAATTTGCTTCTAATAATGTTATACCTCTTATCTTATATATGTTAATTTAACATAAAAACACAACTCACAACTCTCTAGCCCTAGGTAGGTTGATAATACAATGTGTTGCTTGCAAGGGTCAAATGTGCAATACACATACAAATACAGTTCACCACATGTATTCTATACAATATACAGTCAAAGAGTATTTACAACACCCTCTCTAGGAAAGAGTGGCAACAACAAACATAGGAATTGATATTAGAAGTTGTGAGGAGGGTTGGAGGTGACACAAAGGAATGAGATGCCGACAATATCGACAGTATACCGCTCGAAATACCGATACCAACTCCGTAAGTATAGAAACGTGCGCAGGTATCGATAGGCTCACAAATATTGGTATACCGACGAGCATACCACCAATACCAACGCATTTCAATCGTTTCGGTGCAAAATACACTACTGGCTTCACAGAACCGACCGAAACCGGCGGTATACCAACGAGTATACCGATTTTTGCGAGAATGATTGTTGTTGATGCTTAGGAAGAGAAAAGAAGGCACATTTGGGTGATTTTTGGCAATGAGGACTCAAATCAACCCAATTAAAGGTAAGTTTAACTAATTTCTTCCATTTTTTACCATTTGCAATTTCTCCATCTCTTTTTCCTACTAATTTCTTCCACTTTCACCTACTTTCTACCCCCAAAACCTAGCAGTACTTCAAAATTGATATGTTTGATGCTAATTATACATACATCTATGAATATATTATCTAGATCTACAATATTTTCATCAGGTTTAGCTAGTTCCTACACTGTTAATTACTATCATCATGTAATTACCTAATTACTAGTAACAATCCAATATTACTTTTATAATTAGTTACTAATTACTATCATCGAATTATTAATTACTATCATCATGTAATTACTTAATTACTAGTAATAATCCAATATTACCTTTTGAATTATAAGTAATAATACAAGATGTGTAATTATCTAATTACTAGTAATAATACACTATTATCTAATTACAAGATGTGTAAATAACTAATTACTAGTAATAATACTTATACAAGATGTGTAATTATCTGATTACTAGTATTAATACTATATTATTTTTCGATCTAGCTAATTCCTAAACTTTTAATTACTATCATCATGTAATTATCTTTTTTTCTAGATTTGTGCCATGTAATTATCTAGTTACTAGTAATAATATAATATTACTTTTATAATTAGTAATACACTTATATAGTATCGTACATGACGTGTATGAGCAACATATACCTTCATATAACCAAGATTACATTATGTACATGTCATGTGAGCAATATGTCCACCATATCAACTCAATATTGTATGGAATACCAGTAGGACACTTGACATACAATTGATATGAGTAAGTTACTATGATATTAGTGTGTTGTTAATTGGATATCATGCATAACTGTTTCTATTTAAGTTAATAGATTGTGCTAGTAAAATTTCCAGATCTTAATTCCTATATTTTGTCATTGAAATCCTTCATCGAAATCCCTAGGAAACATGATAGACTCCTTACCTCCCACATGATGGACTCCCTACCCCCACATACCTAGTATAGAATTATATTGCATAAAATGATGCATTTAGGTGTAGAGATTAAACTTGCAAAAATTGATGATTTAATTTGTTCATTTTGGCGTCGAAATGGCGATGATTGCATTTGTCGAAATTTCCGTCGGTATACCAGTAAATACCTATTTCCAGGCCGTTGAAACAACATCGATATCGAATACCTCGTTCCATGGGTGACACTTATGCCTTATATGCCCTTTAGGGCACTAGTTATGGTTAAAATTTTGGGCTGTCTCAACTTCGCTACAACTTCGCCAACTTTGAGGGAACTTGAAAAACTTTGGAGAAGTTGAGACGAAAATACACAAACAAGTCAACTTCGTCGACATTATTGGAACTTGCCTCGAAGTTTGGATGAGACCGAAGTATTTTGTATTCGACATTGCCTATGGTCGAAAATTTCCACACTTCGTCAAAGTTATGTTCCATGATTAAGAGATTATTCTTATTAATACATTTCATATTTATTCTATTTTGTAATTTCTATATCCTGCTGGACCTCTATGTAAATTATCCAGTTTCTCTTATTAATAAAAAGGGAGAAGGCCTATGGCCTCTCTTAACGCTGCATTGCACGTTGCATTGCGGCACCACATTTCACATGGTACCAGAGCAAGGTTCCTAACCCAACCCTACCCGGCCGCCAGCGTGAACAATAACTCCGACGGTGAACAGTAACTCCGACGGTGAACAATACGCGGTGTGAATAGTAACTCCAGCGTGAACAATACGGCGGCATGAACAGTAATTCTTGCGTGAACAGAGCACATCGCCAGCCTTCCCCAACCGCCACGCAGTCGACCTAAAGCGGGCGGAGCAGCCGTCTCTCGGGCCAGGCGCCGTAGCCGCCGTCCTCCCTTCTCTTCTATCTCCAGATTGTTGGGTCCTTCGGTTGATCTAATGGATTTCTAAATCTCAAACCGGAGCGTTCGTCGGTACGTAAGAAATTCCTAATCACATCTCCTCCATGTGTGATTAGGGAATTTCAGTTGGGGGCTGTGGATGCGTCAGATACGCATCTGATCTTGTGACGTGACGTGTATCTCCTCGTCACCCATATCTTGTGACGTGTATCAATCCGTCACTCTTCTTCTTGTCAAATCATGGAGGACACCAAGGCATCTACCATCTACAGTGAGATGTCTCCTATCCCCTCCATCAAGCTGAACGGGAAGAATTATCTCTTATGGATGAATGCTGTCCATACTGTATTGGAGTCACGCGACAAGGCGAGACACATTGATTCTGATCCTCCTGCACTTACTGATAAAGGCTATGCTGAATGGAAGCGTCATAACAGTCTGGTGAAGACCTGGTTGTGGGGGAGCATGGAACCTGGGATTGCCTCGAGGTTCATATTCTACACTACCGCCAAAGAGATCTAGGATGCAGTGAAGAAACATTATTCTCAAGAGAAGAATGCGCTTCGTCAGTTCATGATATATGATCGCCTGTTTGCCGAACGACATGGAGACAAACCTTTAGAAGAATACTTTGGAGTGATTCAAGGTATTGCATAAGAGCTGAGTTTCTACCATCCAGTAACTGTCCAGGAGCAAGTCAAAGATAGAGATGACTTGATTACAACAAAATTCTTGTCTAGTCTGAGTTCTTTGTGCAATTCAGCCCGTAGTGTTATCTTAGCTTCTGATAAACTTCCCAGCTTGAAAGAGGCCTATTCAAGGATTTTACAGACAAATTTTGAACCTGTTGATCCTACCGTAGTCTCATCTCAGGGAGATTCTCATGCTTTTGTAGCTACTGCAGTGAGAGGAGGGCGGACATGTATGGGCCGAGGACGTGGAACTCGCCCTAAGTGCACTTTCTGTGACAAACCTGGACACACAGTTGAGAAATGCTGGAAGAAGCATGGTCGACCTGCTGTACCACATGTGGGAGAAGCAAACTATGCTACCACTACTGAGTCTACTGAGCCTCCTGCTTCGAGTTCTGGTCCTTTTGGCATTACACTCACTAAGGAGGAATATGATAGATTTATTCTGGCTACTCAGCATCTGAGCTTGGGATCATCATCTTCAGCTAACTTGGCGTCCACTACTGGTAATCAGGCTACCTCTTTATTGGCTTCTGGTTCTACTTCATCATGGGTCGTTGACTCTGGAGCGTCACAACATATGACTGGTATGAGGAGACTTCTTCATTCCATTGACTCACATATTCCTCACAAATCTGTAACAATAGCAGATGGTTCAGTGAGGAGAGTGTTAGCCAGTGGATCTGTTTCTCTGACTCCTGGAATTGATCTTAAATCCGTACATTATGTGCTTGCTTTTCCTTTTAATCTTCTGTCTGTTGCTAAGTTGATTGATACTGTGAAATGTAAGGTAACTTTTGGACCTTCTTGTTTTGTATTATAGGATCTCAAGAGTATGAGGACGATTGGGGGGGTGCCTAGGAAAGGTGATCTCTACCTCTTCCATGGTGACAGTCTGCCTCGCCAAGTGTCTGCTCCTGCTCCAGCTGTCCTGTTGAGTGGCTCTCCCTTACTGTGACACTACAGATATGGACATCCTTCATTAGAGAGCCTGAGAAAGTTAGAACCAGAATTGTCTCAAGTATCGTCTCTAGAGTGTCAGTCCTGTCAACTGGAGAAACATCATAGAATGTCTTATCCCGGTCGTGTCAATAAACGGGCATCATGTCCTTTTGAGTTGGTCCATAGTGATGTTTGGGGTCCTGTAAAAGACCATCGTTATAATGGTTTTCGTTATTTTATCTCTTTTGTGAATGACTTTTCGCGTATGACTTGGATTTATTTGTTGAAAAGTCGAGAGTCTGTGCTATCTATTGTCAAACATTTTCATCAAGAAATAAAAGTTCAATTTGATTGCAATATTAAAGTTCTTCAATCTGATAATGCCTTGGAGTATGTTCAAAATGCTATGACTGATTTTTGTAGTTCAGTTGGGATGATACATCGTACATCCTATCCTCACACCCCTCAGCAGAATGCGGTAGTAGAGAGGAAAAATCATCATCTCCTTGATATTACCAGGATAATCATGTTTCAATTTAATGTTCCTAAGCGTTTATGGTATGACACCCTTCTTACTGCTTGTTTTCTTATCAACATACAACCTTCTTCTGTGCTTCAAGGACATACTCCTTTCTCTGTCCTACGTCCCAAAGATCAACCTTTCCTTGTTCCTCTTAGAGTGTTTGGTTGTACTTCTTTTGTCCACAATTTTGATCCTAAGGCTGATAAGTTATCTCCTAGGTCAATTTGGACTCTCTTTCTTAGGTACTCCAACACTAGCAAAGGGTACAAGTGTTATTGTCCATGTCTTCGTCGCATGTTTGTGTCTAGAGATGTGACTTTTCATGAATCCACTCCATATTTCTCTAGTGTTCCCAGTAAGGGGGAGCAATTATGTGAGAGAGTGCCACCATCAGATGCTAGTGAGAGAGTGCCACCATCAGATGCTAGTGAGAGAGTGCCACCACCACATCAGAGTAAGAGAGTGCCACCTATCATTCCTAACTATACTATAATTCAGGAAGAGCAGCCAGCAGATGGGTATTTACATGTTTATAGCAGACAAGATCTAGAGGAGGTAGCGACTCCAGTCTCTGAGCCCTCCCCATCCTCCTCTACTCAAGGGATTCCTGAAGAATCATCTAACCTTGATGTTCCCATTGCTGTTCGCAAAGGTACCCGTTCCTGTACTATTCAACATCCTATTACAAATGTGTGTTGTTTGTCCAAGTTATCTCAGCAGGCTCGCTCATTTGCTCTTGGGATTGATTTTGTGGTCATTCCAAGAAATCATCTTGATGCTATGAAGGATATTGGCTGGATACAGGCTATGCATGTTGAAATGTCTACTTTGTTACAAAACAACACCTGAGAAATTGTTGACTTACCTCCTGATAAAAATGTTGTGGGATGCAGATGGGTATTTACAGTAAAACATAATCCAAATGGTTCTGTGGAGAGATTGAAAGCTAGACTGGTGGCAAAGGGGTACACTCAGACATATGGGGTTGATTTCTTTGAGACCTTTTCACTAATGGCTCGTCTGAATTCTGTGCGTATTCTTATTTCTCTGACTACTACATTTGACTGGCCTCTATTTCTGCTCGATGTCAAGAATGCCTTTCTTCATGGTGATCTACAAGAGGAGGTGTACATGGAGCAACCACCTGGTTTTGTTGCTCAGGGGGAGTGTCGGAAGCTGTGTAGACTGAAGAGCCATTTATGGATTGAAACAATCTCCTAGAGCTTGGTTTGACAAGTTCAGTGATGTTGTGCTACTCATTCTGTTACTGATCACTCTTTATTTTATTCTACTTCTGGTGGATCCATTATTATTGCTGTGTATGTTGATGATATTGTTATCACTGGTAGTGATTCCACATGCATATCTCGTGTGAAAGCGGGCTTGCAGGGGCACTTTCACACAAAGGATATGGGGAAACTGAGATATTTTCTGGGCATTGAAGTACTTAGATCTCATGCAGGTACCAATTTGTCTCAGAGAAAATATGTGCTGGATTTACTATAGGAAACTGGTATGAGTGAGTGCAAGCCTGTGTCTACTCCTATGGACTATCATGTGAAGGAAATGACTGATGATACTGATTATCCAGATCCAGGATATTACAGGAAAATTGTGGGAAAATTGATATATTTGACAGTCACACGTCCTGACATTTCTTTTACTGTAGGAGTGGTGAGTCAGCATATGAGCTCTCCAAAACAGTCTCATTGGACATGTATCTGTCGTATTCTGAGATATCTGAAAGGTGCACCTGGTAAGGGAATCACCTATTATAGGCCAGAGACTCCTGTATCCACACTGTCTCTTATTGGTTATGCAGATGCAGATTGGGCTGGTAATATGAATGATAGGTGGTCTACGTCTGGATATTGCACATTTCAGGGGAATCATCTTATTACCTGGAAAAGCAAAAAGCAAAATGTTGTGGCAAGATCTAGCACGGAAGCTGAGTATAGAGCAATGACACATGCATGTTGTGAGTTGCAGTGGGTTCAATCTGTACTTTCTGATTAAAGATTCCTGTTTTGTCTCCTATAGAACTCAGATGTGACAATCAAGCGGCCATATACATTGCTAAGAATCCAGTCTTCCATGAACGTACTAAGCACATGGAAGTTGACTGCCACTTTATCAGAGACCAGATCAAGAATGGAACTGTTGTGACTCCACATGTCAAGTCTGAAGATCAACTTGCAGATGTTCTTACGAAGCCATTGAGTCCAGCAGCTTTCCAGAGTTTTTGCAACAAACTGGGTCTACACGATGTGTACACTCCACCTTGAGGGGGAGTGTTAATATATTTCACATTTATTCTATTTTGTAATTTCTATATCCTGCTAGACCTCAATGTAAATTATCTAGTTTCTCTTATTAATAAAAAGGGAGAAGGCCTATGGCCTCTCTTAACGCTGCATTGCACGTTGTATTGCGGCACCACATTTCACAATTCTCATTAGTTAACGAAGTAATTATAGGTTCTCATGTATATAAGGGTACAAAGAGAGAGACAAATATACCAAAGTGGTAAATGAATCTCACTTAAGTAGATCAAATAGAGAGAATAAAGCGGGAATACATAGTGCACGTAGGCCCAATACTAATATACTAACACCCCCCCTCAAGCTGGAGAGTACACATTGTATATCTTGCCTTGGTACCTATAAGTTGGAATAGGACCGCAAATAATGGTTTAGTGAGAATATCAACGATTCAATCTCCAATCTTCAAATGTGCCATCACAATTTTCTTGGCTTTGACAAGGTCCTATATGAAGTAGCAATCAATTTCGTTGTGCTTTTTACACTCGTGGAAGATTAGATTGAGGCAATATGTATAGCTGCCTGATTGTCAAAATAAAGCATGGATCCTGTCTAGACGCAGATGTCAAATTTAGAGAGAACCGCCTGAACCTACCAAAGACCAAAACATGCATGAGCCATAGCTCTACACTCGACGTCCATGCTCGATTGAGAAACATCTACCTCTTCTTCCTCCTCCATGCAACAATATGTTTTGTTATCATAGCATAGAATCTAGATGTGGATTTGTCAGTCTTGGGCATCTCCTGCCCAATCAGCAATTGTAAATCCAAAAACAAATATAGCATATGTTGAGGCCTTTCTCTGGAACACGCTTTAGATACTTCAAGATTTGTTGAATGCTGCTTCAGTGAGCTTGAAGGGGGAATTTCATGTGTTGACTAAAGACAACTAAATCATAGAAGATATTGAAACGTGTGATCGTTAGATAAATCAATATTCTTACAATGTGTCGATATTGCTTTGGATCAGGGAATTACTACCCCTCATTCTGAGGCTGTGTGGTAGTTCATAGGAGTAGAGAAGGGCTTGACATACCCCACTTAAGTAAATCAAATTAGAGAGAACAAAGAGGGATTACATAGTGGGTCTAGACCTGATACTAATAAACTATTTACTAATGCATAGGTTTAAGATATAATTAGTAGTCACAATGGATGTCAATGTAAAAACTACTTATTGGAAAAATTTCAAGACGTCAGTCTCATAGTCCCTAGAGGAATAGCTTATAAGTCTGTAGATGAGCTCGATATTAGTATATAGGTATGCATGTTATATCTAGAAGATCATTGGTTTTTGTTTTCTACAATGTATTAGCACAACTTAAGCTATTATGGTACCCAACAAAAAAAAAGTGTGTATCGCACCATCAATATACTCGAGTGTATTATAGCGTAACTCTCTCACTCTCAACAAAAACACCACTAAAGGTGTAGGTTACTACTTATACCCACTCTGAATGGCCATCTTTCATCAATATTTTCCCCATATCCAACTATAGAAATTTGAAGAACATGGATTAGCCAAGAATTGATATTCAAATACCATTACGATGGCACATTAAGTTTCCGAATTGTCATTCAAAACATTATTTGGTAAATGACTATATATAGTGTATCTTTTGATCCTTTCATAAGTAATATCATAAAATAGGCATGCTATATAGCTCATATATAAATGGTTTTCGAAATTGACCCTTCTAAATGTAAATCTTCTCGTCCAAAACGTTGTGTTGTAGAAATTAGTTCTATATCAATGCCAAATAAAGATGTAGTAAACAAAATATCGTATACCTAGGACAATGGAGTTAGTGATATGATGGCTATATAATAATGACAATTTTCTTTTCACATACATACACATAGTTCAGTGATCCGGTGAGGCTGTATGATGTAGTGTAGTGATCCAATGCTCCATGAGGGTGAGAGTGTGAGAGTCATTTGCATGTCTCGTTCTTGTAGTACATTTTGATCCAATCATATAATTTGCAAGTTCATTGCCTATGAAATAATTTTGGATCAAACTTATATATTATATGTAGTGAATGTTCTGTGTTGAGTTTCACGTTAACTGTTTATATGCAAAATATGTAAATTGTATAGATGGACAAACAAACAATGTCTAGTCATAGTTATGAAATGAGACTTCGACAGGTGTGGATGTGGAAGTTTGTGGAAACATCGAGGAAACTTTTTGAAATTTTACAACCAAACTTCAACACATCTCTAACAAAAATTAAGCTCAAAATATTGATTTCATGATGAAAATTGATACATTTCATCAAATCTATCTTAAAAACTAAATATATGTTTATATATCCCTACATATTTACATATGTATAAAAACACAGTCACGTGCAAACATACAAGACATCGTCTTAATGTAAACTTCGACAGGCATGGAAGTGGAAGTTTGTAGAACATTTAAGGAAACTTTGAGGAAGTTTTGGACTAAAACTTCGACACAAAATAATCTAAAAGATGGCAAGATTGTGAGGGAACTTGGCATAAAACGTCAATTTTTGGGTAAACACATGCTCCATCCATAATCTTCCCTATGAAATGTTTATAACTGAATTCTGTTCTATATATATGGTGTGTTCTGTATCTACCGAAATCCCAATTGGATCACATTCTAGAATTAAAAAACATGAGCTTATTTCTAAATACTTGAATTTGTGAAGAGGGGAAAAAGTAAGAGGTGAAATGGTATTAGGTCTACACCAAATTTTGCAAAACTTGTGGAAATCTAATAGAGGAATAAACTTGTCATTACTCTCTTGTTAGAACCAAGGAAATGGTCATCTCAATGTCAAAAACGGTTTGCTACAAGTTTCTTTATGACTTCACTATGTTTGCAACAATAATAACTACAAAGATCATCGAGAAGATGGAAGGTTTTGAGCTAGCTGAGTTGATTTCATCAGCAACTAGGCTGAATTCATTGACATGTGTCAACAAGTAGGCAACCAATGGGGCATGGAAGTTTAGTAGGTTTCGACATCGACAAACGTAGACATATATAACATTAGGGATATGTGAAAAAACATGCTTCCCGGTCGATACCATCGACAGGAGGTCGATGGTATCGAGTTTATCACAGCTACCGGACAACAGTCCGTCGATACCATCGACATCCATGTCGATGGTATCGAGATCATCACAGACACCGGACAACAGTCCGTCGATACCATCGACATCCATGTCGATGGTATCGACAGAACGTCAGAGGCGGAAACCGACGATCTGCCACTTATCTCTATTTTTGTTATATCATTTGTTTTATTGTTTTTCTAGGTTTTACTCCTTTGTACCACCTTGTATCTTACCCTAATATATAAAAGGAGTGAGACGGCTATTGCCCTCACACACAAGAGTTGCACCTTGCAGCCGCCAACGTTGTTCGTCTTCCGTCTCTCTCGTTAACATGGTATCAGAGCAAGGTTTGCTCTAGGCCGCCGTCTCTCTCCACCGGCTGTTCCTCTCTTCCTCCTTATTCCTTCTTGCCCGCCGAATCTTCCCCTTCCTTCCTCCGGATCTTCTCACCGTGGCACCGACAGCAGTAGCTGCGGCTGAGCCGCCGCACGGCGTGCAACCGTAATCCGCCGCCTTGAGGATTTTCGGGTAATCCAACGGCGATCTAAAATCTAAACCAGAGGACTAGTCTCTCTACAGTTATTCTCCTAGTCACACATCCTCCATGTGTGATTAGGAAAATCATCCGGAGGCTGTGAATGCGTCAGTAACACATTTCTTTTTTTTTTCTTGGGTGACGTGTATCTCTCCGTCACCTCCGTCTTCTTTGTGACGTGTATCAATCCGTCACACAGTCCCGTTCTGTAATGGGGGAAATCAAGACACCTATGATCTACAACAAGGTGTCACCTATCACCTCCATCAAGCTCGACGGGAAGAATTTTCTTCTATGGATGAATGTCGTCCACACTGTCCTGGAGTCTCGTGACAAGGCGGGACATGTTGACTCAGGTCCTCTGGCCTCTACTGACAAAGGATATGCTGAATGGAAGCGTCATGATAGTCTGATAAATACTTGGTTGTGGAACAACATGGAACCTACTATTGCGGCAAGGTTCATGTTCTATTCAACAACTAAGGAGATATGGGACGCAGTGAAGCAACATTATTCTCAAGAAAAAAATGCGCTTTGCCAATTCATGATCTATGATGTTTGTTTGCTGAGAGGCAGGGTGACAAATCTCTTGAGGAGTACTTTGGAGCTATTCAGGCACTTGCTCAAGAGCTGAGCTACTATCATCCAGTGACTGTCGCTGAACAGATCAAGGATAGGGACGATCTAGTTACGGCTAAATTTTTATCCGAGCTTAACCCTTCGTGCGGATCCGCCCGGAGCGTCATTTTGGCTTCTGATAAATTACCTGGTTTTGTGGAAGCCTATATAAGAATACAACAATCTATCTTTGAGTCTACTACTCCTGATCCTGTTATATCTTCTGGGGAGTCTCATGCATCCGTAGCTGCTGCGGTACGAGGGGGACGAACTGGTATGGACAGAGGACGTGGGACATGTCCTAAGTGCACTTTCTGTGACAAATTGGGACATACAGTGGAGAAGTGCTGGAAGAAACATGGGAGACCGACTGCACCACCTGTAGGGACAACTCATTATGCCTCTACTACAGATTCCTCTTCTTCTTCTGTTGTGGGAACTACTTCTGGAACCGGTATCACTCTTACTCAAGAGGAGTATGATCGGTTTATTCAGGCTACACAACACATGAGTATGAGATCATCATCATCATCGTCAGCAAACCTGGCATCTACTGTGGGTAATCAGGCTACATCTCTCATAGCTTCTGGCTCTACTTCATCTTGGGTGGTTGATTCTAGCGCGTCACAACACATGACTGGTATGAGGAGATTGTTCCACACTATTGACTCGTATATCCCTCACAAATCTGTTACACTGGCAGATGGTTCAGTGAGGAGAGTGTTAGCTAGTGGATCTGTCCCTCTAACACACCCAAGATTGATCTCAAATCTGTACACTTTGTGCCTGAATTTCCTTTTAATCTTCTTTTTGTTGCAAAACTGATTGGCACTGTAAAATGTACCGTAACTTTTGGTCCTTGTTTTGTATTGCAGGATCTCAAGAGTATGAGGACGATTGGTGGGGGACCTAGGAAAGGTGATCTCTACCTTTTCCATGGTGACAATCTGCCTCGCCAAGTATCTGCTCCTGCTCCATCCGTCGTGTTGAGTGGTTCCCCCTTACTATGGCATTGCAGATATGGACATCCTTCCTTAGAGAGCCTGCGCAAGTTGGAACCAGAGTTGTCTCAAGTGTCATCTTTAGAGTGTCAGTCATGTCAGCTGGGAAAGCATCATAGGTTATCTTATCCCAGTCGTGTCAATAAACGAGCTTCTTGTCCTTTTGAGTTAGTCCATAGTGATGTGTGGGGTCCTGTCAAAGACCAGAGTTATAATGGTTTTCGTTACTTTATTTTCTTTGTGGATGATTTTTCTCGAATGCCATGGATCTATCTTCTCAAAAGTCGAGAGTCTGTATTATCTATTGTGAAACATTTCCACACTGAAATAAAAGTCCAGTTTGACTGCAATATAAAAATTCTTCAATCTGATAATGCTTTAGAGTATGTCCAAAAGGCTATGTCTGATTTTTGCAGCTCTGTAGGTATGATCCATCGCACATCGTGTTCTTACACCCCTCAGCAGAATGGGGTGGCTAAGCGGAAAAATCGCCATCTTCTTGATATTGCTCGATCTATTATGTTCCAATCCAATGTACCTAAGAAATTCTGGTCTGAAGCTCTTTTAACTGCTTGTTTCTTAATTAATAGACAACCATCCTCCGTTCTTAAAAGGACAGACTCCCTTCTCTGTGTTGCGACCCACGGACCAACCTTTTTCTCTTCCCCTTAGAGTGTTTGGTTGCACTTCCTTTGTCCATCATGTTGACCCTAAAGCAGACAAGCTTTCTCCTAGGTCTGTTAAAACCTTGTTCCTTGGTTACTCTAGTACTAACAAAGGATACAAGTGTTACTGTCCTAGTCTTCGTCGGATGTTTGTGTCTAGGGATGTTATCTTCCATGAGACCACTCCATATTTCTCTGATGCTATAAGTAAGGGGGAGCAATTGAGAGAGGGAGTGCCACCAACAACACCATCTGTGCAGAGTGAGGGAGAGCCACCCATCATTCCTGATTATACTTTTATTCCGGATGAGCAAGCAACAGACATGCCTGTTATTGAGCATTACCCACATGTTTATAGTAGGCGAGGCAGACCAGAACCAGAAATGGTAGCGACACCAGTCTCTGAGCGTTCATCTTCGTCTTCTACTCATGGGATTCCTGGAGAAGCATCAGATCTTGACCTTCCTATTGCTGTTAGGAAAGGTACTCGTTCTTGTACTATTAGACATCCTATTACAAATGTGTGTCGTCTGTCCCACTTATCTAAGCAGGCCCGCACATTTGCTATTGGGATTGATTCTGTTGATATACCAAGGAATCACTATGATGCTATGAAGGACAGTGGCTGGAAACAGGCAATGCAGATTGAAATGTCAGCTCTTTTGCATAATGCCACATGGGATCTTGTTGAATTACCTACAGGGAAGAAAGCTGTGGGTTGCAGATGGGTTTTCACCATCAAACATAATCCGGATGGATCTGTTGAGAGGTTGAAGGCCAGATTGGTGGCAAAAGGCTACACATAGACCTATGGAGTTGATTTCTTTGAGACTTTTTCTCCAGTAGCTCGTCTAAATTCTGTGCGAATTATTATTTCTTTGGCTACTACTTTTGATTGGCCCCTATTTCAGCTTGATGTTAGGAATGCCTTTCTACATGGTGACCTCCAGGAAGAGGTATATATGGAGCAACCTCCTGTGTTTGTTGCTCAGGGGGAGTGTCAGAAGGTCTGTAAATTGAAGAAAGCCATATATGGTTTGAAACAGTCTCCTCGAGCGTGGTTTGACAAGTTCAGTGAGGTTGTACTCCAGATGGGCTTTTCTCGCTCTATGACTGATCACTCGTTATTATACTCTAGCTCTTCATGTGGCTCTATCATTATGACAGTATATGTTGATGACATAGTTATTACTAGAAGTGATTCTGCAGGCATATCTCGTGTGAAGGAAGGATTGCAGAGACACTTCCAAACAAAGGATCTGGGTAAACTGAGATATTTTTTGGGCATTGAGGTGCTTCGATCTCATGCAGATGTCAATCTATCTCAGAGGAAATATGTGCTGGACTTACTACAGGAGACAGACATGACTGGATCTGAACCGGTATCTACTCCTATGGATTATCACACCAAGGAGACGGTTGATGATGTTGAGTACTCAGATCCAGGATATTACAGGAGAATAGTTGGCAAGCTAATATATCTGACTGTTACACGACCTGACATTTCTTTTGCTGTGGGAGTTGTGAGTCAACATATGCACTCACCACGATAGTCACACTGGAAGCAGTTTGCCGGATTCTGAGATATCTGAAGAGTGCTCCGGGTAAAGGGATCACATATTCCAAACCCAAGGTGCCTCCATCTACTTTGACTCTCACTGGGTACTCAGATGCAGATTGGGCCGGTGATCATATTGATAGAAGATCTACATCAGGCAATTGTACTTTCCTAGGTGACCATTTGATTACTTGGAAAAGCAAAAAGCAGAATGTGGTAGCCAGATCCAGCACTGAGGCTGAATACCGTGCTATGGCCCATGCATGTTGTGAACTACAATGGGTCAAATCCGTTCTCTCTGAGTTAAAAATCACTATTATGCCTTCTATGGAGCTCAAGTGTGACAACCAGTCTGCTATACACATTGCCCAGAATCCATCTTTCATGAGCGTATAAAGCATATAGAAGTTGATTGCCATTTTATTCGTGATCAAATCAAAGATGGTAATATTGTGACGCCATATGTCAAGTCTGAAGATCAACTGGTGGATATCTTGACAAAGCCCTTGGGTCTAGCAGCTTTTCAAAAATTATGTGGCAAGCTGGGCATACACGATGTGTACTCTCCAGCTTGAGGGGGAGTGTGAAACAGCCTGCTTCCCGGTCGATACCATCGACAGGAGGTCGATGGTATCGAGTTTATCACAGCTACAGGACAACAGTCCGTCGATACCATCGACATCCATGTCGATGGTATCGAGATCATCACAGACACCGGACAACAATCCGTCGATACCATTGACATCCATGTCGATGGTATCGACAGAACGTCAGAGGCGGAAACCGACGATCTGCCACTT